>JAZKJV010005380.1:0-413752 GCA_037367405.1 Ottelia alismoides
TCAAGGTTGATTATTAAACTTGCCTTCATTAAATTGAAGTATGGAGCTCAGTCAGACCTTTGGATTATTAGTTTGTCGGAACCTTATTTGGACTTTGGTTTAATACTTAACAACCTCTAAGTTCCACCAATCTATGGTCAAAACTCCTCAACAATCCAGATCAGAACAAGTCTACATACACAAACTCTAATGACCATTAATCTTTCCTTGTACTGTGTAAGTGCTATGTAGCTCCCCACCTTAGAAATGGCAAAGTAACAACCCACCTCAGCAAGGTAACTCTAATGCCCTAGTCTTGGAAGCTCTTTCCTTCAGGAGCGGGGATATTCCCTTCCAAGTTCAAGTGCAACCTGCTCAAGAAGAGGAGGAAGAAGAGAATGGACCATGACCAGTATAGCCATGTATCCTAGGGAGCCCAACCAGTGTGGTTTTCTCCCTGCTGCAAGCTTTATGAGATGGGAATAGGTAATATAAGTTTTGCTTTATTTGGCTATATACACTCCGGTGGGTATTTGATTTTCTATCAGACCCACCACTTTTTTGGAGTTTTCCTTTCTTTTGCACTTTTTTTTTCGACGTGCATATGTACAACATATCTACATGGTGCATCATATATACATAAGGAGTTTTTCCTCTTGAGCCAGTAGACTATACCTCTTTTGAAGCATTATTACAACCCACAACTCCTGTCTTTAGACCTCAATGCCGCCAGACCAAGTTGAGATGCACTTCCTTCACTAAAAGAAGACGAGAGGTTCTGCCTAGAAGTACTACCCTCATATGCTACCCCAAGCCAAAGAAGACTACCTCCTCACCACCTCATCTGTAGAGAGCTATGTGTAAGGTGCTGGTGCAAGTAAAGCCATTGTCTGTGAGAGTCATGTGTGCATTGTTAAGTGTTCTACTTAGGCTCATCAAGATGACATATGATCATAGCCTAGTGGACTGAAAGAATTAAGTCCCAAATGGACCTGAAAATCTTAATCCTAAGCCCTATAAGGTTCCTCTTAGTATTAGGTGGATTAAGGTCTTAACCAAGCTCCATTTTTCAATTTAATTCCAGGCTAGTTTAAATGTCAACTATGATTCAGAAAAACTGTACAAGTATATACAAAAAGATTTTTATGCAACTTTTGAAAATGTGCAAAATTTTTGAAAATGTTTGAATGGCTGAATGCATAGATGCAGAAGTTTTGCAAAATATTTACACACATTTACACAAGGGTTTTTGCAAACCTTTTGTTTTTCAAACATTTTACAAAAAATTTGTATTATATACAACAATTTTATATCAAAATATTTACAAACTCTTTACACACAAAACATTTTAACAAACATTTGTCCAAAAATAATTTTATAAATAGCTATGTTTGTGCAAGAAAGAATTTTATGTACAAGAATTTTTTTTATGGGTTTTTAGATAAAGGATTTTAGCCATTTTATTTATTAACACACTCACATAAAGTACGAGTTATGGCTAAAGTATATATGAAATATATACTACACCCCCTATACTTAGCTCGAACGATGTCCTCAGAATGAATCAAGACCGATGAAGAAGACATAACTCGTGCTTAGTATAGGGAAGTGAAAAGGAATGGTATACTACAACGACGAATCAAAGAATAGAATGAAAGGATCTCGGTGTTTCCTCCTATACTTAGGATTAAGTAATCCTAAGTATAGCAGACTGTACATAACGGGAAATCCGAGTAGAAAGATGTACATGGTCTACCTCCCCCTATACTTAGGGTAAAATATACCTAAGTATAGGCAGCAAAACAGAAGGTAAAATGAATCAAAAAGGAAATCCAAAAGTCTGACACCCCCTATACTTAGGGTAAAGTGCACCCTAAGTATAGCTTAATCATAAGATGCAAATGGGGTGTTTGACTGAAGAATGGTATGAATATGGACATCTAGATCAATACAAGGCAGAAGACAGTGATAATCAAGCATGAGATGCAATAGATGTGAGTCAAGGATGAATAGGGGCGACGTCAACGACCAGTGGCTCATGATCTAGATATGGTTTGAGATGCTTCCCGTTAACACGAAAGGTAGAATCAGATGACATTTCAAATATGTCAATACTTCCATTGTCATGTACCTTTCAGACCAGGTATAGTCCCTTCCATTTGCTCTGCAACTTCCCTGGAAATAATCTAAGCCTAGCGTCGAACAACCATACTCTCTGATCTGGATCAAACTGCTTGTGGCTGATATGAGAATCATGCCATTCCTTCATTCTCTCCTTGTATTGTAGGCTGCTCGAAAAGGCTGCATCTCTAAGCTCCTCCAGGGCTGCCAGCTCTGTCCTCCTCTGGTCTCCTACACTCACTGGATCTAAAAGTATGTATGTGACAACCCAAAGTGACTTGTGATGTATGTGACAGCCCAAAGTGACTTGTGCCTCAGCTCAACAGGTAAATGACAGGCTTGCCATAAACAAGGCAAAAGGGAGATATACCCAAAGGAGTCTTGAAGGACGTCCGATATGCCTACAAGACTGAGTCCAAAAGCTGTAACCAATCCTTTCAGTCAGGGTCGACGACCTTCTGCAATATATTCTGGATCTCCCTGTTCGACATTTCAGCAAGACCATTGGTCTGAGGATGATATGTAGTGGCTACTCGATGGTCTATGCTGAACTCACTAGCAAGGGCCTTTACCTTATCGTTGACGAAATGAAACCCCCATCAGATATCAACACTCTAGGCACCCCGAATCATGAAATGATATTCTTCCTCAAAAATCTGCATACAGTCCTAGCATCTGCGGTTCGGGCGGGGATGGCCTCAACCCAACAACTAACATAATCAACGACCAACAGAATGTACTCAAATCCCTGGCTCTTATGGAATGGACCCATGAAATCGATGCCCCATGCGTCAAAAACCTCACAGAAGTGAATGGGCTACATCGCCATCATATCACGCTGTCCACAAGTGCCCATCCTACGACAATCAGTACACCTCTTCACAAATTCATCAATCCTTGAAGAGGGTAGGCCACCATAGGCCGGATTGAAGCACTTTCTGTGCCGTTCTCCTCCCAGAGTGATGTCCTCCTGCCTCAAGCTTGTGGTAGTAAGTAAGGATGCTATGGTGCTCCTCCTGAGGAATGCACCGATGCAAGGCGCTATCCCCTCCTTCATCATAAATGACGGGATCCTCCCAATGGTAGAACTTGGCCTTCGTGAGGAAGGTCTCAAGTCGCTGCCTGGGCCAACCTTGTGGAACTTTCTTGGCAACAAGATAGTTCACAATGTCAGCGTACCACGGGAGCGAGGCGACAGCAAGGATCACCTCATCTGGGAAGGTCTCAGATATGGGATCAGTCTGCTCAGATTCCTCAAGGTGCTCTTATCGGGAGAGATGATCCGCCACCACATTCTTGACTCCATGCTTATCTTTAATCTCAATATCAAACTCCTGGAGTAGAGGGATCCATCTACTCAGTCTCTCTTTGGCATCCTTCTTTGCTATGAGGTACCTGATGGTGGTATGGTCTATGAAGATAGTAACCTTTGATCCAATGATGTAAGATATGAACTTATCTAGGGCAAAAACTATGGCTAGCATCTCCTTCTCAGTGAAAGTGTAGTTCCGCTGTGCAACAAACCAATGTACGTCTAGCGTAGTGAATGGAAAATGGAACTCCATCCCTCCTTTGCTCCAGCATGACCCCTACAGCAAAATCGGAGGCATCCGTCATGATCTCGAATGGGAGAGACCAATCAGGCGGCTGGAGGACAGGAGCCTCAACAACTAGACTCTTGATAGTCTCAAATGACGCAAGACACTTATCATCCACAATGAACTCGGTGTCTTTGGTTAGCAAATCGGTCAACAGTCGGGCAAACCTGCTGAAATCATGAATGAAGCATCGGTAGAAACCGACATGCCCCAGAAAAAATCATAACTGTCGTAAGTTGGACAGTGGACTGAGTTTTCTAATGATATCCACCTTGGCCAAATCAACCTCCATGCCCCTGTTGGAGATGATAGGACCAAGCACCGTCCCTTGAGTCACCATGAAGTGACTCTTCCCCCAAGATAGCAACCCTCCAAGAAGTGGGTACCCGGGTAGCGATCTCCTCTACAGACTCACTCACAACTGTAATGATGCCCATCTTCTTGGGCACCACATATAATGGACTAACCCACTTGGAGTCGGAGATGGGGCATATAAAATCGGCGCTCCACCATTTCGAGATTTCCTTCATGACAACCTCTCAAAGGTTTTGGGTTCGCTGCCGCTGGAACTTACGCGACGACTTGGCATCCTCTTCGAGATAGATATGGTGGGAGTACAGGGCCAGACTTATCCCCTAGAGATCTGCTACACTCCATCCTATCGCCTTGCGGTTATTTCAAGAACCTCCATCAAACGAGATTCTTTCTCTCCAGTCAAATCTGCTGAGATAATGATTGGGTGCATTTTATGCTCGCCCGCAAGGAACCTATACTTCAGCGACCGCGGCAAGGGCTTCATCTCTGGGAAACTGGGAGCTGGTGGATCTGGCCTCTGAAAGGTATGAGTGAAAGCAACCAAATCTATATGGGAGAACTCTCGCTAATCATGAAATCCGGTGAAGACTACTCTACTGGTGTGTCTGTACTCTGAATAGGATCAATCTCCACCCTAGCTGCTGGCTCTGTAGGAATCAGATATGAAATCAACCCATCAAACTCTTCCCAATCAATATATTCCGAGGGATTTGAATTTGAATCAAAAGAATATCAACTACCTCGCTATCCTAAATGCGATCTGCTGCCTCGAATGTGTCCTCTGCCAAGAATGCGCTCCCTAAGCTCTCCTCTGCTGGAATCTGGGAATCAACGGGATCTGAGGGTGAGAGGATGGCTCGTGAAACTGGATCTGTCCAAGTGGCTTCATAATCTGTAATCACAAAATCGCACTCCTGGTGGACGTCTCGCTCTGCCTCTGTCATCTGCTCCGAATCACTGAACGGCTCTGAGCAAGCTGAATCTCGCGCTCTAGTCTCATCAATCATCTCTATTTGTATACTCTCACCCTCTACGCGAAAGTATACCTTCCCGCTATCATGATCGGACTCTGCCTTGGTTGTGGCCATGAACGGGTGTCCTAGAATGATAGGGGCATTGGTTGCAGACTCAGGGATCTCCATGTCCAACAAAACAAAGTCCATGGGTAATTTCAAGCCCTGAATTGTGACGACCATGCCCTTCAGCAACCCCTTCGACCTCTTGATGGATCGATCAGCAAACTGAAGGATCGTCCTCCTTTGTTGAAGAGGGCCAAACTCAAATCGATCGAGTAAGGCTGCCAAAAGTAGGTTGATAGAAGAGTCACTGTCTAATAGAGTCCGATTGAACCTCTGCTCATGTTTGTGACATATGATATAGGGAACTCCTGCATCTGACCTCTTAGCTGGCAGACGGTTTTGGATGGCGAAGCAGGTGGCACGAGTGAGCACATGGATCTCTGAATGATGGTTCCTCCTCTTCCTGCAAATGGTGGTCTTCTCTCTAAGGTTCCTCTAGAAGAGAGGGATGTGCTCCAAGGCCTCCTGTAGAGCCAGCTGAATCTGGAATCTTTCTATCATATGCTGGCTGAACTCTAGCTGCTGAGATTTTTTTGGATTTTTTTTAGTCCCCTTAGCCAAGTGGAGTGCTTGACGGAAGGGGATGGCTGGGCCCTCCTCAGATGGAGGGCTAGGATCGGGTCCCTGCTGTTGTGGTGAAAAAGAATCCATACACATATCTCTAGGCATCACAGATGGACTCACAAATAAAGAACCCTTTCCTTTATTAGATTTTCTAGAATAGTCTCGAGATAGTACCACCCGCGGTATCTGGACATGCAGCATCAACACCGCACTCTGGCTCAGCATCATCATCTCTAGTGGTATTAGCACCACCTCCTGCATCTGGTGAAGTGACGGCCTCAGTACCGTCAGCTGGATCTACATACTTGGTGGCGTCAGCGCCACCGTCATCAACATCATCATGAGCAGCATCAGCACCGCTCTCCTCCTCATCTGGCGCTCCTGAGTCCTCATGTGGTCGCTGCTCAGATGAGGCACCGCCGGCTGGCATCCTACCGCTCCAAAGTGTAACAAAGTCAGCATCAAAAGTATATGCAGAAATATCACCAAGTGAGTCACTAGGAGTGGTATCCTCTGTAAACTCTACATGCTCAGACTTCCTCATCAGGTTGTTCGGATTTGACTCGATCTGAGCGGCCTTGCCCTTCACGATCTCCCTCATCTCCTAACGGAACTCGTCCATCTCCCGCCTGATTGTAGCCTGCTGCTCGAAGATAAGGCGGGCTAAATCATCTAAAGCCGGGTTTTCATAGGCAAGCCCATGAGAATCGGACGGGTGGCCTCTCTGAAAGTGAGGTTGCTACTGTTGAGAAGGATGAGGGGGATACTGGTGAGAGGATTGCTGAGGCTGCTACTGCTGCCTCCATGGCAGTTCCTGCTGATAGGGATGAGGACCCTGCTGGTAGTGTGGCTGTGGCTGTGGGAACTGGGGCTGCTGGTGCTGCTGACTGAACTGGCCACCCTGAACTGGAGGATGCTGCTGGGATGAGGCACCTCCGGTCAACCAACGGAATCTAGGATGGTCTCGTCAGATCCTGGGCTGAGGTCGGTCATACCAAATCCCGTTGACTTCCATCAATGGCTCCTTCTCCTAAGTGGGTGGGGGAAGAACTACCAGGGGCTGATCCGGTTGGTAGACCACCATCCGACTGTTTGAAGATGGTGGTAGCTGGACATACTGATACTGCTGGAATGACTCCTCCTGTATGTGATGCACCTGTCGGTAGTGGGGGGAGGGCTGAGTCGAGCTGTTGCTGCTGCTGGGATCTGCCCGTGACCTGAGATGGGGCTGAGGAGTCGTCTGTGCCTCTTGGAGACACATGATCTGGGTCTTCAGGTCACTCAGCATCTGTGCCATCTGATCTATCTGAGACATGCCTTGGCACTACTTCTTCTCTACGATCTCGATGCGGTCCAGCTTCTCGCTGATAATCCCCATATCAACAGTCAACGACTCTACCTGTGCTGCGGATGATGATGATGTAGAAGGACCTGCATCGACCCGTGCTATCCTCTAATAGGACATGGCCTGTGGTGTAGGCTTCCCCTGTGTATAGAGGCGGGTCTGAGACATAACTGTGTAATTCTCTACCATCTCCTCGTAGATGGCCCTAACCTGATCCTCATCCTTGGCGAAATAGGAACCCCCATAGGATGCGTTCACTAGCCCCTGCAACTCTAGTGTAAGCCCGCACAAGAAACTCTGGACAAGGTTGGGCTTGGATATGTCGTGATAGGAACACCGATCAATGAGCTCTCTGAATCTATCCCATGCCTCGTGGAACTACTCGTTGGGAAGCATGGAGAAGTTGTTGATCAGGGCTCTGGCTGCATTCGTCTGGCCGAGTGGATAGTACTTATTCATGTACTCATTCCGGAGCTGTTCCCATGATGTGACATATCTCCCTAAGTGCTTCAGCTAGTTGGCTGCTCTGTCTACGAGGGATAACGGAAATGCCATCATCTTGATGGTATCCTCGTCCACTAGGTGATCATGGACCGTGCTGCAGATCATCTCAAACTCCTGGAGATGGAGGTGCGACTACTCAGTAGCAAGCCCGTGGAATCGGGGTAGTAGCTGGATGGTATGAAGCAGAAGCTTGAAATCTCCCAAAATGGCTGGAAGCTGAATTCATCTGTGGGTCAGAGTTGCACCAGGGTTGTGCAACTCTCTCATCGGAAGTACAAGTGCTACTGGCTGTGCGGGCTCCTCTGGCTCCTCTCTCTCAGGAATGTCTCCTCCTCCACTGGCTCTGTGCTGATCTTTGGCTACTCGCATCTGCTCCATCTCTCGGCGCATATCCACCATGAAAGCCCCCTGGTCTCTGATCTGATGATGCATGGTCTTCAGGGAGGCTAACAAGGTGTTGTTGATGGTACCCTGATCTAATACGTAGGTCTGGTTCCTGCTGGGTCCATCGGTGCGCTCCTCACTGCTGGCCACGGTCTCTGCAAAGGCAAAAGAACCAAACTCAGGTACCGTCAAATGATCAAATATCTGCTGTTGTCTCTGCTCGGGAACCTCATGAATGGTAGAAGGGTGTTCGAAGGCTAACAAGGTGGAGTCAAACTCGGTTTCGGAGAGCGGGTTCGGGCTCTCGCAAACCAACCTAGATGAGTGAACCTGAGTGCTCGAAAGCGGTGCAACCAAAGGCTTCCTAAGGGACCTTCGGCCCATCATCATGATGTATCGATTGAAGGTGGATGAGATCTGGAAAACACAAGATCGGACAAGCAAAACTCCAAATTCACCTACTCACGTAGAGCTGATGACCATAAAGGTTCGGTCTTTTATCTTGTCAATTTTATTTAGGTGATCAAACAGTCTTTCAGAGTGATTAAGCGAGCTGTTGGGAATCCAACACTCCCAGGAGACTGTCCCGATCCCAAGGCTAGATCTTTTCCCAGCCAGTACAAGTTACGGACCGTTTACCGGTACCCGATCGACTCGCTCTATTAGGGATATCTCGACCCGCTTTATCGGAAACTGGAGCAATCCTCACTAGAGAACGACTAACCCGAAATGAGTAGTCTAAGGAGAGGTCAGATGTGGCTCTAGCCTAGTGTGCGGGTCACTCTCTCGCTCATCCAAACCAGACAATGAGGGAATTGCTCTCCCAAGACAAATGTTTAAATCTGGTGTCTTTCAGAGTCAAGTGTGTTTTAGAAGTCCTAATTTTATAGTTTTTAGGTATTTTTCAAGCAAACAACACCTAACAAATTTTCCAATTCTCCTGATTATTTTTAAGTCCAAAACATGGGGAGAAGTCAAACTAGCCGATGCGCGGTCAAACACTATGATGCATGCAGAGTAAGAAATGCGTACCTGACTCCAGCTCTCTACATGTAGGATGATCTGCACATAAAATAAAGGACTGAAATAAAACTACCTATATGATGCAAGAAGAAATCGGCCTTAGACGAATAATTTCTACTCGAGAAGAACGATAGCTAAGGGGTCAATAAGAGGGGTCGGGGTCGGTCTCTGATGCCGATTGGTGTCCGCCATAATGGATCCTGCCAGCACTGTATACGGCCTCTAGCGGCACATGATCCCTCAGGTGATCGAGTTAACTTTTTTCTTTTGTGATTTAATTAATAAAGTCCACTTATCGATCTATAGGAACATACAAGCAATTAGGGCTGGGGTCTTAATTAATTAGGTCACAAATCAAGCCAAAAATTCTAAGTCTAAGGGCCAAAAACTTCGAGAATCAAAAATAAAAGAAAAATGCAATAAACACAAAACCGGCGAAAAATATCTGAGTCCTGTCCTGTATTATTACAATAAGAGTAGCAAGAAAATAAAACTAAGACTAAAGCTACTCCAAGAGTCCTACTCCTCCTCTCCTACGCTCTCATGTGGCTTGATACAGAAACAAGCTGCCTTCACGTCACTTGAGGGAACATAGTGCAAACCGTAGGTCCTCACATGCGGGACTAAAGTGCAAATAATAAACAAAATCAAAAACACAACCTAAAAATATCCAAAATTCCTACACCGTAGTAGGAGCTACGTGTCGAAATTTCATGATTTTTGGAGCAAATTGCTATTTATTTAATAAAAAACAAAACTCACAGCTCACATGGATAAAAAATACAAATAAAATAAGTTCCTAGGACCAAACAATAACACGCGAGAAAAATCTAGGGTCAACTCTGTAATTTTTCCATCAAAATCTGCACATGTCGTAAAACAACATTCACAAGGGCATATTTGCAAATATAGAAACTAAAACTTCAGTCAATAACAGTAAAGAAGTTCAGGGAACATAGTGCAAATAACCCAGAGAAACACGTGACGAAGCACGTGGGTCCTCACAGGCGGGACTAAAGTGTTAATATGAAAAACTACAAGTACTAGAATGCAAAATGGTCCAACTGTATATTTTATTTTACAGACTAAAATAAAAACTCAAATAAACGCAAGATAGAATGAGCAATATACCCATGGAGGCACATGAGCAGTGGTTGATGGAACGCGCGGCAGCCGCTGATGAGGCACGATCTTGCGGCTCTGGACGCGTCAGATATCAAATCTGATAGCTGTCAGATGTCGAGGACGTGGCTGGTATGGGGCCGTTAGATCTGACATCTAACGGCCTGACACCTCCAGATGATGGATGGCTACGATGACGTCTGGGAGATGAAGTCGATCTGATGGCGGAGAGGGCCTATGGAAGAACAACGTCAGGGAGAGCTTCGTCGGAGCACGGGGGGGGGGGGGGGGGGTGATCCGTAGCTCCGATGAAGGATCAGACGACGTCAAAATGATCGTGAGGTCCTTCCGCGTCGGATGACCGACTCTGATGGAGTAGCTAACGGTCGGATGGACGTGGCGACGACTGAAACCTGGAAGCACTCCGACGAAGGTGGTGGGGGATGATCTGGATGTTCTTCGCGCGCGTCAAGTCCTGCATGAGATAGCTCTGACTCTAAAACATAGAGAAGCGACATTGGATGGGGGGTGGGTCTCCAGCGAGGATGGTAGAAGAGACCGATGACCTAATCTTGGCGATCCAATACAAGATCAGGGTGATTAGGCTGCGTGGGAAGTTGTAGGGTGAGAGTGTAGGTCGATCTGAATGGGTAGATGAAGGGGACGAGGCTCCGACCGGCTGGTCGGAGCTGGCGTAGCGACGTCGAAGTGCAAATGAAAGATTGAGCGAAATAACTGAGCTAGGAATGAAATGAAGGCTACCTGAAGCTCCAAACGAGATCCTGAGCTTCAGGGGAGATGAACATCGGGGTTGTGGCCTCGACCACGCTGCGACTGGCGAAGGAGGCTCCTCGCGGTGGTTCTCCGGCTACGATGGTTGAGCTTCGGCTACACAGCACCTCTCCGAGCACCAAGAGTGGCCTCCGGCTATTGTCACCAAGGCGAAGGTGTCTAGGGTATCAGAAAGGGGTGCGGCGCAAGCTAGGGCACTGTGGAGGTGGAGAGAAGATTTTATAGAGTCGACGTAGGTATGGAAAGATCAGAGATAAGCACGAGACCCGAGAAGGAATCAGATCCGGTGAAGGACCCACGAGGATGATGGAAGTACGAGGATTCTCGGGTCTGAATCCCCGAGGTGAGAAAAGATTAGAGTCGGGCTGGAAAATGTCGAGAAGGAGCTCCGGCGACACGGATCCGGGTTGGACCCGGTAGGAGGCGTCATTGACCCTCGATCAACATTTCAGCCAACCAATCAGAAAACAGTATTTACAAAATACTTTACAACTTCAATAAAAATAGAAAATGATTTTAAATTAAAAAGTATATAAAATGAAAAATATTTGTTATTTTCCAAACTATTTTTATGTGATTTTTATTTATTTTTATGAAAAATCATTTATTATATATATAGTATAATATATTATATACATGCAACAAATACTTATGTATTTTCTACAATTATTTTTATTTTGTTATTTTTACATAAATACCCCAATTTTATATTTTATTTATTTACAAAATAATATTTGAAGTATAAAACCATTTTTATTTTATTTTTGTTATTTATTTACAAGTATAAAATAAATAAGGAGAGATACACATATACATGTATTATATAGAAGATGAGAGAGAGAGAGAGAGTTTTATTCTGTTTTTATTTTTATTCTAATTTTATTTTTGTAATTTTTGTTTTATTTTGAGAAATATATACAAGGAAATAAAAATACCTTTTTATTTTTATTTTTGTAGAAATAAATTATATACATAGATGATATATATGTACAAGGTGAAGTGGCCCTATCTCTCTCTACTTATTTTATTTGGCGATCTGGCCAATGCTTGGCCTTCTCTTGGGTTTAGGTCACTCAATATTTATTGTAAATATTTCCTTTTTTATTTTATTCTTTATTCTTTTATTTTGCACAAATACGTGCTAATTATGAAATATTAACACATGCATGATTATTGCTAATTTATTGTATTTACAACTATTTACATGATGCTTTGCCAAGATAATTAGCTAAAATAAAAGAATAAAGAGTGATTAATGAGGCTTCATCAGTCAGCATGAGTGTGTCTGTGTATGTGTTGTGTATATATGTGAATGTATTTTTGTATTATGATATTTAGTTGTTGGATAGGTTCTATGTGTTGGTTGGAACCATGACTAGGCTATAAAACAATTTTGTGAGGTTCTTTTATGGTTGCATTTCGTTCATTTTTTTGTAGTGGTAGACATGGAATTAATTCTCAATGGTGTGATTGTTGGTTGGAGTTTTGGTAGAATATTTATCAATGCCAGCGATGATTGGGTTCATGGGTGATGCCACAATAATTGTATGCAACATATCGAAGGGTTTATAGAGATTGTGCATTGAACACATGGAGTTACTGCATGTGACGATATGTGACGTTAAATTATCACTCATGCTCCATTTACATGTATTTATTTTTATGTTTCTACAAGATGATTTCTTGAGTATTTGTAAGTTCATAACGATGTTGCTACTTGTGTTAATTACTATATGTGCATTATACCATATACACTTTTCTTTTCAAAGATTTACAATTGGAGGGAAATTGCAAGGTTAAGTTATTATCTACATTCGTTTCAGGCAGTTTTAGCTCTCACTTAGGCTTCTTATTAGTTTCCTGCTAATGGTTGATTAATGATGAGTCTATAGATAGTTTTTAGATCAATGATATGAGGATGAGACAATGACACTAGTTAGAGCTTCAAAACGATGTTATCATGTACCATCCAAGGTGAAAAAATGTGGGGGCTCAAGTTTACATCGTATGTTTGTGTATGGGTATATGTGTGTGAGTCTGAATGTTTCATATGTGAAGAGTGTGTGCTAATGTGTGTATATGCATGAAAGAAAGAGAGACAATATGTACATTTATGCGTGTTTGATTGTGTGTAAATACATTAATGTATGTGTGAGAGAGATCAAGTGCATGCATGTGCATTAATGTGAAAATTTGTATGTGTGTGTGATTGAGTGTGTGCACACATGTGCGCTAGTTTTCTTAATGTTAGTACTAGTGTATGTGTATGTATGAGTGTGTATTTCTGTGAGTACATGTGTAAATGTATATGTATGTATAAGTACGTGTTTATGTGTGTAAATGTATATGTGTGTATAAGTATGTGTTTATGTGTGAATGTTTGTATGTCAACGAGTGTGATGATAGATGCCGTAGTAGCCGTTGAAGCTTGCTACTACTGCTTTTATCTTTTTACTTGAAAAATCAATTTGGGATCACAAACTAACCACTACTGGTAGCTTTGTGGTCGCAACTAGATACATATACGACTACAATAAGACTACACTGCAATCGTATTTGTATTTGTTGGCAACACTATGTGACTACAGTTATTGTAACTAAATGTAGTCTGAAGTATTAAATGCGACTACAAAACATCTATTCTGGCATTGTAATGTGACTACAATTGTGGTAGCAAAATAGCCAATTTTCTTGTAGCGTACCTTGTTAGGGGTATCTCATCCAAAGGTACATGTGGAGAAACATTAATAACATGAACTATAGTAAAAAGTGCTTCATAGCAAAAGCAATTAGGCAATTTAGCCTAAAAAGGAGATGTCTAACTCTCTCTATCAAGGTTCTGTTCATTCTCTCTTCTACACCATTCAATTGTGGCATCGGTTGGAGTCTTCTAGTACCTGATACCATGAGATCTGTAATATTAATCAAACAATCCAATATACTCACCACCACTGTCACTGCGGATGCACTTAAACTTCTTTCCAGATTGTCACTCCACTAGCGTATGGAAGTCCATAAGCACCAAGGACTGGTCCTTCCTCTTCAAGTAATATGCCGAAGCTTTCCTGAAAAAATCATCAATGAAGGTAATAAAAAAAGCGCACCACTAATAGAACTTGCTTTCAAAGGACCACAAACATTGGTGTAAACAAGATCCAATGGTTGCATCTTCCTACAAGGTGAATGGCTCTTGAAGGAGACTCCAGCTTCCATCGTAGCCAAGTAATGCATGCATCTCTCCAACTTTTCTTTCTTTATATCTGCCAGCAAGTTCTTCCACATCAAGCATTTTAACACCTTCTCACTCATGTAACCCAATCATTAATGCCACAACTCAATGGATTTTGCATCTCAAGTCACATGTGCAACTGAAGAGTCAGGATTTCCCTACTTTAATTTACGTGAATTATCATGTTAAATTTACCATTTCGTTGTAGGCAAGTAATCAGAGTTAATCAAAAAATAATCACTTAGAAATTTAATTCAATTAAATCAAGTGATTTTATGTTTGTTTTACTTGGTCAAGTCCTAAGGTTAAACTCAAGGAGGCAAAGGAACAACTTATAATTATGTCTATCGAATTTTTGTGCAGTTTTTGAGGTGGAATATTTTTGGTCTTTTTAATGCAATTTTTGGATGCTAATGCAAATACGACTGATTTTAAGGACTTAAAAATTAAATATCAATCAAACGATGTCAAAAAATTATCAAATTTACCCGAGATGTTGATAACGATAAAATAAATGCACTGTAAGTTTTTTGGAATTTTTAGATGCAGAAGAAATAATGAATAATTTATGAATGCAAATAGAGGAAATTTCAATACATAATTATAATAGATATTAAATCTATTTATTTTCAAGGAATAAAATTATCTAAGATCTATTACCAGATGATCAATCTAAGAAAAGTTCAAAACTTAAAAATATGAGATTTAGATCCTCTTAAAAATTAATTAATGAAATACACAAAATAATTTTTATAGAATAAAATATGCATGCAAATTCAATTCCTTTTGAGCATGATGATATAATTAATTCTACTATCCATGATTTTTTTGCAATTTTCGGAGCTATGGTTAATTAATTATGAACTTCAAACTGCAGAGTGGGGAAAAGTATGCAAGATTCCACAAGAATAATAACTATTAAATAAACACAACATATAAAAATAGAACAATCATGTCATAATGTAGAGAATTAATTGAAGAACACAATGATATTTTGAATAATAAAAATGATTCAATAAATAGGGTCGAAGTATAACAGGAACACATGGTTCAGTTTGCAATCTACAATAATTAAATAAAAAAAATGCAGAGAGTGGGACTGACACGTATTTACCTAAACCCCAAGGGGTGTATCTGCAAAATACCCAATTGTCATGTGCTAAGAACGTGACTTGTGGTTTGGTAGGAATTGGTTGGTAATAAAGGGAGTCTTCAGGGGTTTCTTTGCAAAAATCCCTCCCCGTACGCATGCCTCGCGTGAGAGGGAGATGCTGGACGGTCCACAACAAGTACGTGGTCCGAGGAGGTAGGGAGTGGCTGAAGATGTTCGGTGAATGCTCGAGCGATGGAGCTTTGAGGATGGGAGGAGTAGTTGGAGTCGAAGGCGGCTGCAGCACGATGAAGGTGCTGCTGGAAGTCAGAGAAGAAGATGATGCTCCACCGGGTGTCGAAGCAGGTGCGTAGGCGATTCGACAGAGGATGAAGATGCAGTCTTGTGATGCTCGTGTGGAGGATGGTGGAGAAGACTAGGGAGATGCGATGCTCAACTGTCGAAGCCATATCAATGAGTTACGGCGGAGCGCTCTGTGATGGAAGGTGGAGACACGGAGCTGGTGGCAGAGCGTTAGAAGGCATATCAGGGGTGGCGGCTCTATAACACAGTGGCTAGAGTAATAGCATCCAAGGCATGGAGGCTGTGAAATGCGGCGTGATTGCATGCTGCTAAGGTGGAGTAGACAAAGCGGATGTGGTAGAGTTGATCGTTGAAAGTTGGAGACGGAGGGGGTACGCGATGGAGATGGACGTTGGCTCGACGGCTTGGAGGAGTGCCGGAGCAGGGCAACTTCACGCGAGGAATGGCGATGCTGCAATGGTGGGCCAAGCCATTGGACCTCACCGAGGAAGAAGGAGACGATGACCTGTCACCTCGTAGCCCCCCCTTACCATGCATTGGTGGATGGGAGTTTCGAGTGGTGGAACTCGAGGTTAAATAGGAATGGAGGAAGGTGACAGAGATGGAAGTAGCGCGAGAAGGTGGGGATCTGATAGGGAGGAAGATCAGGAGATGAGATACGTGTGGTGGTGCACTTGAAGAGGAAAGGCGATGAGAATCGTGGAGCGGCGGCGGTAGCGCCCGTTCCCGGTTGGGAAAGGATGCGGGAGGAGGAATGCTCCTCGGCCGTCCGATCGACCGAGATCAGTCAGTTGAGGAGTTGCCACGAGGCATATTTATTAAATTTCTTAAATTATTTTTTAATAAAATGAATATATAAATCCCAAAAATGGGTGACGTGTGCTGGCTCCAGGATCTGCCACATGTCATCCCTAGACAATTTCGAAAATAAAATACAATGAAAAATCCAAGATAAATAACAAATGAACTCGGATCAAAAAATTTTCTTCACGAGCTCGTCTCGATGAGATCTACAACTTTCATGAAGAGACCAAAACCAAAATAGATCATTTGCACAAAGAGATATTTTGGGGTACTCCATGTACATAACATACCTTGATTTTTGGGTTTTCTATTTTTTCATTTTTAAATAAGATAAAAATCCAACAAAAATATGATAAAATCAAAGATAAATATTTAAATATTAATCTATTTTTTCGATTTTTATTAATTATAAAAATGAAGAAATAAAATAAAATACGATAAAGGGTACTTTTGTACAAACAGTCAGTGAAGACTCAGACTCAGTTGTTTCTTTGATTTCAAGCATTTTGGAATTGGATTTTATGCATTTTAATAAAACTTTTAGAAAAGAAAATCAATGAAAAATAAATAAAATAAAAAGATTTAATTATGTACATAAAATTATAGGTCAAAATTAGGTAAAATACACAATGTACAAAAGAGGCCCAAAATCCAACTTAAACATATGAGCTCCGATTTACTTGAACTTGGTCTTTTTTGAAGGTAATTGAATGTATATTAGTTTAAAAGTGAGTAGGATCAAATCAGACACCGTGTGAGGAATATATCATCGTTTTAGTCCGGAAATCCTGGAATTAGGTTTTGAGTTTCTGATCCACTTATTTGTGTTAGTGATTTTTTTGTATCTTTTATTATTTTTGTTACACAATAGAGTGGTTTCAGGTGATTTCGAGTTAGCATGAATTAGTCAAAATCAGAGAATTAGGCTATTTTACAGGTCACTTGGGCCGGGATTTTTGGCTTCTTAATATATGCAATAATGAGTGATAAAATGTAATTATTATTTATACATGCATGAATGCTAATTATGCAATAAAAATGAACAAATGGCAATGAATTTTGAGATTTGAGCTTAATTAGTCACTTTTAGAGTGATGAATCTGAGATTAATCATCCCCCTATACTTAAACCATGCTCGTCCACGAGCATCTAAAGGAATGCAATGACGTGAAATGAGATTGGGTTCCATACCAAGACCATGAGCAGAAGGTGAAAATGGAGCAAGACCCATCCTTTAGGTTATTATTAGTGGAACTTCTGTCAGAATTAGAGTTTTAAAATCAATAGCCTCCAAGTTCTACACATTATTATCACAGTTTCAGCTCAGAAGTCATCTTAGATCAATCCTCCTCCCAAAGCATATGCCATGAACATTGAACAATCGACTCATGTTTGTGAACGGTTTTTGCTCTTCCCATCCAGAATGCTAGAATACCATGCAAACTCTCCTCCAATAACTTGTCCTCAGGGAGTCAGGTACTTCCTTCTAAGGCCTGTCACGTTGTGTTCACAATCAAAGAGGAGGAGAAATTAGAATAAGAGGAAAAGAACTAGAGGGTGACCGGTGTAGTCACCTCTCCTTGTGAAGCCAACCAGTTTAGCCAAATCTCCACCAAGATCTGCAGGTTTTCTTGAAACATGGACCTTTTTGGTCAAATATTTATTTAGTAGTGGCATTTTTGTGTTTGGATTTTTGGTGGCTCTGTTTGGATCTTGTTGTGCCCCTACGGATATGGAATCTTTTTTCGTACTTGTTTTGGGGTCTTAGAAAAAATTGTGCCCAGTCATCCATCCCTTTTCCGAAGAGTTATTTCAACCCGTACTCTAGTCTTTAGATGTCCACGCTATCAGAAAGAAACTCACACAGTCTTCCAAGACCCCGTCTGAGTAGAGCTAAGTGCATAGTGCGAGAGTATAAATTAATTCTCTATTCCAGAGTCGTACCCAGAATGAGGAGACCAGGTTAGACACTAAGAGTCAAACTCTACACATTGTCATGTGGATTTCGGAGAATTAAATCATAGACCTGAAGCTTCAAAATCTCATTTCTCAGTGAAGTTCCTTTGAAAATTAGGTGGATTAAGGTCAAGTCCAGACCACTCTCAGTTTCTCTTTATAACTCGGTTTAGAACCCAAGGGCTTTTCACAGATGCATATGCATGTAATGCTGGATGTTGTACAGGTGCGGGAAATGCAGACACATTTTTTTATTTCTTTCTCTATTTTTTTGAAATTTTTTTAATGCAAGATTTTTTTATGCAAAAATAAATGAGAAGCAATTTTTCAAAAAACATTTGGTTGGACACAATCAATGTTAGTTGCAAAGTTCTTTTTGTTGTTGTTTTTTTGTTAGTTTTTACAATTAAGTTACCTACCCCATATATATATATATAGACTTACGTGAAAGTACGAGCTATGGGTAAAATATATAACACAGTATATATACACACCCCCTATACTTAGCGAGTGCTATGTCCTCAGAGCACAAGAAACATAAATAAGACATAGATCGGGCTAAGCGTAAGAGAGTGAAAAAAAACAGAGATCGACCCACCCCCCTCTACTTAGGCTTTGAATAGTCTAAGTATAGAAGAAGAGCAAAAATGAGGTAGATAATAGGAGAAGTGGATGGAGAGAGTATATACAGAGGGCATCGGGTCCCCCTATACTTAGGCTATGGCAGCCTAAGTATAGAAGAAGGGTGGAATTGGGAGGATAGAGAGGGATTGCATGAGGAGAGTGGTATATACAGATAGGCCTTGGCCTAAGTAGAGGAAGAATATTTACAAGGGAACTGATGGTGTTGGGAGGGAGGGTTGCCGATGATTAAGGAGGTTTTCGGCAGATTTTTTACGAGCATGTGGTGGGAGATCGTAATGATAAGAAGAAGATGAAGCATATGAGTCCCAACCATCATCATGTTATTCTCATAATAATCACGCTGGAGAGTAGATGAAGCATATGAATCAGATGAAAGCCAACAATCATCAGAGTTATCCTCAGAAGAATAATACTTGAAGGTGGAGGCACTCCAGATGTTCTTGTTCTTAAATTGCTTTATCAATTTGCGCTTAGTTTTGGGGTCAAGCGATTCGTCCTCAAATGAATATTCTGAGGTGCCAATCTCAGTCAGCTCATAATAAACAATTCTGGTATATCTGATGAGACCAGGAAAATCGGCTCTGGACGAATAATAGTGAGGAGAAGGAATAGTCCAACGGGAGTCGATATTTGGTTGCTTTCTTAGATAGGACTTTAGAGACACTGAACTTACCTCACCCATAAGGATTATCTTATGCGTACCTGACAAGATATCATCAGAAGATTCCTTTTCCGATATGTCAAAGTCGACTTTCTTTCTAGATGAAGGAGCAGCCAGAATGGGAATTTTGGTTCATGTTGTTTGTGAAGATGCTGGTCCTGGAATTGAGGTGTTGACAATCAAGTCTCCAGATGAATAACCATTGAAATATTCCTCCCTGGTTGGTGTACGTCCCACATAATTATTCTTAGTTGTCTTAATGTTTGTGCACTCCTGAGTTGGATTGATTTGGTCAAGGTATTCAGATAAGATCGTGTCTGACTCAGGGTTAGCCCAAGCATATGTTTTAGGATAATATAAGAAGCCATGTATTCGGTGTTCCTTTGTAGGAGCAATTATAACAGCATGAAATGGAAGAGTGAGGAGAGTCTCTGAACCAATGGTCAGTTCAACAACCGCTATCTCAGGTTTAGCAGTAAGGTAGGGCTCTTCTACCGCTTGGTGGTTATAGATGTTGACGGCTTGATGGGACGCCTTAGAAAATCGTGGTTCCTCAAAGACTGGATGAGAACGAAGTGCTCCTAATGCTGTAAAATTGATTTCCCGAGTCTCACACTCTATAATTGCCTTAACTAAGGCTAAGCAGGGCTTTCCAAGAATGATTGGAGACTGAGTGAATTCTCCTTGATGCTCAATATCAATGATCGTGAAGTCCACCTTGAGCGGAGCACCTTAGAATGTAACGATGACTGAAATGGTTCCTCTCGGTCGCTTTATCGATCGATCATCCAGTTGAATGATCTCTTATCTTCCTAATAGGTCCTAGTTTGAGCTTGTCAAATACAGAGGTCGTGAGTATATTGATTGGTGAGTCATCATTGATTTGAGTATGGGTAAATGTTGTGTCTTTGATTCCACAGTCAAATCTGGACAACCGCTTCACTCTACGGCTCTTGGTCTTTCTCCTCAACACCAAGGAGGTGGCCATTGACAAAATATGTCTTTCAATCATTGTTGTTGTCTTGCCCGACTTTTTCATCATTAATTTGCTCATTACAAATCCTTTAAGGTCGGGAAAGTGTTCAATGGCCTATATCAAGGGATGTTCAAAATTCAATCTTTTCTCTAGTGCTTCCCTTAAAGCAGGATCCAAATACTTCAAATCCTCCTCACTTTCCATTTTATAATTTTTTTTGGTTTTTCAAAATTTTTATAGTTTTTGAATATTTTTGATTTTTTTGGTGTTTTCGATGTGGTGTATAGATGTGGTGCTTTCCGTAGATAATGAGGGGTTTTGATTTGTCGAGTAAGAGTCAGAATCAGAGTCATCCCTAGGGGAGTAATATGAAGAGGTGTCGCTGTCAGATTCGTCCCTAGAGTGAACATAATCTATAGGTTTCTAAATATCCTCAAGGCTTTCAATAGGAGATCCAATCTTTTCATCTTCTATTTTTATCCAAGAGCTAGGAGAAGATCCTTTCTGAATATCTGAGATATGATTTGACTTATTATTTTCTGAAATTCTCTCCTGAGAAACTATGGAAGGAGTCAGCTTTGTTGGCAGGAACCTGTAGGTCTTATACTCAACAAATCTTGACTCAGGAATATACTGCTGCGTTGAGTAGATTCCATTTCCTTGATTGTGATTAGTAGCTTCTTCATATAGTGGAGTCATACATGGATCATGTGTGTCAATAGAATCGATTTGGTCCTCTATATGAGTAGGCTGACTAAAGGAGTGGTATACTGGTTGGTCAATAGAGATTTGATCATGAGGTTCAATCCAGTATGGTTGATCATTTGGTGCAGACTTCTCCTTTTGGTTTGATCGGGCCATCATATTATTCCCTAAGGTCCAGTCCGGATGTATTTCTTTGAATCATGGACCCGTCCTAACAAGATTGTGAGGAAAGAATGGAGGTGTTTGGGTTTGGTGTCTCGGCTAGTCACGTGTCTCAAAAGTGATTTGATCTTTAAATGCTTAATGAGTTTCAGAGAGAATCATTGAATAAGATGGTTCAATACAGTATGGAAGTTGATCACGTATGGTCACATGTGGTGAATGTGGAAAATATGCTGATCAGATGATTCGAGCAAAATGGATTGGAATTCATCGAGTGGGATGGATTCATCCAAGAGTGAAAATCTCCCACAATTGTTGGAGGATTCTTGACAGAAGAGGGTCTAGATGATTTGGATTTGACTGAGATAAATTCATTTCCATAGTATAGATCTGATGGGTACTTGGACCAATGTCACGTCTTTGTCAAAGGGGTTGATGAGTTGACATGGTTGATCTCGGTGCAAGTGCACAGGATACTCACAAGAAGAAACCTAAATTTTTAAATCAAGGAGGGAGAGTAATGGCACAATTGTACAGTTTTTGATCTTCAAATTTGGTTTACACACACCAATGCAAACAAAATACAAACCCCAGTTTCACCAACTCACACAATGAATCCACAAGAGTTCGGCAATTATCTTTTCAATTTTAGTTGGTGATAGATCAATCTTGGAAAAGAATTAGTGAGTTTTTAGGTGCCAGAAATTTTCTTAAAAACTGGCCTGAATTCCTACGACTAGTTGCACATACTTTCAACCAGTACGCGTGTAAATACGGACCGTAAAACAACTACTCGTTACTTAAATACAGAGCCTTATGCATTGCCCTTTAAACCACCCTTTGCCATGGAAATCCAGACCGTTTACCGGCTACCCGCATTTCCTCACTAAGAAGTAGCTAATCGTTTTTATAGAATCAGTAGTCTATATGAAAATCCGGAGCTGGGCTCTAGCCTTAAGTGTCATCTCTCGCTCACTTAGATAGATAAATGAATCCAAGGTCGGGGTTGCTCTCCCACAAAATTCTCGATTTTATGAGTTAATAAAAGTCGGTCTAGTTTAGCAATCCCAATTTTGATTAGGCGATCACTGAAAATTTAAGGTGAACAGAAATACACGTCTACCATCCAATCCCAAATTCCTTTAAAATTTACGTGACAAAAATAGGAGGGAGAAATTTGAGAAAAGCTGATGCACGTGAAATTGAGGATGTATGCTCAGATAGAAGACTTACAGTGATTCCTCGCAATCTCTATGTAGGATGCAATACAAGAATGGAAAATTATTCTATATGACTGTAAGCTGATAAAAATCGCACCTAGCACAAAGTTCTATTAGCCGTGAAGAATTGGGTTAAAATTTTGACTAAGTTGAACGATCTAATGTGCGTCTCAATTAAAGTGAGGTGCGTTCTTAGGTTCTACGAGCACAGAGAATAATCCTAGAAGCTCTAGTAGTTGTATGTGTAGGTCTAACCTACGAATCACTCAAGTCAGGCCCAACCCTCACTGGAGAGTGAAACACACACCACCGAAATAATTTAAGGTCATGTTACACATGCGAGAGTCCAAACGGACACTGATGTAAATGAATAATTAAATACAAACATTAAAATTGTAGAAATAAATTCCTAGACTCTACGCACTCTCACGACTTGACTCGATCTTAATTTTAATGCGGATTTGCGGTCGGTGCAGATGCGTCGGTTTCAAGAGAACCGCTTCATGGGAGTCAGTACCTCGTACGAAAAATAAGAGAGAGGGTGTAAGAGAGTGACAAAAAATCAAAAATAAAAGATAGGAAATAAATGCTAAAAAATAAAATAATTGCTTGAAAATAAAATGAAAAATTTACAGTAAAAATTCGGGGGTCAGAGTACCTGAAAATGCGGAAAACCTAGTACTAATTTTTTAGACAAAAATCTAAGCCGTTTGGCTCCCCGACAACAACGCCATCTAACGAGATGCGATTTCTCGGCTTTAATTTGCATGAATTATCGTGTTAAATATGTCATTTCATTGTAGGCAAGTAATCGGAATCAATCAAGAAATAATCACTTAGAAATTTAATTCAATTAAATCGAATGATTTTATCTTTGTTTTACTTAAACAAGTCCCAGACCGAACTCAAGAAGGCAAAGGAACAACTTAGAATTATGTCTATCGAATTTCATGCGCAATTTTTGAGGCGGAATATTTTTGGTCTTTTTAATGCAATTTTTGGATGCTAATGCAAATGCGACCTATTTTATTCAAACGATGTCAAATAATGATAAAACTTACTCGAGATGTTAATAACGATGAAATAAATGCACTATATTTTTTTGGAATTTTCGGATGCAGAATAAATAATAAATTTATGAATGCAAATATAGGAAATTTAAATAATTGATTATAATAAATATTAGACCTATTTATTTTCCAGAAATAAAATTATCCAAGATCTATCACTACGTGATCAATCTCAGAAAAATTCTAAACCTTAAAAATACGAGATTTAATACCTGCTAAAAAATAATTAATGAAATATACAAAATGATATTTATAGAATAAAATGTGTATGCAAATTCAATTCTTTTTGTGCACGATGTTAAATACAATTAATTCTACTATCTATGAATTTTAATTTTCAGAGATATGGTTAATTAATAATAAACTTCAGAGTGCAGAGTGGGCAAAACATGCAAGATTCCACAAGAATGATTATTATTAAATAATAACTTCATTTAAAAATACAAAAATCATGTCATAATGTATAGAACTAATTAAAGAACATAATGTTATTTTTGAATAATAAAAATGATGCAATAAATAAGATTAAAATATAGCAGGAACACATGATTTGGTTTGCAATTTACAATAATAAAAAAATAGAAAATGTAGAGAGAGGGACTGCTACGTAATTACCTAAACCCCTAGTTGTGTATCTGTAAAATTCCTAGTTGTCACATGCTTCTGGGTTGATGGGATTTGGTTGGTAATAAAGAGGGTCTTCAGGGGTTTCATGCAAACAAATCCTTCCCCGCACTCGCGCCTCACGTGAGGAGGGAGATACTGGATGGTCCACCTTAGGCACGTGGTCCGAGGAGGTAGGGCATGGATGAAGACCTTTGGTGAATGCTTGAGTGATGGAGCTTCGAGGATGGGAGGCGTGCCTAAAGTCGAAGGCGGCTAGATCATGGTGAAGGTGCTGCTAGAAGTCGGAGAAGAAGATGATGCTCCACCCGGTGTCAAAATAGGTGCGTAGGTGATTCGATCGAGGATGAAGATGTGGTCCGTGATGCTCGTGTGGAGGGTGGTGGAGCAGGCCAGGGAGATGTAGTGCTCAACTGTCAAAGTCGGATCACGGGGTTGCGGCGGAGCACTCCATGATGGCAGGCGGAGGTGCAGAGCTGGTGGTAGAGCGTTAGAAGGCATATCATTGGTGGTGGCTCTACAGTGTAGTGGCTGGAGCAATAACAACCAAGGCGAGGATGCTGTGAAGCGTGGCGTGGATGCAAGCCGCTAAGGCGGAGCAGATGAAGTGGATGCGGTGGAGTTGATCATTGAAAGTTGGAGACAGAGGGGGTACACGACGGAGATGGACGTTGGCTCGACAGCTTGGAGGAGCGCTGGAGCAGGGCAGCTTCGCACGAGGAACATCGCTGCTGCGACGGTGGGCCAAGCCACCAGAACTCACTGAGGAAGAAGGAGATGACTACTATGCAATCGACGGATGGGAGTTTCGAGTGGCGTCGCTCGAGGTTAAAAAGGAATGGAGGAAGGTGACAGATATGGAAGTAGCGCAAGAAGGTGGTGATCTCATAGGGAGGAAGATCATGAGATGAGATACGTGCGGTGGTGCGCCTGAAGAGGAAAGGTGATGAGAATCATGGAGCAACAACGGTGGCTCCCGCTCTCGATTGGGAAAGGAGGCGGGAGGAGGAAGGCGCTTCGATCGGCCGAGATCGGTCGATTAAGGAACTACCACGTGGCATATTTATTAATTTTTTTTAAAATTATTTTTTTATAAAAAAGAATATATAAATCCCAAAAATGGGTGATGCATGGCGGCTCTAGGAGCTGCCACGTGTCAACCCTCGAAAATTCCGAAAATAAAATACAAAGAAAAATCCGGGATAAATAGCAAACAACCTCGAATCGAAAAATTTTCTTCCGAAAGTTTCTCATCTAGATGAGATCTACAACTTTCATGAAGAGACCAAGACCAACTTCGATCATTTGTACAAAGGGATATTTTTGGGGTACTCCATGTACATAGAATATATTGATTTTTGAATTTTCTATTTTTTATCATTTTTAAATAAGATAAAAATCCGACAAAAATCTGATAACATCAAAGATAAATATTTACACATTAATCTAAATTTTTGGATTTTTATTAATTATGAAAATAATGAAATAAAATAAAATTTAAGAAATGAGACTTTTGTACAGACAATCAGTAAAGATTTTTATGCATTTTAATAAAACTTTTATCAAAGAAAATCAATGAAAAAGAAATAAAACAAAAAAAGTTAATTATGTACATAAAATAATAGGTCAAAATCAGATAAAATACACAATGTACAAAAGAGGCCCAAAACCCAACTTTCACATATGAGCTCTGATTTACTTGAGCATGGTCTTATTTTGAAGGTAATTGGATGTATATTAGTTCAAAAGTAAGTAGGATCAAATCAAACACTGTATGAGGAAGATATCAATATTTTAGACCGGAAATCTTGGAATTAAGTTTTGAGTTTCCGATCCACTTATTTAATTTAGTGATTTTTATGAATTTTTAATTTATTTTTGTTCGTAATATGTACACAATGGAGGTTGTTTCAGGTGATTTGGAGTTAGCATGAATTAGTTAAAAATCAAAGAAATTAGGCTATTTTACAAATCAATTGGGCTGGGATTTTTGGCTTCTTATTACATACAATAATGAGTGATAAAATGTAAATATTATTTATACATTCATGAATGCTTATTATACAATATAAATGAAGAAATGGCAATGAATTTTGGGGATTTGAGCTTAATTAATCACTTTTAGAGTGATGAATATGAGATTCATCAACAACATCATGGGAAATAGAGGTATTCATGATATAAACATTGTTGCTATACTTCTTGCCACGAGCAACAATCAAGGATCCCTAGGTAAGCTTTTACTATCTGTAACAAAAAATGTTAGGGTATCCTTCATCATCAAGCTTACTTGCAAAAATGAGATTCAAGTGCATAGGTTGCATGCCTCACAATTTTGAGCATTAACACTGCTCCATTGACATTCTTCAATGCATCATGGCTTTCATATTGGATGTGGTTGTAAAAATCTCATCAACAAACTATCTAATAAAGTCAAAACTTGCTTCTGTTCAAATTCCCATTCTCATATATTTTGGTTTCTAGCTTTTGGATAGTGAACACTTGAAGGTGCATGACCTTCACATATAAAAGATCCTTCATCTTGTTCTTCCACAAATTGTAATTAGTACCATTAAAACTAATCATCTAGCTTAAACCAAACATTAATTTGTAATCCGTCATTAAACAAGCTCTCATACCACTATGTTGAGAAGAAGCAATCCCACAAATGATGCAGAAATGCATCGAATTGAGCAACTTGACGGATTAACAAACAAATTAAAAAGAAACAAGAACCACAAGCAATTAAACAACCACCAAATAATTACAATCCCAAGCACAATCAAAATGAGGGATTTTAACATGGAAACCCCCAAAATGAGAAGGGGAAAAATCATGGGGCCTACTTGACCCAATCAAAATTCTCTACTAGATACAATGAGAAAAGTGTTCTCCCTAGAGGCTATACAAAACCAAATAATTTTCTCAAAGGTCTACCAACAAAGAACCACACCCACATAAATGAAACAAGGGAGAAGATGGAGAAAATGTTACCCAAAATGCAGCCCTAGCAAGCTCCACAACAACTTTAACTAGGCTCCTCCTCAACGTGATCTTTGACGAGCCCGAAATTCACCAAGTTAGTTCTCGTGAATTAAACTTTAATTTGTCATTTCGTTATAGGAGGGAATTCAAAATCGATCAAGAAATAACCACAATAAATTAATCGATTTTTAAGCGGCGTGATTTTATGTTTATTTTACTTAGGCAAGTCCCAAGGTCGAACTCAAGGAGGCAAAGGAACAACCTAGAATTTTGTCTATCAAAGTTCGTGCACGATTTTTGAGATGGCATTTTTTGGTATTTCTAATGCAATTTTGGATTGCAAATGTAAATGAGGCCAATTTTAGGGACTAAAATGTAAAGATCAATCAAACAATGCCTGAAAAATATAAAACTTGGCGAAGATGATAATGACGATGAAATGAATGCACTACAATTCTTTTGGAATTTTTGGATGTAAGATAAATATTTATGAATTTATGAATACAAATAAAGTTAATTTCAATGATTAATTATAACAAATATTAAACTATTTATTTTCAAGGGATAAAATTATCCAAGCTCTACATTAGGTGATCGATCTCAGAAAAATCCTAAACCATAAATATATTAGTTTTAATACCTATTAAAAATCTAAGGTTGAAATATGCAAAATGATTTTTACAGAGCAAACTATGTATGCAAATGCTTCTGGGCACAATGTGAAATACAACTAATTCTCCAATCCATAATTTTTTTGGCAATTTTCAGAGCCATAGTTAATTACTTACGAATTTTGAGGCACAAGATGGGCAAACTATGCAATTTGTCACAAGAATATTAATTAATAATTAACCACAAATCACAAGAATGTGAAGCATATGCCATAATCTAGAGAATTGATTGAAGAACATCATGCAATTTTTTGATAAATAAAATGATGACAAATGTTGCTTAAACAAAAGGTAGAAGTCAGGTATCTAATTGCAATTACAATAAATAAAAATAAAAAGAAATGTAGCAAAGAGACTGGAATATAATTATCGAGCCTCAGGGGGACGTTCTGCAAAATTCCATGGAAGCACGTGCCCTAGGATGGCTGGATGGATCTACGAATAAGGAGAACTTCAGGGGGGGCTTTTCCAAATTTCCCAAACAGGCATGTGTAGTGCACACACCTTCTAGCTAGGGTTGCTTTTGTGAATGTGGCAGAACTTGAAGGGCTTCAGACTAATTATTCCCCCAACGCACGTGCACCTCATGTGCGTGAGGGTCTCGGGCCTCGTGCTCGGTTGTTGGCAGCGGAGCGGAGATGGGAGGCGACGCTCGGTCGATGGCCGTGGTTGAAGGCAGTGTCGTTGGTCATCGATGGAGCGTTGTAGGTGGCTCAACGACAGGGAAGCCTGGAGTTTTAGTTGGTTTACTGCTGATGTAGATGGAAGTCGTTGCGTGTGAAGGTTGTCGATGAAGCTCCTGGGAGTCACTGGCAAAAATGCATGCGGTGGAAGGTTGTCAGGGAAGAGCTGGTGTATGCGTAGTGGAAGGTGATGAACGGTTGGAAGCAGAGCGGCAAAGGGGTATAGCTGGGGGAGGTAGTAGAGTATCGGCTCGACAACATGGTGAGGTGTTGGAGCATGAAGCAGCTCCCAACAAGGGGGTTGAGTCAGCCTTGGCCGGATCTCATCGAGGAAGGTGGTGCTCGGGTTGTCACCACCGACGCCCCCATTCATTGTGCAATCGACAGATGGTTGATGATAGGCACGGCGACGGTGTTTAAATAGAAGAGGAGGAGGGCGATGAAGATGGAATGTTGGTGACGTTGATCGATTCGCGGGAAGAGGGGGATGACTGGAGATGCGATTGATCGAGTTTTGAGAGGAGATCGGGGATCAATCGGAGATCCGTGATTGAGGAGATAGAGGGAGGCTGCTGCGAGATTGAGGGAGATTGGTGGCGGAGGTGCTGCCGAAAATCGTGGAGGACGGCAACGGGAAGGCAACGCGGCAAGAATCAGGGGGAGGGGGGGTGGCGGTGCCTCCCAAATGGGAAAGTGGGGGAGGATCGGAGGAAGGAGATGGCGCACAGGTGTCGTCCGATCGGTTGAGAACGGACGACCCTAAGCAACCACGTGGCATTTAATTTTAATATTTTATTATTTTTTTTAATTAATTTTTTTAATACTTTTATAAACAAAACGAAAAATAAAGGTCAAAATGTGTGACACGTGGCAGCTCTAGGAGCTACCACGTGTCAGCCCCAGAAAAATCGAAAAAATAAATGCAGAGAAAAATCTGAAATAAATAGCAAACGACCTCGGATCGAAATTTTTTTCTTCACGGAAAGTTGCTCTTCTTAATGAGATCTACAACTTTCATGAAAGAGATAAAAACCAAAATCGATCATTTCCACAAAGTGATATTTTTGGGGTACTCCATGTACATAGATACCTTGATTTTTAGGTTTTATAATTTTTTTGTCATTTTCAAACCAGATAAAAATGCATAAAAATGATAAAATTAAAGATAATATTTACGCATTAATATTTTTTTAATTTTTATCAATTAAGAAAAATAAAAAAATAAAATAAAATGTGAAAAAGACCATTTTTGTACAGACAATTAGTGAAGACTCGGACTCAGTTAGTTTCTTTTGATTTCAAGCTCAGTTTGGATTTGAATTTTTGTGCATTTTAATAAAACTTTTATCAAAGAAGATAAATGAAAAAGAAATAAAATAAGTTTATTATGTACATAAAATAATAGGCCAAAAACTGCTAAAATATAAAATATACAAAAGAGGCCCACAACCCAACTTTCACATATGAGCTCCGATTCACCTGAACTTACTCTTGTTTTGAACGTAATTGAATGTACATTAGTTCAAAAGTGAGTAGGATCAAATCAGACCACTGGATGAGAAGATATCGAGGTTTTAGTCTGAAAATCCTAGAACTAGGGTTTTGGGTTTTTAATCCACTTATTTAGGTTAATGATTTTTTGTATTTTTTATTTATTCTTGTTAGTGATATGTACACGATGGAAGTGGTTTCAGGTCAATTGGAGTTAGCATGAATGAGTTAAAAATTAGGGAAGTTAGGCTATTTTACATGTCATTTTGGCTTAGATTTTTGGCTTCTTATTTTGTGCAATAACGAGTGATAAAATCCCAATCTTATCAATACATGCATAAATGCTAATTATGCAAAATAAATGAAGAAATGCCAATGAATTTTAGTGATTTGAGCTAAATTCATGACTTTTAGAGTGACGAATCTGAGATTCATCATCCCCCTGTACTTAAACCATGCTCGTCCCTGAGCATCAAAAGCAATGCAATGAGGTGAAATGAAATTGAGTTCATACCAATACCATGAGCTGAAGGTAAAAATGGAACTAAACTCGACCTTTGGATTATTAGTGTGGCGGAACTTCTATGAGACAGGGTTTTAAAATCGATAGCCTTCAAGTTCTATACATCATTATCACAGATTCAACTCAGAAGTCATCTTGGATCAATCCTCCTCCAAAGCATACCCAATGAATATTGAACAACCGACTCAAGTGTGTGAAGGGTTTTAGCTCTTCTCATCTAGAATGCCAGACTACCATGCAAGCCTCCTTTCCAATAACTCGTCCTTGGGGAGTTAGGTATTTCCTTCTATGGTTTGTCGCGCTATGTTCACAATTGAATAGAAGGAGAAATTAGAAGAAGAAGGAGAAAAAAACTAGAGGGTGACCAGTGTAGTCACCTCTCCTTGTGAAGCCGTCCAGTTTAGCCAAGTCTCCACAAAGATCTGCAGGTTTTCTTGAAGCTTGGACCTTTTTGGTCAAATATTTATTGGTAGTGGCTTCTTTGTATTTGGAATTTTGGTGGTTCTGCATGGATCTTGTTGTACCCCTACATATATGGAATCTTTTTCTACGTACACGTTTTGGGGTCTTAGAAAAAATTGTGCCCAACCATCCATCCCTTTTCCGAAGCTTTATTTCAACCCGTACTCCGGTCTTTAGATGTCTACGCTACCAGAAAAAAACTCATACAGTCTTCCACCATCCCGTCTGAGTTGAGCTAAGTAGTGCGAGAGTAAAAATTAATTCCCTATTCCAGAGTCGTACCCAGAATGAAGAGACCAGGTTCGACACTAAGAGTCAAACGCTGCACATTGTCATGTAGAACTCAAAGAAATAAGTCATAGACCTGAAGCTTCTAAAATCCTATTTCTCGGTGAAGTTCCTTTGAAAATTAGGTGGATTAAGGTCAAGTCCAGACCACTTTCGATTTCTAGTCATAACTCGGTTCTGAACCCAAGGAATTTTCACAAATGCATGTAATGTTGGATGAAGTGTAGGTGTGGAAAATGTAGACGTAAATTTTGTTTTTGACTTTTGAAAAAACTTTTTATGCAGAAATGAATAAGAAGCCATTTTGTTCAAAAAAAACTGGTTGGACACAGTCAGTGTTAGCAGCAAAACTTTTTTTTTTGTTTTTTTGTTTTTTTTTTGTTTTTGTTTTTTTAAAGTTAGTTACCTTCCCCATAAATACATATAGACTTATGTGAAAGTACAAGCTATAGGAAAAATATATACATAGTATACATAGACCCCCTTATACTTAGCGAGTATTGTGTCCTTAGAGCACAAGAAGCGTAGAGAAGACATAGCTCGGACTAAGCGTAAGAGAGTGAAGAAAAGAAAAAGATAGATAGGCCCGCCCCTATACTTAGGCTGTGAACAGTCTAAGTACAAAAGAAGAGCGAAATGATGCGGTCGAGATATGTGAATGAGGGAGTATATACAGATGGGCATCAGTTCCCCCTATACTTAGGCTCTGGTCAGTCTAAGTACAGAAGAAGGTGGAAATGAAGCGATAGTGAGAAGGATTTGATGAGGAGAATGGTATATACAGATGGCATCAGTCCCCCTATACTTAGGCCTTGGCCTAAGTAGAGGAAGAAGATGTACAAGAAGACCGATGGGTTGGGAGGGAGGGTGGTTAGACGATGATTAAGGCGGTTTTCGGCTAATCTTTTTGTGAGCCAGTGGTGGGAGATTGTAATGATAAGAATGAGATGACACATATGATTCCCAACCATTATCAGTGTTATCCTCAGAGAAATCATGCTGGAGAGTAGATGAAGCGTATGAATCAGATGAAAGATAACCATCATCGGAGTTATCATCAGAGGAATAGTATTTGAAAGTGGAGGCACTCCAGATATTCTTGTTCTTTAGTTTCTTCAGTTGTTTTCTCAGAATTTGTTCCTTCTTGGGATCAAGTGATTCGTCCTCGGATGATGAATACTCTGAAGCACCAGTCTCAATCAGCTCATAAGAAATTATTCCAGTATATGTAATGAGACCAGGAGAATCGGCTTTGGATGAATAATAGTGAGGAACGAGAGTCATCCAACGGGAATCGAAGTTTGGATCCTTGCGAAGATAGGGTTTTAGGACTTCCGAACAGACCTCACTCATGTAGATTACTCTTTACGGACCTGAGGAGGGATCATCAGACGATTCCTCTTCTGGAAGATCGAAGGTGACTTTCTTTTTATATGGAGAAGCAATCATGTTTCCTGTTGTTTGTGAATGTGATGGTCCAGGTAGTGGAGTGTTGATACTCGAGTCTCCAGATGAATAACCATTGAAAATTTTCTCCTTGGTCAGTGCATGTTCCGCGTATTTGTTCTTAGTTTTCTTAATGTTTGTGTACTCTTGAGTTGGATTGAATTGGTCAAGATAGTCAGAAAAGGTTTCAGCCAACTCAGGGTGAGCCCATGCATATGTCTCAGGATCATATAAGAAACACTTTTCCATGGTGAGAGTAGCGGGAAATGGAACAGTGATGAATCTGTGATTCATGACTCTAAAAGTTGAAAATAGAGCTTTGTTCCCGAGTAAATAGCAGCATATTTCCACTTATCTTGCAAAATTAGCATTCATGCATGCAAGCATAATATCTGCATTTTAGCATTCATATTTGCATTAAATAAGAAGCCAAATTCCACTTGTAAATATTCACTTGTATATTAGATAAAATACCTTATTTGTATGTATTTTATACTAACTATGAATCCAATAAAACCAACTCTATTGTGTATATATGACTATACTAATAAAGGAAGTATATCAAAAAAATACTAACTTGTAGAATTGACCAATAAAACCCCAAACCCAGTGGGATACCTTAGACCTTAGAATACGCATATCTCTCTCATACAGGCTCTGAATTAGGTCTACTCACTTTTAAAGTAATATACATTCAAAGACCTTTGAAACAAGACCAATTTCATTAAAATCGGAGCTCGTATGCAAAACTTGGGTTTTGGGCCCCTTTTGTATATTGTACATATTGACCGTTTTGCCCTTCATTTTATCTTTTTATTTTTTTTAATTATTAAAAATCCAAAAAAATTAGATTAAGTTCTAAATATTCTTCTCATATTTTAGCTTTTTTTATTTTGATTTTTCTCTCTTTTAAAAATGATAAAAAATTACAAAGATAAATGCGGTATTTTATACCTATAAGGTACCACCCAAAAATATATTTTTCTACATATGATTTCCTTTGATTTTCGGCCCTTCACGAAAATTGTAGATTCGTCGAGACGAGCAACTTTCGTGTTGACCACTTTTTGATTTAATCCCTTTTGTTATTTCTTTTTGATTTTTGTTTACATTTAATTTTTGAATTTTCTAGGAGCGACATGTTGTCGCTCCTGGAGCCGCCACATGTCACACCTTTATTTTATTATTTTCGAATTTATTTTATTATTTTTGGATTTATTATTATTAATAATTTATTATTATTGTTCTAATTATTTTTAGTAGCCTAATTTTTTTATTCTATTATTTTATTTCTTATATTTTCCATATTACTTCTTCCTCCTTACTTGCCTTCTACTCCAAGCCACACTAACCCCACTTCCTCCACCATTCTCTCCACCTTCTCCACTCATTTTCTAACTCCATTCCCTTCCTTTTTATTCACAATCACCTCCATCATTTCCCTTCATCCGCCATTTTCGAGAGAAAAGAGAGAGAGCTCCGCCTATCTGTAGGTGATAGCTACCGAGAATCACCGTCGAGCGACGACCTCCGACCACAGCGAGATCCGAGGTGGTCTCAACCACTTTGTCATAGCATCCCTCGTAGGAAGCTACTTCAGCTTTGAAGGACTCCGCCACCCTTCTCGAGGCCACGACCGGAGTTGCAGTACGACTCCTCCACAATCCGGCGAACCACATAGGTAAGTATTCTTTATCTTTGCCTTGTCATTTTTTTATCTAATATTATTTGTCTATCTTATTCATCACACAAAAAACCACACCAAACAATCATTCATCATCCACATTTTATCAAATCCATCACAATCACTACAAACACATTTGTTTTCCTTCATTACATTTTATTTACTGTTACAACAAAAAAATTACAAAAAAAAATAAAAAAAGGAGAACAGGAGAAGCAGCTGCCGCCGCCCCCCCTGTCTCCAGCAACCCCGAGCGGCCACATCAGTCGCCCTAGCCGCTCGCTTTGTTCCACCACCAACAACTTCTCCCGCTCCGTCGTGTGTCGACGAGCGAGGAGCTCCCGACGCCAGCCACCGACGACGGCAACCGTGCACGAAGCGCCACCAGCAGCTGCCCATCAACCGCGCCACCACGCCGCGCTCCGTGCCCTGCTTCCGCGTTCCACCTCCGCGGCGTGCACGCCCAGCTCCCTCACCACCGCCGTTCCCCCAGCCGGCGGCCGCCGCCTCCAAGGCCGCTGTTGGGCGCACCGCAACACGGACGCATGCCGCGTGTGCCTCCAGCCCAGCGAGCCTCTTGCCGCCCCCCTCTGACGCCCTTCACGCCGCCGCTCGCCATAGCCGCAGCGCACGGCTCCGCCCCTCGCTCCAGTGCGCCGCCCCACCATTGACCACCCGTGAAGCCGCCGCCTCCGCCATTCGTCCGCCGCACCTCCCCGCCTTGGCCGCTCACCGCTTGGCAACCGCCAGCGGCGCAGCCGCCCTGCATCCGCGCGCCATCGCGAACTCCGCCGCGTGCAGTTGAGACCGCCCGCCGCGCCCGCCACGCGCCACCGCCACCGTCGACCGCGTGCCGCCGCCCTCCTTTAGCCGTGCCCTAGCCACCCTCCTCACTTGTGTCCTAGCAGCCCCGCACCTTGCGTGGGAAGAAAAGGTCTCATTGTTCTTATTTTATTTCCGTGAAAATTGTAATTTTGTTATTTTAAGTTTTCTTATTTGCAGATGTGTCCCTGTGCTAGTTTTGTTAAGTTTTTTTTAATTTCAGTTTTGTAATTATACCCCTAAGTTGGCATGGTAATTTGGACCTCAAAATAGCAGCATTTATTTTAATGAAAAATATCATTTTGTGGGCAACTAAATCTTTATCTTGTGCCTATTTATTTATATTTTTGTGAGCATTAGATTATTTATTAAAAATCAGAGATTCAAAATCATAGATATTTTATCCATTTAAGCTCTAAAATTCGCACATAGTCATTTATTGCTTCAAAAATTGTGAAAAAATTATGAATGATGTATTTTAGTGTGCTTTAATTACTTTCCAAATGTTGTCCAATTTGGTGTTGTCTTGTGCAAAAAATAAATTCTATGGTGATTTAGGTAATTGATTTTTAGTTAATTTCACGAATAATATTTTTGAGAAATTTCAAGTCTCCCGAGTTCCTTATTGAAATATCTATCTTAGATAAATCAATCTCTGGATAATTTAACTTCGTAAATTTATTAGAAATTAAATACCCACAGTCGCTCTATTTTCAGTAAAAATTATTAAAAAAATCAAAAAGTGTCAGAAAATTCTAAAAAAATTAGGGTAGCTTCATTTTATCAAATTTAACTTCCAATAAAATTTTCATAATTTTTTCATATCATTTGCTCGAAAAATTGCATAAAAACCCTAAAAAAGATTGCATTTTTCATGTGTGCATTTATAACCAAAAATTCCAAAAAAAATATATTTTGCATTCAGTATTGGATTAGGTTCTTAGGAAAAATAACACTTGTCTGATTTGAATTAATTTTACATTAAAATCAAATTTGGCTAAGTCGAGTATTTTCTTGCTAACTTAATCTAATTCGCATCATTGCATTTGGCATTTTATTGCATTAAAAAAATACCAAAAAAATCCCACTAGGAAAACCACAATCTGATTCATCTAATCTGATCCCGAGTTGTTCCTTTGCCTCCTTGAGTCGACCCTTGGGCTTGCCCAGGCTAAACAAACATAAAACCACACTTAATTTCATTCGACGATTTATCGATTTGTGCGGTAATTTTTGATCGACGCGGATCTATCCGACTGCAACGAAATAGTCAACTAGACAACACTAGAAGGGTAGGTTCGCAGCCCATCAAACAGTAGGGAGAATCTCTGCATGTTTATTCTCAATTGATTTGATGTTGGTGCATTCTTGTGTTAGGTTGATTTGATTAATGTGTTCAGAGGAGATTTCAGCTGACTCGGGATGCGCCCATGCATACGTCTCAGGATCATATGAGAAGTCATTTTCCATGGTGAGAGAAGGGGGAAATAGAACAGGTGGAGAGTCTCTAAACCAGTAGTCTCTTTAACAACTGTTATCACAAGTGTAGCAATGGGGTAGGGCTCATCTACCATTTGGTGGTTACTGTTGATGGCTTCATGGGTCGCCTCAAGAAATCGTGGTTCCTCCAAGAATGGGCGAGATTAAAGTGCTTCCAATGTTGTAAAATTGATTTCCCGAGTCTCGCAGTCAATAATTTCCTTAGCTAATGCCAAGAATGGCTTTCCGAGAATGATTAGAGACTGGTTGAATTCTCCTTGATGCTCAATATCAATGATCGTGATGTCTATTTTGAGTGGAGCACCTTGGAATGTAATGATGACTGAAATTGTTACTCTCGGCTGCTTTATAGATCGATCATCTAGTTGAACGATCTCTCTTATTTTTCTGATAGGTCTGATTTTGAACTTGTCAAACATAGAGGTCGGGAGGATATTGATTGGTGAGTCGTCATCGATTCGAGCATGGGTAAAAATTGTGTCTTTGATTCCACAGTCAAATCTGGGCAACCGCTTCACTATGCCGCTCTTGATTTTTCTCCTTAACACCAAGAAGGTGGCCATTGACAAGATATATTTCTTTGTTCTTATCCTGCCTGATGTTTTCATCATTAATTTGTTCATTACAAATCCTTTAAGGTCGGGAACACGTTCAATGTTTTGTATCAAGGGAAGTTCAAAAATCAGTCTCTTCTCCAGTGCTTCCTGTAATGCAGGATCCAAATTCTTCAGATCTTCTTTAGTTTCAATTTTTATGCATTTTTCTGGATTTTCAATTTTTTGGGTGTTTTTGAATATTTTGATTTTTTTGATATTTTCTGTGTGGTGTGTGGAAGTGGTGTTTTCCATAGATGATGGGGGGTTTTGATATGCTGAGTCAGAGACAGAATCAGATTTATCCCTAGGGGAGTAATAGGTAGACATGTCACTGTCAAGATCGTCCCTAGGGTGATCATAGTCTCTAGGTTTCTAAATATCCTCAGAATTTTCAACATGAGATCTAATATTTTCCTCATCCATTTTTATATCCGAGCTACATAGAGTGAAATTATTCGGTCGACACACTTTCTAAATTTGTCCTCCATTAAATTATATCTCTTATTTATCCTCGAAATATCATCCTCAAAAATCTTTTCATGATCAATCATGGGAGCAGTCGGTGTATGTTCTTGTTTTTTAATTTGAGGTTCAATAATTTTATCTTGCAGTTTCCTGTATGAGCTGAGAGGATATTCTCTTGGATTATTTTATATATAATTGTTATTTTATTAAAATTTCTCCTCATAAATTATCGAAGGGGTCTGCTCAGTGGAAGTATTTTGCGGGAATTTATAGGTCTCATACTCAGCATACTGTGACTCAGGCATGCAATGCTGGTTTGAGGAGAGCCTACTTCCATGGTCATGATTGATCGTATCTCCAAATAATGGAGTCATACAAGGTTCATATGTGTCGATATCATCAGTTTTGTCCTCTATATGTGTAGGTTGATCAAAAGGAGTGGTATTTGGGTTGGTCAATAGGAATTTGGTTATTAGGGTCAACCCAATATGGTTGATCATTAGGTGGAGACCTCTCTTTGCGATTTGATCGGGCCATCATATTATTCCGTGTGGTCAAGGACAGATGTCAATTTGTGTAGTGTTGACCTATCACAGCAGACTTGTAAGGAAGGAATGAAGTTGGTTGGGGTTGATGTCTTGGCCAATCACTTGTTTCAATGTTTTGCTCTTCAAATGGTTCTTGGGTTCTAGAAAGAAATCTGGCATAAGTCAGGTCATCACAAGATGGCAGTTGATCATGTGCGGGGTCACAAGTGGTGGAGGGGAAGAATATGATGTTGTGGTGACTTTGATCGGATGATTCGAGTAAAATGTCTTGGAATTCAAAGATTGGACTGGATTCATTCGAGGGTCAAAGTTTCTAGTGAATGTTGGAGGATTCTTGACAGAAGAGGGTTTAGATGATTTCAGTCTAACCGAGACGAATTCATTTTCTTAGTATAGATCAGAGGGATACTCGGACCATTGTCCTATTTTTGTCAAAGGAAGTTGATGATGAATCGACATGATTGATCTTGGTGCAAGTGCACAAGATATTCACAAAAACTTTTCTATCAAGGAGAGTGATGGCACAAGTGCGCGATTCTTGAAATTCGAGATCAGTTCATGCACACCAATGCAAACAACATAATAAATACCCCAAGTTCACCAACTAACACAATGAATCCGCAAGAGTTCGACAATTATCTTTTCAATTTTAGTTGGTGATAAATTCAATCTTGGAAAAATTTAGCGAGCTGTTAGGTGCCGAAAAGTTTCTTAAAGACTGGCCCGAATTCTTACGACTAGTTGCGCCTACTTTCAACCAGTATGGGTGTATGTAAGGATCATAAAATGGCTACCCATGTTACATAAGGACAGAGCCTTACGCAATATCCTTTAAACCACCCACTCTGCTAAGGAAATCCGGACCGTTTACCGGCTACCCGTATTCCTCATTGAGAACTAGCTAATTGTTTTAGAATTAGTAGTTTGAACAAAGATTCCGGAGCTGGTCTCTAACCTTAAGTGTCGTCTCTTTCTCACTCAGACAAATAAATGAATCCAAGATCGGGGTTGCTCTCCGCAAAATTTTTTGATTTTATGGATTAATTAAAGTCAGCTATATTTAGCAATCCCAACTTTAATTAGGTGATCACTGAAAAATTAGATGAGCACAATGCACGTCTACCGTCCAGTCCTAATTTCCTTTAAAATTATGTGACAAAAAAGAGGGAGAAATTTGGGAAAATCCGATACACACAAAAAATGATGATGTATGCTCAGTTAGAAGACTTGCAGTGATTCCTCGCAACCTCCATGTGGGATGAAATACAAGAATTGAAAATTTATTCTAAATGAATGCAAACCGATAAGAACCACACCTAGCAGAAAGTTCTATTAGCTGTGGAGAATTGAGTTGAATTTGACTAAATCGAACGATCTAATGTGCATCTCAATTAATGTGAAGTGCGGTCCTAGGTTCTACAAACACAACAATAAAAGCCTAGAAGCTCTAATAGCCGTATGTGCAGGTCTAACCTACGAGCCACTCAAGTTGGGCCACACCCTCAACGGAGAGTGAAACAGGCCATGGCACACCACAGAAAAAGTTCAAGGTCTTGTTACACATATGAGAGTCCAAACGGACACCGCTATAAATGAGCAAATAATTATAAAATTTAAAATTGCAGAAAAATAAATCCTAGACTCTTTGCTCTCTCACGACTCGACTCGATCTTAATTTAATGATGGTTTTTTGGGTGTCAGTGAAGATACATTGATTTTGTGAGAAACCACTCCACGTACATTGGGTACCTTGCAAGAAAAATAAGAGAGAGAGAGAGTGTGTGTAAGAGAGTGTCAAAAAAAATTAATCAAAAAAATAATAAAATGAAAAAAATAAATTCAGAAAATAAAATAAAATAAATGCAGAAAAGAGAGAAAAAATGGGAAATATACAATGAAGATCCGGGGGTTAGACTACCCAAATGTGGAAAACCGAACAAAAAGTTTTAGACAAAATCTAAGCCGTTTGCCTCCTTGACAACGACGCCATATGACAAGCCTGAAATTCACCAAGTTAATTCGCATGAATTAAGCTTTAATTTGCCGTTTCATTGTAGGTGGGAATTCAGAATCGACCAAGAAATAATCACAATAAATTAATCAATTTTTAAGTGACGTGGTTTTATGTTTATTTTACTTGGGCAAGTCCCAATGTCAAACTCAAGGAGGCAAAGAAATAACCTAGAATTTTGTCTATCAAAGTCCGCGCACGATTTTTGAGACGGTATTTTCTGGTATTTTTAATGCAATTTGGGAATGCAAATGTAAATGAGGCCAATTTTAGGGACTAAAATATAAAGATCAATCAAATGATGTCCGCAAAATATGAAACTTGGCCAAGATAATGATGGAATGCACTATAATGTTTTTGGAATTTTTGGATGCAAGATAAATATTTTATGAATTTATAAATGCAAACAAAGTGAGTTTCATTAATTAATTATAATAAATATTAAATCTATTTATTTTCAAGGGATAAAATTATCCAAGCTCTATCATTAGGTGATCGATCTCAGAAAAATCCCAAACCTTAAAAATGTTAGTTTTAATACCTATTAAAAATCAAAGATTGAAATATGAAGAATATTTTTTACAGAGCAAACTATGTATGCAAATGTAATTCTTTTTGACACAATATGAAATACAACTAATTCTACAATCCATAATTCTTTTGCAATTTTCAGAGCTATAGTTAATTACTTATGAATTTTAAGGCACAAGATGGGCAAACTATGCAATTTGTCACAAGAATATTAATTAATAATTAACCACAAACCGTAAGAATGTCAAGCATATGCCATAATGCAGAGAATTAATTGAGGAACATAGTGTAAATTTTTGATAAATAAAATGATGAAAATATTTCTTAAATAAAAGGTAGAAGTCAGGGTTCTAATTGCAATTACAATAAATACAAATAAAAAGAAATGTAGCAGAAGGACTGGAATATAATTACAGAGCCCTCAGGGGACATTCTACAAAATTCCCTGAAAGTACGTGCGAAGCACGTGCCTTAGGATGGTTGGATGGATCTATGAATACGGAGAACTCCGGGGGGGGGGGGGGGTTCCAAATTTCCCAGACAGGCACGTGTACGGCACGTGCCTTCTAGCTGTGCTTCTGTGAATGTGGCGGAACTTGAAGGGCTTCAGAGCAATTGTTCCCCAATGCACATGCTCTCATGTACGTGGGGGTCTCGGGCCTCGTGCCCGGCAGTTGGCGACGGAGCGGAGATGGGAGGAAGTGCTTGGTCGATGGTCGTGGTTGAAGGCGGTGTCGTTGGTGATCGATGGAGCGTTGTAGGTGGCTCGACGACAGGGAAGCCTGAAGCTTCAGTTGGTTTATTGCTGATGTAGATGGAAGTCGTTGCAGGAGAAGGTTGTCGATGAAGCTCTTGGGAGTCGCTAGCGAAGACGCAGGCGGTGGAAGGTTGTCAGAGAAGAGCACGTGTATGCGTAGTGGAAGGTGATGAATGGTTAAAGAGGAGCGGCAGAGGGGTATATCTAGGGGAGGTAGTAGAGTATCGGCTCGACAACAAGGAGATGTGTTGGAGCATGAAGTAGCTTTGAACAAGGGGGCTGAGTCGGCCTTGGATGGATCTCATTGAGGAAGGTGGTGCTCGGGTTGTCATCACCAACGCTCCCTTCATTGTGCATTCGACAAATGGTTGATAACATGCGCGACGACAGTATTTAAATAGAAGAGGAGGAGGGCGATGAAGATGGAATGTTGGCGGCGTCGACCGACTCGCAAGAAGAGGGGGATGATTGGAGATGCGATTGATCGAGTTTTGAGAGGAGATCGGGGATCAATCAGAGATCAGTGTTTGAGAAGATGGAGGGTGGCCGCTGCGAGATTGAGGGAGATTGGTGGTAGAGGCTCTATCGGAAATCGCGGAGGATGGCAACAGGAAGGAGGTGTGACGAGAATCGTGGGGGGGGGGGGGGCATCGCCTCCCAAATGGGAAAGTGGGGGAGGATCGGAGGAAGGGGATGGCACACAGGTGTCGTCCGATCGGTCGAGTTCGGACGACCGTGGTGCAGCCACGTGGCATTTAATTTTATTAATTTTATTATTATTTTGAAATTTGTTTGTTTAATTTATTTTTTTAAAAGGTTTTTTATAAAATAAATGAAAAATAAAGGCCAAAATGGGTGACACGTGGTGGCTCTAGGAGCGGCCATGTGTCAGCCCCAGAAAAATCAAAAAAATAAATAAAAAGAAAAATCCAGAATAAATAGCAAATGACCTCGGATCGAAAAATTTTCTTCATGAAAGTTGCTTGTCTTAATGAGATCTAAAACTTTTATGAAGAAATCAGAATAAAAAAATCAATCATTTGCACAAAGTGATAATTTTGGGTACTCCTTGTACATAGAATACCTTGATTTTTGAGTTTTATATTTTTTTATCATTTTTAAACTAGATAAAATCCGAAAAAAATCATAAAATTAAAGATAAATATTTACACAATAATCTATTTTTTTGAGATTTTTATCAATTAAGAAAATAAGAAATAAAATAAAATGTGAAAAAGATAATTTTTGTACTAGCAGTTTGTGAAGAGTAGGACTCAGTTAGTTTCTTTGATTTCAAACTCAGTTTGGATTTGAATTTTTACACATTTTAATAAAACTTTTATCAAAGAAGACAAATGAAAAATAAATAAAATAAAATAATTTAATTATGTACATAAAAGCATAGGTCAAAAACTACTAAAATTCAAAATGTACAAAAGAGGCCCAAAACTCAACTTTCACATATGAGATCCGATTCACTTGAACTTGGTATTGTTTTGAAGGTAATTGAATACACATTAGTTCAAAAGTGAGTAGGATCAAATCAGACACTAGATGAGGAAGATATTGAGTTTAGTCTAGAAATCCTAGAACTAGGGATTGGGTTTTCGGTCCACTTATTTAGGTTAATGATTTTTTTGTATTTTTCATTTATTCTTCTTAGAGATATGTACACAATGGAGGTGGTTTCAGGTCAATTGGAGTTAGCATGAATTAGTCAAAAATCAGGGAAGTTAGGTTATTTTACAGGTCATTTTGGCTGTGATTTTTGGCTTCTTATTTTATGCAATAATGAGTGATAAAATGACATTCTTATCAATACATGCATGAATGCTAATTATGCAAAATAAATGAAGAAATGCCAATGAATTTTAGGGATTTGAGATTAATTCACGACTTTTAGAGTGTTGAATCTGAGATTCATCAATCTCCTACAACAAGCAACAACTCCATCTAGGAGGTGGAGATGCACAACAATTTGCACCCAAGCCCAAAAGTGGTCATCTGCATTGAAGTCCAACATGGGCTGGAAGGTGTTGCTGCTTTTTTGTTGTTTGAGCAACTATGTGTTCGGAACATCTTTTTGATTAATAGAACTTGATCGTTGATATAAAAACGTGATTTCTTCTACTAAGGTAATGAGAGCCACCATCATATCTCTTGTGTTTTTTTCAATTGCGCATCTACATATATATCCATGTTTGATTCCCAACAACTGGTATTCAAGAGGATACAATCCCGGTTCGTCATTTCATTCCCAACAAATGATATTGGAGCAGAGGTAATAGCACCTTCGATCCCAACTCTATGCTGTAGTGATCGGTCTTTCTTTTCTCTTCTCCCTATCCATTAATAACAAAACGTATTTTTCCCAATATATAAAATAAAACTTCCAATGACATTTGCGACCTTCCTGGCAATGATTTTTTGTTCAACGGATTTATCAACAAAATCCAAGATAGGTGATCTTTATATTTTGATCAACGTAGAGAGAAAGTGGCGAACAGATTTTTTTTCCTAGGGAGAAGAGAGCGCGGATCCTGCTGTAAAGGGGGAGGGTGCCCGGGCCGCTGGATCGAGATCGAGCGATTCGCACGAAATCACGGATTTTGTGGGCCCTTAGCATGCGAACCGCTCGATCTTGATCGAGCGGCCCGGACACCCTCCCCCCTTACAGCAGGTCCCTGCTGGCCAGTAGAGGACCCGCTCCCGGTTGAAGAACAGACGACCGATGGTCGATCGAAAGTTTACTCTCCACTCAACGTCATCTTTTTCTTGGAAAACTGTAGATTTTTTATTTATAATGAAGGGGAGAGGAAACGTTTACATGATAAATAAAAACAAGCACAAATAAGAATGACACCCACATAGATAAGATAGTAAACCTCGAAACAACATGCTCAACTAGATAATGACGATACAGCCATATAGATATATAGTTCAAGTTTCATGTGAACATGGACTAATTAATGTTCACTTTATTCCCTCGATGCAGAAGCACAACGAACGCATCTTCAAAAGTGCATTGATCAATTCATCTTCAACCTTCCATGCGCATGACACATCGGATACTTTCACCTTTAAGCATCAGGTCGAAGGCCGTGTTTATCTCCTCGAAAGGCACGGAATGGGTGATGAATTTCTCCAGTTCCAATTCCTGTGCAATTACAGAAAGTACAAAATACTTTCAGTAATAGAGGCTTCGGGTGTTGGTACGTGGCAATGAACAAATTAACATATCTATAGTTTTTTTGATCGACTTTGACACCTATTGCAGATAAACAAGTTGATCTTAACATGTAAAGTTTAACACTAAACAATCACCTTTTTCATGTAGAGGTCGACGACCTTGGGGAGATCGGTGCGGGGTTTGTAGTGGCCGTAGAAGGTGCCCTTGAGCGTCCTCTCCGTCAGGAAGTTGAGAGGACTGGTCTTGAACACATCATCCTTGTGGGGAACCCCCACCAGCACCGCCACCCCCCAACCCTGCCACAATTAATACACACACGCGTATCAGCATCTGCCTCTTACCAAAAATAGACCAATTGAAGATACTAATCATTCGCAGGCGGAGTTGATAACATCGTGGACGGACTCGAAGGCGGAGATCATGGCCTGGATGCTGCCCGTGCATTCGACAGCCCTGTCTACTCCCCCATTAGTTATCTCAGCTAGAACCTGCAATTAATTAATGCAACAGAGATATATCAATTTGATATCAATATGTATATGGATCCATCAGACTGTGCATGTCATTAATTGCGGAGTATTCGGTTAGGCATATCAACCTGCTGGACAGGCTTGTCATGGTCCCTTGGGTTCACGAATTCAGTGCATCCAAACTTCTTGGCTGCGCATCAGAGAAAACCAATGCAATTTATCAACTAACGGGATCCACAGATATGTTCGATGTTCGAACTAATGTTTAGCTATATATGTCTTTACCTGTCTCGAACCTGTCAGGGTTCAGATCAACACCAATGATCCTTGACGCACCCGCAAATTTAGCACCTTCACAAGCCTACATATCCAATTTTTTCCAAATTAAGATTGACTGCAATTCAGTTGCAACTCCCTCAATTTTGATTAACCGTTGCCAAACTAACAGAATTCGTTATCTTTATTACTAAGATCTTTATTGCCTGAATCTGAAATTACAAAGAGACTCACCGAAAGGCCGACGGCTCCCAAACCGAAGACGGCAACCGTTGATCCCTTTGGTGGCTTCGCAACGTTCACCGTGGCTCCAAAACCTGTCGTGGAATTAAAAAATCGGTTATTGAAAGATTTAGTTAGTTATAAAAGAAGGTTGGTGTAAATGGATATTAGTCAGTAGTAACTTACCAGTGCAGAAGCCACAGCTGAGGATGCAGACGACATCGAGGGGAGCAGCAGGATCAATCTTCGCAACACAACCGGCATGCACGACAGTGTACTCGCTGAAGGTGGAGGTGCCGAGGAAGTGGCTGATGGGCTGTCCGTTGATGGAGAATCTCGACTTTCTATCATTGAGCATCACTTCCCTATCGGGGTCTATCCTAAGAAGGTCGCACATGTTGCTGTCGTCCGACTTGCAGTGCCGGCAGTCCCCGCATTCGCCGGTGAAGACGGGGAGGACATGGTCCCCTGGAGCAAGCTCCGTCACACCCTCTCCGACACTTTCTACAATCCTGATGCCCAGTAACATATCCATCACCACCCACTCATATGAATCAATATAGCTATTGACAGATTAATTCGATACATACCCAGCAGCCTCATGGCCGAGGATGCGAGGGAAGATGGGGGTCTGGCCCTTGGCCTCCCAGAAGTAGACGTCAGTGTGGCAGAGAGCAGTGTAGAGGATCTTTATGCGGACCTCGTTAGCCTGTGGTGGAGCAACCTCCACCTCCTCGATCTTAAGCGGCTTGCCAGCCTCCCATGCAACAGCAGCTGCATCCACAAGGTTAATTACACCATTTTTAGGATCCAATCCAACTGGCTTGCTTCAACTGCAACAAATGGTTGAGCAGCCACGATTATCTGCAGACGAGGAACTTAATTGAAAAATCCAAGGTACCCACCTTTGCATTTGATGACTTGACCAGCAGTGCCTGCCATCTCTATCTCCCTCTCTGCCTGCTTGCCTCGAATGTAATAGGAAGACAGTGCTGATCAACTGCTTATGTTTGACGTTCGGATCGTCGATGCCTATTTATATGCATAGCAGATGGAGACGTCTGGAATATTCCGTCCATCCACGTCGATGATCAACCATTGTTCTAATATAAAACATGGATCCCACTTTCCCATCTTCAGCAGCTACTCTTCCTCTCTTTTTCCATAACATCAATGCCTCTGTATAGAAGATTTTATTATATGTGTTGGGTTCTTCTACATGCACGCCCCTATTAACATCAAAATCTTCGGGCAGCTCTAGTCTTTACTGTTAAATAATACTTTGGTTAAAATTGGATCAAGAAACTCCTATTGACATTAATTATTCTGAAGGAGTAATTGTACATGGTAGCACATGGAAAATGACATGGATATACACCCGTTCAAACAATTAAGTCATCTATACCTCTCAGACATCATGCAAGAAGATATTTCAGTCAATATGCATCTCTTTGATATATGATATGACAACATTATTTGTCTGTCGATTCGTTAGAATGCGATGCTTCGCTTAGAAAGTGACAATGTAGTTATAATTTTACAGGGTCACGTTAATAAAATAGATGTTTAATGTTAAGTACAAAATTATATATGTGTGTCTCTCTGTATGAAGAAGAATATGCTGCAAAGGAGGACGAATGTGGTGCAGACGTGCGAGGAGGAGATGGTTGAAGCTCTCGTGCGTGCATGAATGGTTGACCTGCAAAACTGTTCAATTGTTTTCTTCACGTGGTATTGTATACTGTTGGAGAGTCGCCGACCACAAGTTCGTTGCTTTCCTTGTAACGAAGCTTGGATAGCTTGGTGTACTTAAACAAATAAAATACATCTTTCCAAACCCTTTCAACAAGCATTGCTAGAAAATTTAAAAATAATTCATCGTCAGATCAGAGAGATTGTAAAGAAAAACTAAGATTTATAAATTTCAAACGAACATAAAAACAAATAGCGTCCGAAACCATGGATAATTTGAAGACCATTGTTTAGGAGGACACATAAATCCATCAACTTGTTCTAGCCCTATTCGATTAGATTGAATTGGGTTGGAACATATTTATATCTCTAATGGATTAAGCCAGTTTACAGAATTTGAAAAATAAATCAACATTGGATCAAATTGTATTCGAAGGCCAAACTGATTTGTTCTGACTCGAAATCTGATTAGATTTTATTTATGCTACAAAAGATTTCTATATAGGTATAATTCATATAACACTACAAGAAAAATGAGTTGTGGTCATGGAATGTGGATACGGAAACTTGTGGTCGCGATAATTCCGTGGCCACTAGTTTCCCGTAGCTACAATTCCGTGGCCAAGTCTTCATACAAGACCGTGACCGCGACAAGTTCTGTGGTCACTTCTTTCAGCCTACTTGATAGGCGTTTCGCAGAGAGCTTGGGCGTGATTCCGCCAAGAGGGATGACTACAAAGGTTTCCAAATGAAGGTGCTTTCTTGGAATGTGAGGGGGTTGGGTCATCCCGAGAAACGACTAGGGGTCAAGAATCTAATAGGAGATGCTCATGCGGACGTTGTGCTGTTGCAAGAGATGAAGGTATAAAGGGCAGGGGGAGAGGCTTGGAGAGATTTGGGAGGTGGCTCTTTGTTTGACTTCACTGAGGTCAAGGCTCATGGAGCGGTTGGCGGGCTCCTGACTGGCTGGAGGATGCATGACTTCGAGAAGGTGGCGGAGAGAAGATCTTTGTTCTCGCTATCTGTGCATCTGAAGCGGAGGAAGGATGATGTCACGTTTATTGTGACAAATGTTTATGGGCCTTCGAATACAGTGATGGGTTCCTTTGCAACAAATATCGTGGAGGTGGGAGCGAGCACAGAAGAGGGCATTTGGCTGATTGGTGGTGACTTAAATGTGACCCTGATGCCCGAGGACAGGCCGTTAAGGGGTGGTGGACGCGATGCAAGTTCAAAAGACTTCAGGAATCAGATTCACGCATTGGGTCTCATAGTTATTGTTGCAGCAAGATGTGCCTACACATGGCGGAATTCTAGATCGAGATCAAGGCTGGACAGATTTCTTTTTTGGCTAGAGGGAGTGGAGTTTTCCCCCTCTCTCGGGCATGGTCATTGCCTCAGATTGACTCTGACCATACGCCAATTATGTGGTCTTCAAAAGAACTGAAGCATCCTAGATCCTTGTTCAGATTTGAACGAGCATGGTTGATGGAAGAGGGGTTCAGGGAGGAGGTGGTCGTGAAGTGGAGAGGATGGCAGGTGGAGGGGTCGGCTGTAGGGCAGCTGGCATCAAAGTTAGTATTGCTGAAGAGATTCATGCTCGATTTCAGACGGGGAGTAAGGACACAACAGAGGGAGAAAAGGATGGAGGCTCAGCAGGGTGTTGTCCGACTAGATGGGCTCACTACAGGCGGGTGGCACAAAGGGGAAGGTCAAGGACCGTCCGCTTTGTCTCTATAACCGTCCCTTCTGCTCATCGGGGACGGTCCCACAACCGTCCCTTCTGCCACCGTCTCATTTACTTAGATGGGACTGTTCTGACAAACGTCGCTTCTAATAAACCATTAGAGACGGTTGAAACCGTCCTCTTAAGGGTTACCATTGGGGACGGTTACAACCGTCCCTAGTACGGCAACTAGTCGCGACGGTTATAACCGTCCCCATTTTTGAAGCATGAGGGACGGTTGTAACCATCCCTAATTGTGTGCAACCATCAAGCGACGGGCACAGAAGGCCATTCTCGACGGTTATAACCGTCCCCGTTGGTCCCTCTGGCAGCTAAAATGGGATAGAGGGTGTGTAACAATCTGAAGGGACGGATAAAACCGTCACCCTTGATTTGCAGAGGGGACGGTTATAACCGTCCCCTCTGTGTCATAGAGTAAAGGGGACGGCCACAGAAGCCTATTAGCGACGGTTTTGACCGTCCCCTTAGGTCCCTCTGGCCGCTAAAATGGGACAGAAGGTGTTTAACATTCTGAAGGGACGGATTGAACCGTCCCCCTTGATATGCATTGGGGACGGTTACAACCGTCCCCTCTGTTTCATAGAGCTAAAGGGGATGGCCACAGAAGCCTATTCGCGACAGTTTCGACCGTCCCTTTAGGTCCCTCTGCCCGCTAAAGTTGGACAGAAGGTGGTTAACATTCTGAAGGGATGGATTGAACCGTCCCCTTTGCTGTGGTTTCAATGGCGACGCCAACAGAAACGTATAGGGGACGGTTGTAACCGTCCCCATTAGTCTTTGAAATGCAAAATTGCATCCCGTGAGCTATCCTCAACAGGGGGGACATTTCTGTAGCACCTTTGGGGACGGTTATGACCAGCCCCAATGACCCCTGCCTGGAAAAAAATACTAGCTTCATTGTGTTTTGTTCACGCTCCCTCTGTGAAATCGAATATCACAATCCATATAATCAAAATGCAAGAGGCAAATACGACACTATAGCTATAAAGAAATTGTTTGTCAATTCAACATAGTCTTAATACTAATAGAAATATTACAATAAAATGTCCAGGAAATTAAAAACAAAAATTACTACAAGCATTGTTATCTATTCGGATCCTTGACTCTCGTCGCTCTCCTCCTCACTCTCCTCCTCACTCTCCTCATCGTTGCCGAGATGTGTTGGTTGTACAGGTGGCGTGTCTTGACTTTGAAGATGGCTTATAACGGACATGACATTCGCCATTTCTGCACGCATCTTCGCAATCTCTTCGTCTTGTGCAGACATCTTTGCCTTTACCTCCCACAGCTCCTTCTCCATCTCTCTTTCTCTCTGGCTCCCTTGCGAGGATGAGTGTGACCCACTTGCACCACCCATTCCGTACCATGTACGGATCGTTTCTCCACGTCCTCCGCAACGGATGCGTCCACTGTGTTCCGGACCAGTGGCTTGACGGAATGCATCATCGGCTGACAACGGAGGAGTACTCGTCCCCGTGCTGTCTAGCGAGGAGGTGGTAGAGAGCCTAATCATTTCTTCCTACATATATAAATATTATAAATATTGTCAATATATGTAATAACTTAAGTCATTATATAAAATAAAAGTAAATATTACTTACATGAATTGGTGCATAGGCGTCGTCAACCCACTGCACTTCTCCACCTAAATCCAGACTCTTTGACCCAGCAAAAACCTCTATGCGGGTCATTTCTCGTTCGTTATCCCTCAACTAAAAAACACATTAAAGAAGGTTTTAAAATCAATTCTGCACTCAAACTTAATAATTCCAGAAATTATTTAAATACTTACAAAGTCATCCTTCAACTGGTTTGTGTTCTTCCTTCCCATCTTATGGGTGGACCGGAAGCCTTTGGATCGATTCGTCGTATTTTTCGTAGAAATCGACTATAATTAAACAACGTTATTACAGGCATAAAATAAGTAAAAAGTAAACATTGTACGTACCTCGAATTCCTCACTGGACAAAAAATTAATCAACTCCCTCCATTGTTCTGGTGTAACACCAGGTGGGACGTTTTGCACAAGCTGCTCATATGGAATCTGGGGGTTGTAATACTAATGATGGAAAATAAAATATCGTTAATCATAATTCTTCTGAATTAAAAATAAAAAAAGTCTTCGTACCTTCACCTTTATGCGTTCCTTGTATCGACGCAACATCTCAGCAGCATGGGAGAGAATCTGGGAATCGACATGGGCATTTCGGTCCCATGAAAAGACAGCCTTATACAACAAAATAAAAAATATTAGTATAAAAACTTAATAAAAAATGGTTGTATGTTTTTAAAATACCTCCAAATCAGATAGTATGGCAGCCTTGACAACATAAGGAAGCTGCCGAAAGTCGTGGGTAGTGATGGGGACGCGCGCACGAGAAACCTGGCCAAGGTAGCTCTGAAACTCCGTAGAGTTCTCACCAACCGCATCTCCGCCAACAATACGCACATGCAACGTCTGCCCCAGTGCAAGACGATCCAAAAATCTACACTGAGACGATCCACGTCGTCTCGGGGTACCTCCACTACCTGCATCAGACGAACCTACCTGTGGCTGCTGAGGAGGTTCGGGAACCTCCCGAATACATCTCGGTATAGGAGCCATGTCTGAAATTTAAAAAGTGTTATTTCAAAAATATACATTTAGATAGATGACAATAATTTCAATTAATTGAAATTGAAAAAACATTACCTGAAATTGCTAGTTCCAACGTCGTTGTCTAAAACTTCATGGAAAAAATCATTGGAGTTATTTTGGTATGCAACATCATTGTCTAGTGCATCTTCCTCTTCATTTACATCGAAGAAATCACTCGGTGTTGTTCTAATGGGTATTATCCATCCACTAACTGAGTTGTCTGGAACATAAAAGACCTGTTCGACCTGACTGGCAAGCGTATACAGTTCATTGGTTTGTAACCGACCTGTTTGCTTTAAAGAAAGAACCCCGTTTCTATCCTTCTTGTAACCTAATCCAACTCGAACCACATCGAACCAGATGCAATGAAATAGAACACACCTTGCATCATGTGTAAAACTGATTTCTGGTATATCAATAATCTCGCCATAGTATCTGTTAATTTCAACATTGAGATCAGCCTTCACTATTAATCCTGAAAGCTGTGATGCTTTATTTTCATCAATTGACTTCTTTCGAAATCTAAATCCGTTAACGATATAGCCGGAATGTGATATTATTAATGAGTATGGACTCCTGTGAATTATATCGAGATTTGTGCTCCACCGTTCATCTTTGTAACTTTTAATAGTTCAATTTTATCCCCGAACCATTTCAGAAAGTCTGATTTGCTAGTGGTTGTTGCCTGAAACTCTTCGAAGAAAGAATCAACCTCGTCTACTTGCATCAAAATATAATAATGAATAAGGTCGCTTTCATTGTCTGAAATACTACGACGGGTACTCTTTAGGATAGCTCGTCCATTTTGTTGAAAAATCCAAAGTTTATTTGGATCTTCTGTCCACAACTCACCATCATTATTTCGTTCGAACCGATCGAATCTAATACTCTTTCCATCACCCATATACATGTCACAAAATGTGATACATTCTTTACATAAATATCCCTCGGCAATGCAACCTTCAGGTGCAGCTTTGTTAAATACCATATTCTTTAATTTTCGTAGATATCTTTCAATTGGATACATCCATCGATACTGCACAGGACCACATATCCGGGCTTCGCTAACAAGATGAATAATTAGATGAACCATTATATCAAAAAATATAGGTGGAAAGAGCTGCTCCAGCTTACATAAAGTTATAACAATATCTGTCTCTAATCTGAACAATACTTCCGGATCTAAAGTCTTCGAACACAAAACTTTAAAAAACTGACTGAGTTCAATTAGTGGCTGCAAAACATCAGGATGTACAACTCCTCTGATTGACAACGGGAAATGAACTTGCATAAGTACATGACAATCATGACTTTTTAATGACGATATCTTTCTTTCTGTCATATTTATGCATCTGCTAATTTGAGAGGAGAATCCATCAGATACTCTAATTGATTTAATAAAATTGAGTATCTTATCTATATCAGCACTGGATAAAGTATACACTGCTTCGGGATTTATTACTTTGGAATTGTCTGACTCAATCAGATGTAATTCGGGTCGGATACCCAATTGTATTAGATCACGTATGGCTCGTAAACTATCTTTGACAGTACTAGAGATATTCAAAATTGAAAGAATATTTTCCATAACATTCTTCTCTATATGCATCACGTCCAAGTTATGACGGACCTTTAAAGTATGCCAGTAGGGTAGCTCCTCGAAGAATATACTTTGTTTTCGCCATCCACCGGTTGCCTTCCTCTTAGATAATCGGCCTAGAGAGAAGTTGCCCAATTTTTTTTGTTCCATCCACATTGTGCTTCCTGATCAGCGATTCAAACTTAAACGATGTCCAAACGACTATCCATCAAACTTTTAATTATTTTCACTTCTTAACCATTTATGACTTACCGATAAGAAACGACGATGTCCCAAAGAACAATGTTTCATACTCGCACTTAGACATGTCGAATGTGTTTTATCCATACAAATCGGACATTCGAGTTTACCTTTCGTACTCCATCCCGATAAATTGGCATATGCTGGAAAATCATTAATTGTCCACAATAAAGAAGCACGTATTGTAAAGAATTCTTTCTTTACCGCGTCATACGTACTCACTCCAGAATTCCACAGAATCTTTAGTTCGTCAATCAAAGGTTGCATATATGTATTTATCGCATTACCTGGCCCCTTAGGACCTGGTATCAATAACGACATCATCATAAAGGAAGATGCCATTGACATCCATGATGGCAGATTATATGCAACAAGTATCACATGCCAAATAGAGTAACTCGTACTCATATTTCCGAATGGATTAAAGCCGTCAGAAGCAAGACCCAATCGTACGTTTCTTACTTCTTCAGAAAACGATGGATACATTTCATCAAATTTGCTCCACTCCTCTGTATCTGATGGATGTCGCATAACACCAGTTACATCTTTCTTTTTGATATTACTATGCCATATCATCATTTTAGCTGTTCTTTCGTATGAATATAATCGATGTAATCGTGGAATCAAAGGAAAGGACCGTAAAATGTTCTCCGGTTTTTTCCTCTTCGAATCATTATCAATATTCTTATATCTGCTACTTTTGCAGTCAGGACATGTATCTAAGTTTGAATAATCCTTCCAATATAAAATGCAGTCGTTCGGACATGTGTCAATTTTCTCGTAGTTCAGTCCAAGTGCACAAAATCTAGACTTAGCGTCCTTCCAATCCTTTGAAAAGTTTTCTGGATTGTTTAATAATGTCCTAATCAACAGTAAGACATCTGTCATCGTAACCGCTGTACACCGATTCTTCACTTTTATCTTAAACATCTTCATAAGAAAACGTAATCAAGACATTTTGACTCCTGAGCATAATGGCTTCTCTACATCTTGTATTTTTTCAAGTAACATATCTGGAAGTGAATCCATCATTTCATCGGTGTCATGTCCTCGAATGTTATCTACCGTCTCAAATATAGCATCACGGTCTTGTGTTTCAGAGACATCTCTTTCAGTATCACCGTGGACATTACTATCTTCTTCTAAATTAACTCCTTCACCATGATATGTCCAATTCGTATAATGTAGCCAAAACCCATTTAATATCAAATGCTCGTAAACTATGGCTCGATTTTGGGTCAAAGTGTTTTTGCATCTTATGCAAGGACAATGTATCTTATCTCCTTCACCTCCTACAATATGCTAGTGCGATTCATATCGAAAAGCCCAGTCTAAGAATCCGATAACTCCTTTATTATATGTCCGATAGTCATCGAATCTTTTGTTCATCCAACTTTTGTCCATTGCCTAAAGGTAAGATCCAAAGTTAATTTCAGAAATGTTTGGTAATTTTCAAAGTTGTATATAGGTTATATTTTTTTGATCCTCTAAACTAAACTATGTATGCATATATGATTATACTTTACAACATCTACTTTACAATCATAAAGCAACTAATTTGGGAGAATTAATTAAGCAACTCTACTTTACAACCTCTACTTTACAATCATAAGCATTCATATATGATTCTACAAACTATATGTTTTTGATCTAACTATGTATATACAACTTCTACTTTACAAAAATTAAACAATACTTTTAAAAATCTATACATCCAAATAAGATGATGAAATTAAAGCAAGCATAATATATTAATAAATTACAAAAAAATTTAAAAAAAAACTTACATCCAAATAAGATGATGAAATCAAGGCGGACGGAGGTGGGCGACCGGGCGGAGGATGATGGACGGACGGAGACGGGCGACGGTTGGGGCCTGTGGAGGAGGGCGAGACGGCGATGGGGCTGAGTGGGCGAGACGGCGGAGCGTACGACTTAGGAGGAGGGCAAAGGGGCGAGAGGGCGGGAGCGGAGGCGGAGGAGGAGGGCAAGGGAGCAGAGGAGGATGTCGGAGGAGGAGGGCAAGGGGCGAGAGGGCGGATGCCGGAGGGTGGAGGAGGAGGCCGGAGGGCGGAGGACACGCTATGAGGGCGGAGGAGGCGCTATGGGTCGATTGGAGGAATGAGGGAGATGGGTTCGTCGGGGATGGGTATATTACCATCAGGGACGGTCGTTCAACCGTCCCTTTTAATAATAATCGGGGACGATTATAAATGGACTGTCCCCTCTGGTTGGTTTTAGGGACGGTTACTAAACCGTCCCTGATTATTATTGTAAGGGACGGTTGTAACCGTCCCTTATAATAATAATCGGGGATGGTTACAAGTTGACGTCCCCTATGGTTGCAGAAATTTTCCCCAACGCTCCAATTACGGTGGTTTTAGGGACGGTTATGCAACCGTCCCATCAAATTAACTATATGGGACGGTTGTAACCGTCCCCTTTGATTTTCTTATAAGCGACGGCCACAGTGAAGTAACGGGGACGGTTATAACCGTCCCCTAAAGGTCCGGACAGGGGACGGTCATGTAACCGTCCCTAAATGTCATGTTAAAGGCGACGGTCATACTTGACCGTCGCTAAAACCATACAGAGGGGACGGTCAACAAACAACCGTCCCCTGAAATAGTATAGGGGACGGTTGCTAAGTGACCGCCCCCAATAACCGTCCCCAAAGGCCGTCCAGTTTGTAGTGGCTAGAAGATCAGAGGGGCCTGGACCATGATGAGGTGGTGGAGTGAGCAAGGCTGCTAGAAGAGTTACTTTTGGAGGATAGGAAAGAAGAAAGTAGAATGGAAGCAGAGATCCAGGCAGAAGTGGCTACATGAAGGGGACACGAACACGAGGTTTTTTCATTCGATGTCTTCAGGTAGAAGAAGGAGAAATTTTATTCATAGTCTTGAAGTTGGTGGGGAAAGGGTGGTAGGCGAGGCTTTGTTGGGAAGGGCCCTCAGGGGGCATTTTGTGGAAATGTTGAGGAGAAGGAAACGTGAGGGACGGGGGTGGCGTGGAGCAGGTGTTGAGTCATTGACGGAGGCACATGCGTCTAGACTGGTGGCGCCTTTTGCGGAAGAGGGAGCTAAAAGCGCGGTGTGGGGGTTGAATGCGGATGGGATGCCTGGTCCAGACGGTTTTCCAGTGTTCTTCTACAGGGAATTTTGGGACGTAGTGAAAGAAGACGTTATGGCTATGCTCAATGAGTTCATAGATGGCAATAGAGGACTCAAGAAGGTGAACCGGGAGATGCTCTTCCTTCTTCCCAAGAAGGAGAACCCGATCAGGGTGGGGGATTATAGACCGATTGCATTGTCTAATGCAATCTACTTGATCGTCACCAAGGTACTAGCAAATATGCTCAAGCAAGTGCTGGGTGATGTAATCCTACAAAATCAGACTACTTTTATCCCAGGCAGACAGATGACAAACGGATTGGTTATGGCATCTGAGATCTGCCTGGAGTGGCATCGGGAAAATGTGAAGGGATTGGTTTGGAATATTGACTTTGAAAAGGCTTACGACTGCGTAGATTGGAGCTTCTTGTGGGAGCCGCTTCGTCGGCGCGGCTTCACCGACCTTTGGATAGCCTGGATGAAGAGGTGCATCACGACCTCATCATATACAGTTATTGTGAATGGGAGACCAGAAGGCGGATTTTTCCAGCCGCAAAGGGGTGTGCGACAGGGATGCCGTTAGCTCCAATGCTTTTTATTTTAGTGGCGGACGCTTTGGTGGTGATGTTCAGGAGAGCAGTCGATGAAGGATGGTGTGAGGGGTTCCGTAAGGGAGCCATCTCTATTCCAGTCTTGCAATATGCAGATGACACTGTGATTTTCATGGGTGGTACGGAGGAAATGCACAAAAGGACAAGGCAGCTAATGGAGATCTTCATCAATATCTCTAGTCTCAAGAACAAAAGAGATAAGTCTGTGGTGATTCAGTTTGGGATATATGAGGAGGAGAGAGAAGCAAGGGTTGTGCTTTTGGGATGCCCCCTTGGGAAGTTACCCATTCATTATCTTGGGCTACCATTAGTAGCAGGCAGGCTAAGAAAGGCGGAGTGGGAGGTGGTCCTTAGGAGATTTGAGCAGAGACTGGCAGGTAGGAAGGCAGTCACCTTATCTAACAGCGGGAAGTTGATCCTACTTAAGCATGTGTTGTCAGCCATTCCAATCTTTTTCTTTTCAACTCGGTTGATGCTGTTAGGTGTAAGGAAAAAGATATAGATAATGATGAGAAGATTCTTCTGCTCAGATGGGAAGCAACAAAGATCATGTATACATTTGGTAGGCTGGGAGGAGCTCACGAGGCAGAGAAGCGAAGGAGGCTTTGGAATTCGGGATATGAGTAGCATGAATAATACGCTTCTAGCTAAGTGGGGGGTGCAAATTTGGGGTAATACAGATATATTGGCTATCCAGCTCGTACGAACCATTTATGACGTTAGAGGCTCAATAGAAGCATGCAGAGTGCGTTTTGAGTCATCACTTTGGAGCGGGGTTCGTGAAGTTTTACCACAGTTGAGGTCGAGAATGACACCAAAGTTGGGGGCTGGGGAGGTCTTTCGATTTTGGGAGGATAATTGGATGGGGGGGGGGAGCTCTATGTAATAGGTTCCCAAGATTATTTGCTTTGGCTGCAAGCAGGGGGTGTTCGGTGGCTGAAGTTGGTTGTTCTGGTTCGTGGAACCCTACTTTCGTGTATAAGCAGGGCGAAGAAGAGATGACTTGGGCATAATGAGGTATGAACTACCATCTCCTGGTTGCATATCTCCGGGAAGGGACCACTTTGTATGGGAAGGGGAAAGATTCTCGGTGAAAAAGGCATACATAGTGTTCAAAGGGAGAACGGAGGATCTAGACTCGGACCTGAAACAAGATATGAAGATTATTTGGGCAAGTAGGATCCCTTGAAGAGTGAAGGTCTTTCTTTGGTGCCTCAGAAGGGGCAGGATTTGGGACAAAGAGAGAAGGAGTAGGTTGTTTGGTATCCCAGATGCACATTGTGATAGATGTGGTGCACAAACGGAGGATGCGGAACATCTGTTTTTTTTTACATGCCCTTGGTCGGAACAAGTTTATAATGAGGTAGGGGTGTCATGGTACAACATGCTGGTTCCACCGACTTCTGGAAGTCGATAAAGTTGGTGGGGATGAACTCCACGGATGATTGTTCTTTGCCGTTTGCAGTTCTATGGGCTATCTGGGGAGGAAGGAATTATATAATTTTTAAAAATCAAAGGTTCTATCCAGAAAATATAATCGCAAGTTGTCTTTCCCTTTCTCTATTCTAGTCCTCAAGGTAATGTATCTTTTTATCAATTAATATATTGAATAGCTTTTAGCGGTGAATTCCAGCTCGGGATTTCACCCTCTTTCTTCTAAAAAATAGTTCTGTGGTCACATGTAGTGGCCATGACATACTCGTGGTTAGAGAACTCTCACAACGAGACTTGTAGCTACAGCTACTGGCCACGATGTGTTGTGGCCATAGCCTAATTTTGTGGCCACAAGCCCCACATCCGTCGGCATAGTTCTGCAGTCACAACTTATTTTCCTTGTAGTGTAAGTTCATTTAGTTTTCCTCAAAACCTGATTTGTTTGAACATGTTGTTGTATTTAATATAAGTAATTTAGATTTTAATTGGAAAACCTATGAAATTACTATAAGAGTCAATTTGGTTTCATTTGGGAAATCAAATGGGTTGGAGGGAATGTTGGGAATTCCCAAATTTGAAACATGAAAAAACTTGGGAGGAAGTTTAGTACCACATCTAGTATTTCTAAACTTTTGGTGGGCTTATATATGAGTTCACATCCCAAGCTCTTGTAGCAATAGCAGAAAGGAGTAATGGAGGACCATACGCGTGCGTGCGTGCGTTCCGCTCTGCCTCTGACTCCGGCACCGGCTCGTGAGAGTCAATTCGGATCTCGGATCTAGATACTTTTCTTGTGGGTTTCATTTGGCGGGTCGATTAAATTAATCAAACAGATTAATTTGGATTCGATTGTAATGGGAATTCGGCTCCTCTCAACAACTCGTTTTTAGCCGCGATTTGAAGTATGAAGAGACACGCTCGTTGAAGGGCATTTTCGGAAATCAAAAGGTACTGCGCACTAGGGCATGCGAACTTCATTATATACCTCTCTCTCGATGTCGTTTTCTTCATTTACAAGAAAAACTCTTACCCCGCCTATTTTGCTCTCTGTTCTCCCATCGCATCTACGACATGTTCTTCTTGGCTGCAAGTTCTCGGAGGTACTTTCAAGGACGGTCTCGTCGGCGTGCGCGGACGAAGACCGTGTACCATCATATCCTGAGAGAGGATCATCAGTACCCTACGCACCTGTATTATGTGGACGATATCCTCTCTAAGGACTGTCCATTTCATGGACGCTTCGGTGATTTTTAATCTAATCTTTCTTTCATTTTATTTGCCGCAACTTGTTTATTACTTTACCTTTCCTGGATCTCGCCCTAATTTATATTTCTATTTACTTAATCGGTTCCTGTTTCAATTATGTAATCAGATAATGAATGTGAAACGTGTGATTATTATGATGTTAATCGTTAATGTTTTTCTTTTAATTCATTTGGATTCGTTGAATTACTGTTTAAAATATGCCTTGTTGATCTTGTTAACAACAATCTTAGAGAGGATATCCAGAACCAAATTTAAAATCATGTTGGAAATAATGTTTAAATCGAGGGTGGATATGACGGGTATGCCTGAGAAATTCGGTAGTCAGAACTTCAAGCGTTGGCAACAACGCATGAAGATCTGGTTAACCACATAGGACTAATCTCTATGCATGAATCTAATTGTCCTACAGTGGAAAAGGAAAACTTCTTACCCGATAGCCAGAAGGCGCAATCTGCGTGGAAGGAACGTGATCGTATATGTCATGGTTGCATCCTGTTGGCTCTGTCCAAGACGTTGTTTGACGTATTCTATTTGTCCACGCAGACTGTAAAGGGGTTATGGGAAGATTTGGATTGGAAGTATAATACCGAAGACCTCGTATTTGAGAAATACTCCGCGACCAAGTTCTTAAAGTTTTCCATGGCCGAAGGAAAGTCGGTTTCTGAATAGGCACACGAGTTTTTACTCCTATTCTATGTCTTAGAAGATGCCGAAATGAAACTTCCAGAAAAGTTTCAGGTCATGTGCATCATAGAAAAATTCCTCAAGTCTTGGGAAGACTTCAGAATGACCTTGAAATACAGAAAGGGGAAAATTTCTATGGACGACTTGATGATGGCAATCACCATACAGGAGGAACACATGAAACAAAAACATGTAGTTCCTGTCGATATTTAGGATAAGGTCAATTTCATGACCTCGAAGGAGAAAGATAAGAAGGGAAAGGGTAATAACAACAATAAAATGAAACCAAAGGGAAAGATCCAGGAAAAAACAAATAATAAACCCTACTGGCATTGTAATCAGGTTGGCCATTGGAAGAAGGACTGTCCGTCCTTAAAGGCTCAACCTAAGGCTGCAGATGGGAGTCCACAAGTGAATATGATCACTGCTGGACTTGGAGCTAGCGAGGAGTATGTCTCTATAAAACCTGAACTATACCATATCCATGATCCAAATAAGTGGTTCGTGGATACGAGTGCTAATGTAAATATTTGTTCTGACAAAAGTTTGTTTTCTTCTTATCAGACCTGCAGTGGTGGGACTGTGAAGATGGGGAATGATTCTGCAGTCGGGGTTCTAGGGCCAGGACAAGTCAACTTGAGGTTCTCCTCTAAACGTGTCTGGACGTTGCACAGGGTGCTGCATGTTCCTGACGTCAAGAAGAATGTTTTATTTGACTCTATCTTAGTTAGAAATGGTTTTGAATTGAACTTTAAATGTAATAAAATTGTCATTCTGAGGATATTTTTTATGAAAAAGGCTATTTGGCTAATTTTGATTTGTTATTTAGAATTAGTTGTGATTCAGTAAACATTGATGGAATGAATGCTTTGAAAATGTTCTAATTCTGTGTCTCATGTAGTTAATAATCTAGAATCTTGTGATCTGTGGCTTGGTAGATTGGGACATGTGAACTTAAATTCAATTAAAAGCATGATGAATTTAGATTTGACCCCAAAACACGCTGTTGATAAAACTCAAAAATGTGAAATTTGTATGCAAGCTAAGATACCTAGGAAGTCTTTTCAGTCTGTCTCTAAAGATAGTGAGATCTTGGATCTAGTGCACATGGATATCTGTGAGTTTAATAGTGTGTTGACCCGAGACAATAAAAAATACTTATCACCTTTATAGATGATGACAATAGATATTGTTATGTGTATCTAATGAAAACCAAGGATGAAGCCTTGGAGAAATTTCTTATATTTAAGAATGAGGCTGAGAGACAAACAGGAAAAGTGCTTAAACGCATTAGATCAGGTAGAGGAGGTTAATATATCTCTAACTTGTTTGATGAACAATGTAAGATTTTTGGCATAGTTCATGAAGTTACTGCCCCATATTCACCACAATCAAATGTGATAGCATAATGGAAAAATAGAATCTTAACTGACATGATCAATGCTCTCCTACAGAGTTCTGGACTTCCAACCTATATGTGAGGAGAAGCCCTGAATATTGCTTACCATATTCTGAATAGGGTTCCTCCAAGACATATAGAAAAGTATCCTTTTATTTTTGGAGAAATATGAAACCAAGCTTAAAGAATCTCAAAGTATGGGGCTATCTCGCTAAGGTTTTAGTCCTAGAACACAAGAGAAAGAAGCTTAGCCCTAAAACGGTTGATGCAGTCTTCTCAGGTTACTTGGAAAATAGCTATGAGTATAGGTTCTTGGTAATTCGGTCTGAGATACCAGGCATAGATGTTAACACCATTGTTGAACTCCACGATGCTACTTTCTTTTAGGATGTCTTCCCTATGAAGGCTAGGATCCCTCAGAGTCTGATCAATTGAGAGTGCCTCCACATCAGGCTCTATTCCAGATCAAGTGGAAAGGATAATGAACATGGAGGTTGAGACTCAACCTGAACCAAATGATCTTTCAGAAGAAATTGAGTCAAGGGGGAGTAAAATACCTCGGATAGTCAAGGATTTGGGTAGCGACTTTGTTGTCTACCAGATCGAGGGTGATCCACCAAGTTACAAGGAAGCCATGGCTTCATCTGAAGCAAAACAATGGAAGGGAGCCGTCAAATCTGAGATGGATTTCATTATGGCTAATGGAACTTGAGAGTTGGTTGATTTATTAAAAGGTGCTCTACCATTGGGTGCAAGTGGGTGTTTAAGAAGAAACATAGGCCCGGCGGATCAATTGAAAAGTATAAAGCCAGATTAATTTCCAAGGGCTTTAGGCAAAAGGAAGGTATCGATTATTTTGATACCTATTCCCCTATAACTAGGATGGTCACAATCCGGATGCTCATAGCAATGGCATATGTATATGCTCTTTCTATCCACCAGATGGATGTGAATACCGCCTTCTTACATAGCGATCTTGAAGAGGAGATCTACATGGATCAACTTGATGGACTTGTGACTGCTGGGAATGAGGGAAAGGTTTGCAAGCTTGTTAAATCCCTTTATGGATTGAAACAAGCACCAAAGCAATGGCACGGAAAATTTGACAAAACAATTTTATCATGTATCTTTAAGGTTCATGAATCCCATAAGTGTATCTATTCCAAGGTAAAAGGTAATGAGTGTATTTTCTTGTGCATGTATGTTGATGACATACTTTTGTTTGGATCACATGCAAGGATTATCAATGTGACTAAGGCATTCTTGAGTAGCATGTTTGAGATGAAGGACATGGGTGTTGCTGATGTGATCTTGGGTCTCAAACTGACAAGATCAGTTGATGGGATCGTAGTTTCTCAATCTCACTATGTTGAGAAGGTACTCGAGAAATTTGTATATTAAGACTGCAAAGCTGCAAGCACTCCTTTTGATTCATCCAAAACACTGTTTAAGAAAAAAAGTGGCGTTCTTGTAGCCCAACTAAGGTATTCACAAGTAATAGGAAGCTTAATGTATCTCGCAAACTGCACGAGACCTGATATTTCGTCCTCAGTTGCAAAGCTGAGTAGATACACTAGCTGTCCTGAACGTACTCACTGGGAGGCTCTGGATCGAGTACTGAATTACTTGAAGGGAACTATTTCCCTTAATTTGCATTATGGCAGACATCCATCTCCACTAAAAGGATATGGTGATGCAAGCTAGATTAGAAAAATCGAGGAGTATGGGAGTAGTGGTGTTACTGGGTATGTCTTTACCCTTGGAGGCGATGCAGTCTCCTGGAGGTCTGTAAAGCAGAACATTCTAGCTTGATCTACCTTTGATGCGGAGCTGTGTGCTTTGGACACCACTGGAATTGAGGTTGAATGGCTAAGGGAACTTCTTTCAGTGATTCCTATGGTAGGTCAGCTAGTTCTTGCAATCTTGGTACATTGTGATAACATGATCACAATTGCTAAGATCAAGAGTTCAAAGTTCAATCACAAAACAAGGAGACACATACAAATCAGACTTAAGACGTTAAGGATTTGGCGTCTCGAGGAGTGTTGGCTGTGTTGGAAGTTCCTCTACAGTAGCAACCCAACCTATCTGTGTGGAGATCCCACAAAGTAGGTTCAATGTGGTAATAACAAGCTGTTTGGAGAACTGGTTGGCACTCTTGATTTAATACTTATGCATGAGTGTCTTATCCATGGAATCCTGAGTGCCATTCAAGCTGCAAGTTTAGGAAGAGCATAGGCTCTGAATGGGTTCAAGCCTTTGGGAAAGATGTTAGCAGTGCATCCTTAGAGATCGCCACCTATGTGAGTGTTACTGTGGGCCACAGTTAAAGGAAGAGGGTCTTTCCTTAACACACTCATGAAACATGATAAGGGTGCATGGCCTTTAAGAGCACCAACTCTGAAGATTGTACCAAGAACAACACTTTGTTGTTTCTACCGTATACTTTAACATCAAGGTCTGAAGTTCAAGATGTAGTTCACTTCGTTCCTGTTAAAGTGGAAGTAGTAAACTCAGGTAGAGGTTCAAACCGGAAGGTACTTTTACTGAAAGAAAAGCGTGGCAGCCGAAAGATGTTTTTTTAACTCTCTTTGGATCTCTTTTTCAAATTAGTGAATTCATGGGGGATTGTTGTATTTAAAGTAAGTAATTTAGATTTTAATTGGAAAACCTATGTAATTACTATAAGAGTCAATTTGGTTTCATTTGAGAAATCAAATGGCTTGATGGGAAAGTTGAGAATTCCCAAATTTAAAACATGAAAAAACTTGAGAGGAAGTTTAGTACCACATCTAGTATTTCTAAACTTTAGGTGGGCTTATATATGAGTTTACATCCAAAGCTCTTGTAGCAATAGTAGAGAGGAGGAATGTAGGACCACACATGCGTATGCGCGTTCCGCTCCGTCTCCGGCTCCGGTTCGGACTCAGGAGAGTCTATTCGGATCTCGATACTTTTGCTGCATGCTTCATTTGGGGATCGATTAAATTAATCATACTGATTAATTTGGATTCTATTGCAATGGAATTCGACTTCTCGCAATGGCTCGTTTTTAGCCGAGATTTTTAAATACAAAGAGACACGCCCATTGAAGGGCATTTTCGAAAATCAAAAGGTATCGCATGCTTGGGCACGTGACCTTCTTTATATACCTCTCCCCCGACGTCATTTTCTTCACTCGTAAGAAAAACTCTCACCCCTTCGCTTTAGCTCTCTGTTCTCCCACCGCATCTGCGACCTGTTCTTCTCAGCTGTAAGTTCTTGGAGGTACTTTCGAGGACGGTCTCGTCGGTGTGCGCAGACGAAGATCATGTACCATCGTATCCTGAGAGCAGATCACTAGTACCCTACGCACGGGTATTGTGGGGACGATATCCTCTCCAAAGACAGTCCATTTCATGGACGCTTCGGTGATTTCTAATCTAATCTTTCTTTCATTTTATTTGCCGCAACTTGTTTATTACTTTACCTTTCCTGGATCTTGCCCTAATTTATGTTTCTATTTACTTAATCGGTTCCTGTTTGAATTATGTAATCGGATAATGAATGGGAAACACGTGATTATCATGATGTTAATCGTTAATGTTTCTCTGTTAATTCGTTTGGATCTATTGAATTACTATTTGAAATATGCCTTACTGATCATGTTAACAACACATGTATCAAGAAAAAAAGGAACACTTTCATCGGATTGTGTTTCCGACACTTATGTACGGCCAAATCCTCGATTGATTTGCTCCAGCACAGATCCTTCATAGTATTGCTGAGACAAGTTGTAAAGAAGGGTGTGGGTCAAGCCGCTCACACGAAATCCGGAATTTTCTTAGCCCTTACTGTGTGAGCCGCTCGATCTTGATCGAACGTCTCGGCCCGCACCCCTCTTTACAACTTGCCTCTGCAGTACTACAGAGGATCCATGCTCTACTTTCTAAACATCGACATGTACTTCTATGGAAGAGTGCTTATGGAAGATTTCATCGATTTGTTTTTGAAAAACGGTCAAAATCTTTCAGTCATCATCACACATATTAACCAACAATGTTTAGAGTTACATAATAGCGTTAAAGGGTGGCCAACTGCACAAGAGCAGTCACAAGACCCAATCGAACCACAAAAAATGCATCCAGCCAAAGAAGTAGCCCACAAAAAGCAAAGGGCTCAATGATCTATCAGTAACAAACCCAAAAAGCGCTCAACCCTAAAAAACCCGATAAGATGAGGTGGTCGACATCCAGAGATAAGAGTTTTTTAGATGGTGATTTCTTGTGGGTTCTGTTGGGATACAACCTGATATCGTCTTTTCTCTGATACCAATTGTTGGGAACACGACCTAGCGATATCGTCTCCTCTCGGATACTGGTTGTTGGATACGAACCCTTCATATATGGAAGCGGATGTAGATATGACCACCACAACCTCATAAGCACGTGAAAGAAAGAGCACCCGATATAACAGTGGTCGGTCACCTCTCACGACCATCGGAGAAGAAATATCACTATAAGAAGACGAGTACAACTCTCTTCGTTCCCTCATTCTCTTATCTCTCTCTCTCTCTTCTATCTTGTGGTATTCCCTCTTCTTGTGGTTTCGAGGCAATGCCTCCACTCCCCTCTTTATATAGCCCATATACAGCCCCATATTCCTATTCTCAATAGGACTATAAATAGAATACAACTCAATAACTATTACGATTAGGAGTCCAATCGTATTAGGATTCCCAATCCTAATATGAATCTAATCTTAACAATCTCCTCCTTGAGTTGAATTCCATCACGATCTCTTCATCGTCTTGATTCTGCAATAGGTCATCCTCGTCATCTGCAAGTCTCGTTAGCAGGAATTCACAGCCTCTGGGTAATGCACCCGTCACTGGGTGCCCTCGATGTGCTACCTTGCACGATCTCCTGCCAACCATCGCTAGCAGAATTCTATGAGGTCTCTGATCGATTCTAAGAGACCACCATATAATGGCTTCTGCAGATCGCGCATCTGCTGCATCGCGTCGTCTCGTTAACGGCGAACCTTGCTCTGATCCGTCACAACGTGTCCCTTCAACAACGCTGAACCTGGATCTGATAACAGTTGTTGGGAAACAACCTGGTACCAACTCTGCTCTGATACCAGTTGTTGGGACATAATCCGGTATCGTCTCCTCTCGGACACCAGATGAATCTCCGATATGGATACAGATGCGCAATTGACCACCATATCAGAAGCACACAAAGAAAAGAACAACTAGATATACTGGTGGTCGGTCACCTCTCGCGACTACCGGAGAAGAAAAATCACTATAAGAAGAATGAGTACAACTCGCTTCTTTCCCTCGCTCTCTTCCACTCTTCTCTCCCCCTTCACCCCTTTTTTCTCTATGGGTTACATTGTTCTTGTTGGTGGTTAAGAGGCAATGCCTCCATCCCCTCTTTATATAGCCCAAATACAACCCCATAGTCCTATTCCCAGTAGGACTATAAATAGAATACAACTCAATAACTATTAGGATTAGGAGTCCAATCGCATTAGGATTCCCAATCCTAATATGACTCATCCTGACAGGTTCCTCCTTTGGAGAGCTCTTTGCCGTCACCGGGGTCGATTTATTGGCATCCTCCGTTTCCATATGTACAAAATAAATTCCCACAAAAACAAATAGCTAAATGTAATAAAGTAGAGGATCGGAAAAACATGCATTCGATTTGATGGGAGTGGCAAACTAATTATCATCTAAAGGTAAGCTCAAGCTAACACGTACCAAGTAAATTTGTGAACCGTCGGTAAGTATTTTCCTAATTGACATCAGTAAATAATAGTTTGCATTCCTCCATCAGATTTTCCAGATTGACCACCAAATAGATGCCTTCAATGCAAAGTGCTGCCAAGAAAGATTCGAATTTATTTGGAAAAATGTATCTATAGAAATCCTTAAAGGAGAAAGGTTGTTCACGTAATCACACCCTTAACATTATAATTTTTTGTCATAGTGCAATCTTCAAAGAGGTGATGATTTCATCCATTACTTCGGTGAACTTAGTTGTGATCTCTATTTTCCATGTCAACCACATAATTACATGTGTCTTTTTGCACAAATAATAGAATGATATATTTACACACATAACCTTGAGTAATTCACAATTCCATACATAACCCTTGATAGTTCATAATTACACATAGAAACCCAAATATCACTCCGTCTCACGCCCATAACCCTCCGTTAAATTGATCTATTAAATCAGCCATTCATATGAGTTGATCTAAGCACACCACATCTAAGGGTTACTATTTGCTCTTTTCTTACTTTTTAATCAAAAGCAACCGCCTCCTCTCCCTACTTCCCCTCCTCCTCCTCCTCTCATTCTCTCTCCTTTGCTAGTAGCAATAGCACTGCTCCTCAATTTCCTTCTGCCTGTAGCTCCAATACCACCCCATCTTACTCCTCGTCCTTCGCTGCTAGACCGTACTGATGAATCTCCATTTGATGAACTTTACTCTTTCATTTTCACCTTTAAACCCTAGCTAAATCCATGTAAATATCATTATTTTGTACAAATTAACATTCATCATTTATTATATAAATTATTGTATAAAATACATTGAGTAAAACTAAAATAAAAGAATAAAGAAAATAAAAGAAAAAGAATAAAATGCCAAAGATATTTTATGACCTTAAACCCTGAGACCTAGGCATTTGGATGACTAGGTTGACAAGGAATAAAGTAGGAGAAGATAAGGGTCAAAAACACAATAAAATTACCAATTTAGTTGCCCAAATAATTCACTTTTAGGACCCATTTTATTCTTTATTATTTATACCTCAAATAAAGAAACATTGTACATGAAAGTATAGAGAAAAATGAAAAATTGAGTTTGTACAAAAATAATATACAATGTACTTTTTATACTCAGCATAAAAGGCCAAAATCCAAACTTCTCAGACCTATATATTCTCAATAAAAACTCAAAATGCCTCCAAATTACTTTTAATTGTAAGCTATTTAATGAAGGTAGTTTCCTTCAATTTGGAGTTAAGGTGTGAAAGTTAGGTTTTGGACCCCTATTATATAATATACCCGAATAAAATATTTATTTTATTTATTTTTCTATAATTTTTATAATTTATATTTGTATAAATTTGTAAATATTATTTATAATATATATATTTAGAATAGAATAAAATAATGAAGAAAAAACTAAAAAGTCTATATAAATAGATAGAAAAAATACCTATACTAATACTTGTATAAAATGTACCTCTATTTATTTAGGAGTACAAATAATATCAGAAAAATCAAATAAAAATATATTCGTATATATAAAAATAAGTTTTAAATATATAAAATATGAAAATAAAATAATAAAATAAAAAATACAAAATAAAAATAAAATGCACAAAACATAGGTCATATACCTATAAATACACTTGTAAAAAGTAACTTGTAATAAATTACCTCATAAAAAAATAAAAAATATATTAAAATACTACATAAAATCATAAAAAAATTTATTTATAATCAAAATTTAGTAAATCATTTACTATTTTTAATTCATTTATTTTTGAATAAGTTTCTATTTTGTAGTGTAGCGTCCTATGTGGACCAATGCGAGGATTGTTGACCCAAGTCAACTGTCCTACCCGCCTCTGACCCCTATCAGAACCTCGAGCGTCCCATCTTCTCTGCCTCCACCTGATCGCTTTGATCGATAATTTGCCTCGAGTCGTTCATGAAATGTCTTCCCATCACAATCGACATCTACACCTACTCATTAGATTTCATCGATGTGCCTTGAGCCTCTTAATAATTCAGCTCGAAATTTGCCAAAACCTTATTTATAAATAAAACCCAAATTCTTTCCTTTCCCTTGATCCGTCTCCGAGCTCTACAATGCCTCCAGCTTTGTGCGTGTGAGTTCGCCAATGACAGAGGTAGGTTCCTCGAATCTTGGATCATCACAAGAGGAGGAGAGGAGGTCCAGGCGGCGCTCCGGCGGCATCCTGCTCCTTGGCTTCCCAACTGGGTAAGAGTTGCACAATTTATCTTTTTCTAGGTAGATTTTGATTTTAGGTTTCATTTTATGCTTAGATTTTATGCTTTCATCAGTCGTTCTAGCTTAGATTAGGATTTAGAACTCCGGCCACTGTGATCCATCATTTCACTCTATCTCCGACATCCATGATTGTTCCATCATCGAGACCCTTCATTTCTCTGCATCCCTGACCATCCAACAGCCTTCGACTCCTTCTGGATCGAAGATTCTGATGCTCCTCCGTCGTCCTTCGTCTGAGCATCATCACCCTGCTCCATCTCGCATCTATCCCACGAAATAAAAGCCCAGATACTATCGCCCTCATCTTGCCATGCTTTCTAGCCAATTTGTAGGTCTGGAAGACCCTGTCTGAGGGTTTTCAAGGGTTGAGGAGCACTTTCAGGAAAATCAAGGCTCCACACCCCCTCCGATGGTTCCCGGATGTTTTTGAAGCCTAGATTCATTGTGGAAGACCTCCCCGAGCATGTGGAGCAGCTCAACATCAAAGAAGGAGCTTGGGGAGGAGATGATTTGACAAATGAAGCTCGGAGAAGGGTACACTCTTCCTTGTTCTTCGAGCAAAGAAATAGCCGTTGGATGGAGGAGCTTCAGTTCTCATCTCATCCATCCAATCTTTGCAACCCTCAGTCATTGATGAAGCTTCACGATCAGATCTCACGCGTTGATCATTGAAGGGGTATTGTGTGCAGTGCGGCTACTACACGTCCAAGTGAATCAACTAGAATCGTTGGATCACGTGCAAAAATGAGCAATTTGCACTAATCCCCCTCTGCCTTTTCTTATTTCATTTTAGTTTTTAATTTCATGTTTGGAGTGTAAATACTTTTGTGATTTGGATAGAGCCCCCATGCTTTCATTTATTTACCCACAGGTCCAAGCCAGCTCAGCTCACGTGGCTTGCCACTTGTGTTGGGTATTTGGTTAACATGATCCTTGTGTTTTGTATATTTATTTTTATTACATAAAATTTCATATTCAGTGTATATTTTTGTGGAACATTTATAGAAAGGACAAAAACTTGTATGTATTTGCAAAAAGATCCTTCCGGGGCATTTTTATTTATTTATTTTGCAGAAAATTTCCATGTACATCCTTGGATTTTGTAAAAGGGTTCTGTAATGAATGAAATCCTTATTTTAATTGCAAATAGGTTCCGACCAGCATATTAAATTTTATTTACTTATTTTTTTAAAATGCCTCCTATTTGTATTTAATTTTAGAAAAAATGCACGTAATTGCATTGGATGATACATTTTCATGCTCGGATTTTTAATTTGCATTTCTTAGCTTTATGTATTTATTAAAATTCAAACAGTGAGCATTTTATTCATGTGTAGTTATAAAAATGCCAAAAATATTAAAATGCTTTTAACATTGCAAAAAAATTATATGTTATTTATTATGACCTGTATTAACTCCAAACCAAAAATCCCTAAAATAGAAAAAGAAAAGGACTAAAAATAAAAAAAACCAAAATCCAATAAAAATATAGAAAATCACCAAAAATTCCAAAAACATTCTATTTTATCCCTAAATTTTCTTATTATCCCTAAATTAAAATTAATTTAAAGAATTTTGGACTTTATTTCTATTTCTATTCTCCAAATCAATTTGACATGTTTAATAAATCCCTATTTTGGCATTTTTGACTTTAAAAATACATAAAAATATGCAAAAATTCCAAATAAAATCACAAAAACATTAGAAAAATATAAAAAACTTAAAAAAATATTTTTCCTAGATTTTTATATTAGTTATGTATAAATACCATATATTGTCTATATGTATATACATATATATTATCTATATGTACTTATACTATATGTTATTATTTTCTATATAAATATACTTTTATTTTATTTTATTTTCAACAAGAAAAAAGAAATTAGAATTTTACAAATTAAAAACCAATATATATAGACTTTGTTTGTATTTGATTGTCTCTTTCTCTTTTATATCCCTACCTATATACGCGTATATTTATTAATATATATTTACCTTATTATTATTACTAAATTATCTATATAAATATATTCACTATTATTTTAATTAAAAAATAATTTAAAATAAAAAACCCATATAAGAGGCTTAAATGATAATTATGAACATAATTTACATTGATTAGCAATAATCATTATGCTACCTAGTTTGCTCTATGTGGTTCGACCACTACATGCTTACATGCTATACATCTTTGTTTATTGAGTATAATAAATTGTTTCCCACATTTTGGCTATTCATTGCTTATTCTTACATTGTCGGTACTTGTTTATTGACAAGGGGATTTCTCGTGGGTCACATCGGTGATAATTTATCTTCACCTATTCAGTGAGGATAATTTTTAGACCTATGAGATGATCTTCCTGCTCATCAAATGGTGTCGTTGATCTCAACGTGTGCGGACTAATTTGTATATATTTGTCTTTCATTTATTTATTCATTTATTCATCCATTTCCTTGTACAAAATTTTCTATCTCTTTCTTACTTGTATATACTTCATATCTTATTTTGTTTAAATACATTAACTGATTAATTGTGCTAATACACCTCTTTTGTTATGTTTGTTTTGAGGGCCTGCTTTGTGAGGAAGACCTCTTAGGAGGATGATTGACGAGTCCGAAATTCGCAGCGTTAAAAAGATGCTTGTTTATTTGTGATCGTACATAAAATTAGTGTGTCGTTCCGTGCGTTGTAGGCGGCAATCGGAATCGGTCAAGAAATAACCACAAAATAATTTAATAAATTTTTAATCTAGTGGTTTTATGTTTATTTTATTTGGGCAAGTCCCAAGGTCGAACAAAAGGAGGCAAAGGAACAACCTAGAATTATGTCTATCAAAATTCATGCGCAGTTTTCGAGGCGGTCTTTTTTTTGTAATTTTTAATGCAATAAAGGATGCAAAGTGCAAATTCGGCCTATTTTAGGGACTATGTTGTTGGCAGTGGCGGTGGTTGAGTCTCGCTGAGGCTCGACGTCGATTGAAGATGGAGCGTCGATGGTGTTGACGGAGGTGGTAGCTGGAGTAGCTTCATTGTGGCTCTGGTGGTTGTCGATGGAGAAGGCATAGGTGTATAGTGAAGTCGTTGAAGCGGTGGAGAGGTGTCGTAGCAGAGGTGGTAGCTGGAGTAGCGTCGTTGTGGCTCCGGTGGTTGTCGATGGAGAAGGCAGAGGCGTACGGTGAAGTCGATGAAGCGGTGGCGAAGTGTCGTGGTGGGGGTGGCGAGATCGAAGTGGATGGTCGACGATGACGGTGTTGGAGATTCGTTGGCTCGACGAGAAAAACTCGGAGCTGGAGCAGACGCGTGGCTGCGACGGCTAAAAGGAAGGTCGGATCTCGCCGGAGAAGCGGGTAAGCAGATGCTGTCACCACCGCGTACCTCGCATTCTTCGTGCAATCGACGGATGTTTGGCCAAGGCGGACGAGGCGGTTCTTAAATAGGGACATCAACAGGGGGGTATGGCCGAGATTTGTGGGAGATCGGTGATGGCGAGATATGCAGAGGTGGTTGGTCGTTGGCGGAGATCACGGGGGCGGCGTTTGGCGAGATCAACGGTGAGGATTACGGGGGCGGCTGTGAAATCGAAGGAGGCACTGGGAGGTTTAAGGCGACTCCTGGATCGTCCGATCGGGCGATGATCAGATGGCCAGGAGGTCGCCACCTGGCGCAAAAGGGGGAATGGGAGCGGGGTACGTGCGGAGCACGTGCTTGGGAGACACGTGCGACGCACGTGCGGTGCCTTTTTAATTTTTATTGTTTTAATAAAAACAAAGTATAAAAAGGCCAAAAATGGCTGACGCGTGGCAGCCCCTGGGGCTGCCACGTGTCAGCACCAGAAAAATGCAAAAAGAAATATTTTGTAAAATGCAAAATAAATAGCAAACGACCTCGGACCGAAAAAATTCCTTTCCAAAAAAATGCTCGTCTCGATGAGATCTACAACTTTCATGAAGACATCAAAACCAAAATCGATCAAATGCACAAAATTATTATTTTGGGGTATCCCATGTACATAGAATACCTTGATTTTTGAGTTTTGTATTTTTTTGTCATTTTTAAACCAGATAAAAATCCAGAAAAAATATGGAAAAACAAAGATAAATAAAGACACCTTATTCTAAGTTTTTTGAATTTTTATTAATTAAGAAACTATGTACATAAAATATCAGGTCAAAAACCGCTAAAATACACAATGTACAAAAAAGGCCCAAAACCCAACTTTCACATATGAGCTCTGATTCACTTAAACTTGGTCGTGTTTTGAAGGTAATTGAATGTACATTAGTTCAAAAGTGAGTAGGATCAAAACGGACACTGGATGGGGAAGATATGGGGTTTTTAGTCAAGAAATCCTGAAACTAGGGTTTGGGTTTTTGGTCCACTTATTTTGTGCAGAAATTAGTGCTAAAATGCAATTCTTCTATAAACATGCATGAATGCTAATTATGCAGAATAGATGCCGAAATGCAGATGATTTTAAGGGATTTGAGCTTAATAAATGAGATTTAGAGTGATGAATCCGAGATTCATCATCCTCTATACTTAAACCATGCTCATCCCTAAGCATCAAAAAGAAATGCCATGAGGTGAAATGAGATTGGGTTCCATACCTAGACCATGAGCTAAAGGTGAAAGTGAAACTAAACTCGACCTTTGGAATAATTGTGTGTCGGAACTTCTGTGAGACTTAGAATTTTAAAATCAACAGCCCTCAAGTTCTACACATCATTGCTACAGTTTCGGCTAAGAAGTCATCTTAGATCAATCCTCTTCCCAAAGTATACCCTATGAACATTGAACAAACGACTAATGTGTGTGAAAGATTTTAGCTCTTCCCATCTAGAATGCCAGACTACCATGCTCCTCTCCTCTCCAGTAATGCGTCCTCGGGGAGTCAGGTATTTCCTTCTAAGGTCTGTCGCACTGTGTTCACAATCGAATTGGGGGAGAAGATAGAAGAAGGGGAAAAGAACTGGAGGGCGGCCAGTGTAGTCACCTCTCCTTGTGAAGATGGACAGTGTAGCCGAGTCTCCACCAAGATCTGCAGGTTTCTTGAAGCTTGGACCTTTTTGGTCAGATTTTATATGGTAGTTGCTTTTTTATATTTGTAATTTTTGGTGGTTCTGCTTGGATCTTGTTGTGCCCCTACGGATATGGAATCTTTTTGTTTCCGTACATTTTTTGGGATCATAGAAAAAATTGTGCCCAGCCGTCCATCCCTTTTCCGAAGCTTTATTTCAACCCGTACTCCGGTCTTTAGATTTCCACGCTACCAGAAAAGAAACTCACACAGTCTTCCAACATCCCGTCTGAGTTGAGCTAAGTGCATAGTGCGAGAGTACAAATTAATTCCCTATTCTAGACTTGTACCCAGAATGAAGAGACCGGGTTAGACATTAAGAGTCAAACATTGCACATTGTCATGTGGATCTTAAAGAATTAAGTCAAAGATCTGAAGCTTCTAAAATCCTATTTCTCGGTGAAGTTTCTCTGAAAATTAGGTGGATTAAGGACAAGACCAGACCACTCGGTTTCGGCTCATAACTCGGTTCAGAACCCAATGACTATTCACAGATGCAAATGAATGAAATGCTGGATGAAGTACAGGTGTGTGAAATGCGGACACAATTTTTTTTTGTAATTTTTGTAATTTTTTTTAATATTTTTTTGAAATTTTGTGCAAGGGATTTTTATGCAAAAATGGATAAGAAGCCATTTTTTTCAATAATTTTGGGCATAGTCAGTGTTAGTAGCAAAACTCTTTTTCTTTTTCTTTTGTTTTTTTTGTTTTTTTTGTTCCCTCTTTTTTTTCAAATTAATTACCCACCCCGTAAATACATATAGACTTACGTGCAAGTACGAGATATGGGTAAATTATATACACAGTATATATACAGACCCCCCATACTTAGCGAGTGTTGTGTCCTCAGAGCACAAGAAGCGTAAAGAAGACATAGCTCGGGCTAAGAGTAAGAGTGAAAAAGGAAAAGAAAAAGAACAAGATTTACAAAACCACCCCCTATACTTAGACTGTGAACAGTCTTAGTATAGAAGAAGGGCAGAAAAAATGAAGCAGTCTAGGTATGTGAATGAGGAGAATATATGAAGGTGAGCATCGGTTCCCCCTATACTTAGGCTGTGGTAAGCCTAAGTATAAGAGAAAGGTGGAAATGGAGCGATCAGGAGATAGGAGAAGAATGGTATATACAGATGGCATCAGACCCCCCCTATACTTAGGCCTTGGCCTAAGTAGAGGAAGAAGCTGTACAAGGAGCCGATGTGGTCGGGAGGGAGGGTGGGTAGCCGATGATTAAGGCGGTTTTCGGCTGATTTTTTTGTGAGCCTGTGATGGGAGATTGATATAACGAGATGGAGATGAAGCATATGATTCCCAACTATTATCAGTGTCATCCTCAGAAAAATCATGATGGATAGTAGATGCAATATTTGAGTCAGATGAAAGATATCCATCATCAGAATTATCCTGAGAGGAGTAGTATTCGAAAGTGGACATACTCCAAAGATTCTGCTCTTTTTGTTTCTTCAATTGTTTTCTCATAATTCGTTCCATCTTGGGATCAAGTGGTTTGTCCTAGGATGAATACCCGGAAGCACCGGTCTCAGTCAGCTCATAAGAAATAATTCCAGTGTATTTGAAGAGGGCAGGAGCATCAGCTTTGGATGAATAGTAGTTAGGAACATGAGTTATCCAACGAGAATTGAATTTTGGATCCTTGCGAAGATATGGCTTTAGAGCTGCCAAACAGACTTCACTCTGTAGACTACCTTTTCCGGACCTGATGAGGGATCATCAGTTGCTTTCTCTTCCGAAAGGTCAAAGGTGACTCTTTTTTTCTTATTTCATGAAGACATCGGTTCACTTGAGTATCCAGATGAATAGCCAATGGAAATTTTCTCCTTGGTCGGCGTTCGTCATGTGTGTTTGTTCTTAGTATCCTGAATGTTGGTGCACTCTCGGTTTGGGATGATTTGGTCAAGATATTCAGAGAAGGTTGCCCTTGGGTACGACCATGCATATGTCTCAGGATCGTAAAAGAAGGATTTGTATTTTTGAGATACGTGGGAATTGAAATACTGGGAAGAGTCTCTGCATGTTCATTCTCAATTGATTTGACATTGGAGCATTCCTGTGTCAAGTTGATGTGATCCATGTAGTCAGAATAATTTGACCCAGGGTGTGCCTATGCATAAGTCTCCGGATCATATGATTCAAGTACTTGATTCTCCATGGAGAGAGCAACGAGGAATGGAGCAAGTGGGAGATTCTCTAAACCAATCGTCTCATCAACAACCGCTATCTCAGGTTGTAGCAGCGAGGTAGGGCTCTTCTACCGTTTTATGGTTACGGTTGTCGGGGACTTCGTGGGTTGCCTCAGAAAATTGTGGTTCCTCAAAGACTGGGTCAGATGGAAGTGCTTTCAATGCTGTAAAATTGATTTCCCGAGTCTCACAGTCAATAATTGCCTTAGCCAATGCTAAGAATGGCTTTCCAAGAATGATTGGAGACTGGGTGAATTCACCTTGATGCTCAATATCAATGATCGTGAATTCTACTTCGAGCGGAGCACCTTGGAATTTCATGATGACAGAAATGATTCCTCTCGGCCTCTTTATTGATCGGGCAGCCAATTGAACAATCTCTCGTATCTTCTGAATCGGTCCGAGTTTGAGTTCGTAAAATACAGAGATCGAGAGGATATTGATCGGTGAATCGTCATCAATTCGAGCATGGGTGAAAATTGTGTCTTTGATTTCACAGTCAAATCTGGGCAACCGCTTCACTATGCGGCTCTTGGTTTTTCTCCTCAACACCAAGGAGGAGGCCATTGACAAGATATGTCTTTCAGTCTTTGTTCTAATCCTTCCCGACTTTTTGATCATTAATTTGTTCATTACAAATTCTTTAAGGTCAAGGAAGTGCTCAATGGCCTGGAGAAAGGGAAGTTCAAAAATCAGTTTCTTTTCCAGTGCTTTCCGTACAACAGGATCCAAATTCTTCAGATCTTCTTCAGTTTCAATTTTTATGAATTTTTCAAGATTTTTAATTTTTTGTGATTTTCGAATATTCTATTTTTTGGTATTTTCTGTATGGTGTGGTGATGTGGTGTACTCCTCTTATGAGCAGGGGTTCTGATGTTCAGAGTGGGAGTCAGAGGCATAGTCATTTCTAGGGGAATAATATGCAGAAGTGACACTATCAGAATCGTCCCCAATTCCTGCATATCCTCAAAATTTTCAATCTTAGATCCAATCATTTCCTCTATCATTTTTATAACCGAGCTACCAGAGATTGAAATTAATTGATCGACAAATTCTCGAAATCTATCCTCCATTAAATCAAATTTCTTATTCATCCTCAAAATATCCTTCAAAATCGTTTCATAACCAATCATGGGAGCAGTTGGGGTGTGTTTTTGTAATTGAATTCCCTCTTCCATTTTCCTATATGTTCTAGGAGAGGAGTCTCTTGAAATATCCGATATATGATCATTATTTTCTGAAAATATCTCCTCAATATTTATGGAAGACGGCTGCTCATATGGTCTAAGTATGCGGAGTTGGTCCGAGTAGAGTTCAATACTTTGATTATGAGTTGTCGGACCTTGATATTGTCAAGTCAGCATACAGGGTTGATGTGTTTCTATGTGGTCCGTCCAATCCTCTGTATGAGTATCATGTCTGAAGAGGGGGTTGTCATGGTCAATCCAAGATGATAATTGTTCATTTGTTTTCCAGGGTAAGGTCGATGGAAGAGGTGAAGAAGCGTTCAATTCGATCATGTGGTTATCATCTCCCATGAATGATGGATTGACATTTACCGAATATGAAGGATGAATCATATGATCAGCATAGAGTGGATTGACGTATGAACAAGTGGAGACCTCAATCGATTGTGGGTTTGTATGATCCGAATACAAAGAGTTGTCATTCAGAGAGAAGATCGGATCTGTAGAGAGAGATGGATCTATTGACGGTTGAGAGTCTCTTGTGGAAGTAGGAGGAGATGTTTTGGGTCTAACCAATACAAATTCATTTTCATAGTAAGCTCTGATGGATTCTCGAATAAATGTTCGGCCATTTTTGAAAGAGCTGAAAGGAATGAGGGGTTGGGTCTGTAAGAGTTATTGGATAAGAGTTCAATGATGAGATTTAAATCAAGAAAGGAGAGAGATGATCGCACAGGATAGTCAAAAGAAATTTTATCAAATGTGCGGTTGTTGATCTTCGAAATCGGTTCACGCACACCAATGCAAACACAAATCAAATCCCAGATTCACCAACACACACAATGAAGCCGTAAGAGTTCGGCTATTATCTTTTTAATTTTAATTGGTGATAAATCAATCTTGGCAAAAATTTAGCGAGCTGTTAGGTGCTGAAATTTTCGTAATGACTGGACTGAATTCTTACGACTAGTTGCACCTACTTTCAGCCAGTATGGGTGTAAGTACGGACCGTAGAATGGCTACCCGTGTTACTTGAGGACGGAGCCTTACGTAGTGTCCTCTAAACCACCCACTTTGCTAAGAAAATCCGGACCGTTTACCGGCTACCCGTAGATCCTCACTACGAAGTAGCTAATCGTTTTTGGTAGAATCAGTAGTCAATATGAAAATCCGATTTTGGGCTCTAGCCTTAAGTGTCATCTCTCGCTCACTCAAAAAAAATAAAAGCATCCAAGGTCGTGGTTGCTCTCCTGCAGAAATTCTTGATTTTATGGGTTTAGTTTGAAATCGACTATATTTAACAATCCCAATTTTAATTAGGTTATCACTGAAGAATTTAAATGAGCACAAATACACGTCTATCGTCCAGTCCCAATTTCCTTTAAAATTTATGTGACAAAACAAGAGGGAGGAGTTCGGGAAAAGCCGATGCACGCGAAATCAATGATGTATGCTCAGTTAGAAGACTTACAGTGAATCCTCGCAATCTCCATGTGGGATGCAATACAGAAATTGAAAATTTATTCTATATGGAAGCAAGCCGATGGAAAACCGCACCTAGCAGAAAGTTCTATTAGTGGGGAAGAATTGAGTTGAATATTGGATGAATTGAACGATCTAATGTGCATCTCAATTAATAGTGCAGTGTGGCCTAATTCCTACGAACATAATCAAAAATAAAAAAAGCTCTAAGAGACGTATGTGCAGGTCTATCCTAATCGCCACTCAAGTCTGGCCCCACCCTCACCGGAGAGTGAAACAGGCCACAACACACCACATAAGAGTTCGAAGTCTTTTACACACGCGAGAGTCCAAACCGACACCGTTGTAAATGAGCAATTAATTACAGAAATAAAATTGCACAATTTAAAACTCTAGACTCTACGCTCTCTCACAACTCGACTCGATCTTAAATTAATTGCGGCCCTTTCGGATGTCGATGAAGATGCTTCGATTTCTTGAAAAACCGCTCCACGTACGTCGGGTACCTCACAAGAAAAATAAGAGAGAAAATGTAAGAGAGTGACTAAAAAATAATCAAAAATAAAATAAGAGAAATAAATGCTAAAAAATAAAATAATATAAATTTAGAAGAAAAAAATGGAATTTACAATGAAAAATTCGGGGGTCAGACTACCCGAATGCGGAAAACCGAACAAAAAAATTTAAGACAAAAATCTAAGCCGTTTGCCTCCCTGGCGACGACGCCATCTAATGAGTCCGGAATTAGCAGCGTTAAAAGGATGTTTGTTTTTTTTGTGATCATGCGTAAAATTAATGTGTCGTTTCGTGCATTGTAGGCGGCAATCGGAATCGGTCAAGAAATAACCACAAAATAATTTAATCAATTTTTAATCTAGTGGTTTTATGTTTATTTTACTTGGGCAAGTCCCAAGGTCGAACACAAGGAGGCAAAGGAACAACCTAGAATTATGTCTATCAAAATTTGTGCGCAGTTTTGAGGCAGTCTTTTTATTGTAATTTTTAATGCAATAAAGGATGCAAAGTGCAAATTCGGCCTATTTTAGGGACTAAAAAGTAAATTGAGCACAAACAATGTCTGAAAAATATGAAACTTTGCCGAGATGGTAATTATGATAAAATAAAGGCACTATATTTTTCTTGGAATTTTTGAATGCAATATGAATTTTTTTATGAATTTTTAAATGCAAACAAAATGAATTTCAATATTTATTATAATAATAATTAAACCTAATTATTTTAAAGGAACAAAATTATCTAAGATCTATCACTAGGTGATTGATCTCAGAAAAATCCTAAACCTCGAAAATACTAGTTTCAATACCTATTAAAAATCAAATACTGAAATATACAAAATGATTTTTAGAGGACAAACTATGCATGCAAATGCAAATCTTTTTGGGAACAATGTCAAGCACAATTAATTCTACAATATGTGATTTTTCGGGAATTTTTAGACCAACGAATAATCAATAGCAAAATTAAGAGCATAAAATGGGCAAAGTTTGCCATTTTCCACAAAATAATTAATCATTAATTAACCGTCAATCATAAAAATGTTCACAATATGTCAAAGTGTAGAGAATTAAGTGAGGAACAAAATGCCAATTTTTGTACAAGTCCAGAACAATAGGGAAAGACATGGATACCAATGCAATGTAAAATAAAATAATGTAGAACATGGGTATAAACGTAATTACCTAAACCCTCATGGGTTCTCTTGCAAATTCTCCAGAGGGGCACGTGCCACGAGGTGGGACTGGTGCGTAAATACGGTAACCTCCAGGGGGCATTTTGAAAATTACCCAATGGGTCACGCGCGCAGCACGTGACCCCTGGTCTGGCGTTGTTGCTGACGTCACACCACCCCGGCGGTGTTGACGAGGGACGACGGTGTGGCTCGCGGTTGTTGGCTGTCCTCTAGCAGACACTCGGCCAAGGGGACGGTGGAGTCGGCGGCTTGGTGGAGCTCTACGTTGTTGGCGGTGGCGGTGGTTGAGTCTCACTGAGGCTCGACGTCGATTGAAGATGGAGCGTCGGTGGTGTTGACGGAGGTGGTAGCTGGAGTAGAGTCGTTGTGGCTCCGGTGGTTGTCGATGGAGAAGGCGGAGGAGTACGGTGAAGTCGATGAAGCGGTGGCGAAGTGTCGTGGCGGAGGTAGTAGCTGGAGTAGCGTCGTTGTGGCTCCGGTGGTTGTCGATGGAGAAGGCGGAGGCGTACAGTGAAGTCGATGAAGTGGTGGTGAAGTGTCGTGGCGGAGGTGGCGAGGTCGAAGTGGATGGTCGACGATGACGACGTTGGAGATACGTTGGCTCGATGAGAAAAACTCGGAGCTGTAGCAGACAAGAGGCTGCGACGGCCAAAAGAGAGGCCGGATCTCGCCGGAGAAGCGGGCAAGCAGATGTTGTCACCACCACGTGCCTCGCGTTCTTTGAGCAATCAGCGGAAGTTTGGCTAAGGCGGACGAGGCGGTTCTTAAATAGGGACGTCGACGCGGGGGTATGGCCGAGATTTGAGGGAGATCGGTGACAGCGAGATATGCAGAGGTGGTTGGCCGTTGGCGGAGATCACGGGGGCGACAGTTGGCGAGATCGGGGCGAGGATTGCGGGGGCGGCGGCGAAATCGAAGGAGGTACTGGGAGGTTGAAGGCGACTCCTGGGCCATCCGAGCGGGCGATGATCGGATGGCCAGGAGGTCGCCACGTGGCGCAAAAGGGGGAATGGGAGCGGGGCACGTGCGGAGCACGTGCTTGGGAGGCACGTGCGACACACGTGCGGTGCCTTTTTATTTTTTTAATAAAAACGAAGTATAAAAAGGCCAAAAATGGCTGACACATGGTGGCCCCAAGGGCTGCCACGTGTCAGCACCAGAAAAATCCAAAAAGAAATATTTTGTAAAAAGCAAAATAAATAGCAAACGACCTCAGATCGAAAAAGTTCCTTCACGAAAAATGCTCGTCTCGATGAGATCTATAACTTTCATAAGACATCAAAACGAAAATCAATTAAATGCACAAAATGATTTTTTTAGGGTATCCCATGTACATAGAATACCTTGATTTTTGGTTTTGTATTTTTTGTCATTTTTAAATCAGATAAAAATCCAGAAAAAAATGGAAAAAACAAAGATAAATAAAGACACCTTAATCTATTTTTTGAACTTCTATTAATTAAGAAAATATGTACATAAAATATCAGGTCAAAAACCGTTAAAATTAACAATGTTCAAAAGAGGCCCAAAACCCAACTTTCACATATGAGCTCCGATTCACTTGAACTTGGTCTTGTTTTGAAGGTAATTGAATGTACATTAGTTCAAAAGTGAGTAGGATCAAAACGAACACTAGATGGGGAAGATATGGGGTTTTTAGTTCGGAAAACCTGAAACTAGGGTTTGGGTTTTTGGTCCACTTATTTTGTGCAGAAATTAGTGCTAAAATACAATTCTTCTGAAAACATGTATGAATGCTAATTATGCCGAATAGATGCTGAAATGCATATGATTTTGAGGGATTTGAGCTTAATAAATGAGATTTAGAGTGATGAATCTGAGATTCATCAATGATGCAACCAAGACAAGTGGAGATTAGTCTTCCTCACATGACCAGTTGGAGAGGCAGCAAGCTTAGCAAGGAAGCTAATTAGCCTAGATTTTTAGTTTAGAATTTTTATTTTATTTAGGTGAGAGATAGAGTGATTCATTTATTCATTATTAATTGTAATAATCATGGACTTGGACACTACTCTACTCTACGAGATCCATTGCCCGAGTGATTGTTCACCTGTGGGCCTTGTCATGGTTTTCTCAAGTTTTCAATTCTTTGTTTTCTTTGTTTCCTAATGTTTTGAGTTTTTCTCCTTTATTTTTATTTTTTTGTGTGTATGGAGCCCCTAGAATTTAGGATTGGTTGAATCCGTAATTAGGTCCAAAATCCTAACAAGAATTATGCACATATAGTCTCTTATATTTGGATCTAGTCAAAGTATTAATTGTAAGTTATTTGGACTTAAACCCACGCACCGAGAGAGGCATCACATAGCGTGGCAAGAACCGTTGTGGCGGGCTCCGAGATGTCTCCATGATCGGAACCTAGGGTTTATTTTTGGATAACTAACATATGATTCTTCACGACTAAAAACAACTACTGTATAGGGAGATTTTATTGATTGCACATCCCATGTAGATAGGTTAAAAAGTCTATTTTGCATACCACATGGAGAGAGCTAGGAAGCACTGTAAGTCCTCTAACTCTGCATGCATCATTAGATTTAATGGTGAGATTTCCATCATCAAATCGACTTGCACAACTTTTTTCGCTATCTTCCTCTGATTTTGAGCACCTATGACTTAAATGAGAATTTAAAAAATCGTTAGATGCTTAATAATCATGATTTTACGAGGGACTAAAGTAGTCTACAGAAGGCGAGAACTACGTTGTCATTGAAGCTACCACTCACGAAACCCCAATCAATCAACAATTAACCCACAAAAAAATATAAAGCAATGCAAAATAAATTGTGGAGTTAAAATATTGTACCTTACAACAAGGAGTGTATAGTGCAAGTAGTGTAGAGTGTCGAAGACCGAGAGCACAAAGGATAGATCGGTCTATTAAGCACAAAAATAATTGCGTGATCTTCCTTGTCTATTTTTATGTGGGTTTTAATTTTATTAATTTTATTAATTTTATTTTATATTTTTATATTTATTTTTACTTTTATATTTTTTTATATATTTTTATATTTTAAGATTTTGTATTTTCTTTTTCTTTTAATTATCTAATATAAGGATATATATAAGATTATATATATACAATAATAGATAATATAGATAAAAATATATCTTTAAATAACTAAAAATTGCAGAATTAACTGTTTTTGGATTTTAATTTTTTTACTATTTTTGTGATGTTTATGAGTTTTGTAAATTTTTATATATTTTTAAAGTTAAAAATATCCCAAATTAGGGATTTAATAAATAACCAAAATTTAAATGAAGACTAAAAATAGAAAATTAATTCCAAAATTATTCAACTCAATTTTAGTTTGTAGATAATAATATAATTAAAATTACAAAATAGAAAACACTATTTTTGGGGTTTTTAGGAATTTTATAGATTTTTATAAAGGATTTTGGGGATTTTTGATTTTAAAGATTTTTCTTTTTCTATTTTTTTGGATTTTGGTCTGAAGGCTCTAAGTACTTAAAAAACAAAAAATATTTTTTAGGAATTTTCAAAATGTTTTTATTTTTTTTGGAATTTTCAAAATGTTTTTATATTTTTTTTAGAATTTTATAAGTCAAACAAGGGATTTTTGTGCTCTTTTTGACTTTTAATAAATAGATAAAGTCCTAAATTGCAAAAAAAAATTAAGGCATGAAAGTGTGTGTAATCAGAAACCAACACCTACTTTTTGGTGATTTTTGGAGCACAAATGATATATTTAATAAAACGAGGAAAAGCACAAAAAATGCTGAACTTACAGGGACACTTTTGCAACTAAAATAACTCTCAGGTGTCTTGCTACAATTTTCACAAAAAAAATATAACTGAAATTAAAATTTCGTGGGCCAAAATGCAATACAATAAATTCCAGGAGCATGCCTGCAAAATGCCCACCTCACCTAAGATGGCATGCGAGGTGAGATGGCGTGTACTGATTTGCAACTAAAGAAATTTCAGGGGTTTTACGCAAATATTACGAAACTAAATATGTTGCATATTAAAGTTTTTAGATTAAATATTAAAGACAAAAATGTGCTGGGCTAGAATGCAAAATATTTAGATAGAGGCGCTATTGAACGGCGCAGATGTACCCTTTTATCTATGTGGCACCTACTCGCTTGACATTACAAGTCAGAAGAAGTCATTACAAAATGGCGCTTGTATTGAGCTACAAAAAATGTAGAAGAAGGGGTCAAATGTAGTGTGTCAGAACGGTAGGTGTAGGCCAGCTAGTTGGCTGAGGTCAACTAGCAGAGCCTCCTGGTTGGTCTACGTGGACCAACCACGAAAAACCTGCCCGAAAAAGATTTAAAAAATATAAAATAATCATTAAATGATTTTATTAATTTTAAGTTATAAAAAATGCTTATTATTTTCTATATTATTTTATCATGATTTTTATTTTTTGTAGAGGATATTAATTGCAAGTTATTCTTAGGATTTTATTTATAGATATATTTACCTATGTTTTGAGTATTTTATTTTGTAATTTTGATTTTACTATTTTATTTAGTTATTATATATATATTTACAACTTATTTTTTGTACATAAATATATATTTTTTATTTTATTTTTGATGTAATATTTACATTTAAATAAATAGGTATATTAAATATATAAGTATAAATATAAGTATTTCATCTATATATTTTATATACATATTTTTATTTTAATGTTTTATTTATGGTTTTGTGATAGTTTTAATATGTATATATATTATAAATAATATTTACAAAATTATAAAAATAGGAAATTATAAAAGTAATAAAGAATAAATAAAATGAATATTTTATTCAGGTATATTGCACAATAGGGGTCCAAAACCTAACTTTCACACAACTCCAAAAAAATTAAACTACTTCATTAAATAGCTTATCAAAAGTTTTATACAATTAAAGGTGATTTTGATATGTTTTGAGTTTTTATTTGAGAGATATGGGTATGGGAATTAGGATTTTGGCTTTTTATTTAGAGTATAACTTTTACATTATGTATTACTTTTGTGTAAACTTAATTTTATATTTTTTCTATATATTAGTATCTACGACTTTCATGATAAAGTTTTTTTATTTGAGGTATAAAAAGAAGAAAATAAAACAGGTCCCAAAAATGACTAAATGATGAATAAATAAAATAATATTTTTAATAAAATATTGGCCCTTATCTCCCTCTACCTTATTCCTTGTCGACCTTTCATCGAGATGCCTAGGTCTTGGGGTTTAAGGCCATAAAATATTGATGAATCTCCATTTTATCACCTTTATTCTATCATTTTGGCCTTAAAAACCCTAGCTAATGCATGTAAATAGCATCAACTTGTGCAAAATAGCATTCATCACTTATTGCATTTATTGTGTAAATAATATTGTTTTTAATGCCAAAATTATAGAATATAGAGAATAAAATAAAAATAATGAAACACCAAAGGTATTTTATGACCCTAAACCGCGAACTAAGTCAAGAATTGAGTTGGTCGACAAGGAATTAGTAGGGGGAGATAATGGCCAAAAATACAATAAAAACCACATTTATTTATTCATTCAATAAAGAATTTTATTTGACACCTATTTTATTCTTTAATATATATACATCAAATAAGGAAACTTTTAAAATAAGAGTTTTAGATAATAATGTAACTAAAAATAAAAAATTGAGTTTTGTACAAAAATAATACACAATGTACTTTTTATACACAATAAAAAGCCAAAATCTCAACTTCACGGACCCGTATCTTCCAAATAAAAACTCAAAATGTATCAATATCACTCTAATTGTAGATAACTTTTAATAAATTATTTAGTGAAGGTGGTTTCCTTTTTTTTTTGGAGTTAAGATATGAAAGTTCGGTTTTGGACCCTCATTGTATATATACCTGAATAAAATATTCAATTTATTTATTCTCTATTATTTTCACAATTTTATATTTTATAATTTTGTAAATATTATTTATAACATATGTACGTATTAAAACTAGAATAAAATCACAAAGAAAATACAAAAAATAAGTCTATATAGATTTGTAGGCAACATGACTATAGTTATACTTGTATATAAATAAAGGAGATATCAATCTTTATTCTTTTTTTCTTTATACTTTTATATAAGCCTGTAAATATCATTTATATTCTATTAAAAAATAAATTTAAAAGAAAACCATAAAAGAAATATTAAAATAAAATAAAATACAAAATACATTGAAAAAATACCTGTAAGTATTCCTATATAATATACCCTTATTAGTTTTAGTATACAAATAATATCATAAAATGTAATAAAAATATTTTTATGCACCTAAAAATAAGTCATAAATATATAAAATAAAAGTACAAAATAATAAATAAAATCTAGAAAATAAAAATAAAATAGTCAAAATATAGATAAATATACCTATACAAATAATCCTAAAAAGTAACAACTAGTAAATAACATCAAAAAATGAATAAAAACCATAATAAAACACTAACTAAAATAATAAACATTTTTATACTAAAATAAATAAAATCAAATACTATATTTTATTAATTATTTTCGAATAATCCTGCAGTTTTGTCCTATAGCGGGCTTATCTGGACCAATCAAGTCCCTCCGAAGGTTGACCTTTGGTCAACTGTCCCTCCAGGCAGGCTGAGTGACGTGTGTGTCTTTTCCCCATTTTTTCTACACATTTGATTTATCGATCAATCGCCCTCGATCTCTTCAGAAAAATTGATTATTACTCTTCCATGAAACACACCATAATCATAGATTGCTTGTACATAGCTCGATCTTCTTCCAATAATCCGGTTAATAAGGGTGCCAAGCATTGTATATAAGTAAAAACTTCTATCTTCCATCGCCTCTTTGGTTACCATTTCGAGTCCAGGAGCCCTGGTCTATATTCTAGCAGATCCCCCCGTGACAAGAGCAGCATTCTTGTGGCTGGGCGGAGCTCTAGGAGGACGGAGGTGCACCCACGGCCACCTTGCCGGTGGTCCTGCTCCCTGGCCGATCCCTAGGTATAAGAGATGTGTCCTTACTTTTCTTTAGCTTAGAATTAGTCGTAGGTTTGATTTCTAGCATTTAATTTCATGTCTTCCTTAGTTATTTAGGTAGATTAGGTAAAGTTCCTCCGTCGGAGCACTTGAGCTCCGACCACCGTCTGTTCACAATACTCGACCATTATTCGATCCGCCACTCACCTCACAACCTTCCCCGGTCGTTTCTTCATGCCTCACGCACCTTCGCCCCTTCAGATCCCACTCGAATATGGAAAACGAGGTTCAACTCCGTCACCCTCCGCTGGAACCTCTCCGCCACGCTTCACTCCACCCATTCTCGCCAAATAACCCTCCAAGACCCCCCATTCGTTCTCGAGAATCTTTCTTGCAGGTTCTAGAACCCAAAGGACTTTGAGGGGGGTCATTTCTGCGTAGGAATGAGATACCTTGGAACGTCGACTTCTCCAACCTTGTTGGAGAGCTCCGACAGCCCCCAACCCTTGTGAGTGGTACCCCTGAACACGGATCAGCATCAGGCACGTACAAAGCATCTCAGCGTCATCGGAGAAGCCTCGGAGTTCGAGGAATCAAGCGAAAAAGGAAGAACATGCTCATGTTCTTCCCTATTCTTGGAAGCATGCCTAGAGCCATCGGATGGAGGTGCCCCTCCATAACATTTAGGAGCCGTTCAATCGTCCGTGCCTCAACTATCAGATCGCCTCCAGTAATCTAATCCACACCGCTGATCGTGTCGAACCATCATCGTGCGCCCAACGAACTCAACGTGTCAAGTGAAAGCTCTCCAACCGTCCGATTGCGTCAATTATTGGGGTAAGTGTTATATCTTCCCCCATTTTTTATATATTTACTTATTAGTCATGTAATTAAAATGTAGCATTTAGAATGAAGTCAAAATTTTGCGATAAAGCCCCTGTATTTATTTTAATTGCATCCGGGTCCAATCCACATCACCTCACGTGTCGTCCCACGTGAGGTGGTGAAATTTCATGTAAGCTCCTAGCAGTTTTTGTAATTGTTAAATAGTATATCAAAATTAAATAAACGTTGTATATTTTTGGCAAAATTTCATCTGAGTCCCTGATGTTTCTTTTTATTGCAAATATGCCCCTGCCAAGACTAGTATGTTTGTGCTTTTCTTCTATTTATTATAAATAGCACCTCAACTTCTAAAATTATGCAAAAATAGGGACATATGCCTCTTGCCATGCTTCACACCATGTATTTATTGCACATTTTTGGTCATTTTATCCATTTATTAAAAATCAAAAGGAGCTTAATTTTATATTGTCTAGCTTAGAAAATACCAAAAAAATACAAAAAACATCTTGAAAAATTCCAATATATATATATATATATATTTCTATTTTATCCTATTTTCATTATAGGCCAAAAATAACTAAAAATGGAAAACGAAAAGCCTTAAAAAATGAAAAACCCCAAAAGCCTTCAAAAATATAAAAAATTATTAAAAAAAATTCAAAAATATATTTTTTGGTTTATATTTTCTTTATATAAATATTTATATATTAAAATTGATTTGGATAATTTTGGGACATATTTACTATTGTTAATATTCAAATTAATTTCAACCTATTTATTTAATCCCTTATTTGGATATTTTTGACTTGAAAATTCCATAAAAATTAGTAAAAATTCCAGCAAAATTAAAAAAACATTAGAAAAAATATAAAATCATTTGTTGTTTTTTTTATATTTATTTTTATTTATAAATATACTACTCTATATGTATATATATAGCCTTATATATTATATATATTTAAAAGAAAAATAAATATAATAATATTAACATATAAAAAAGAAAATATAAAATTATCAAATTAAAAAATACAAAAATATAAAACAAAAGAAAAATAAAATAAAAAAGTAAAACTTAAAAACCCACAAAAAGATATATGTATATACAGGATACTTGACAGTGTTGTAAGTAAATAACCATAGGCTACCCATTTTGCTCTCTGTGGTTCGACCTCTACGTACTTAATCACTATGCATCTTTTAGTAGAGACTAATAAAGTTTAACTCACTTTGTACACTTCATTGCTTTTATTTGATTTGTGGGTTATATGTTGATAACCGGGGACTTTTGAGTGGTCAACACACCGACTTGCGATTTCGCCATGTGAAACCGTACGACCCTTTAATTTTTCCGATTATCGGATGACGTTGTTGCCAAGTAGCAACGAGCGTAGCCTTGTTTTATCCATCATTTTTGTATAATCATTTATTCTTATTCATTGGTTTACTGATATAAATAATCAATTGATTTATTTGGTATATAGTCATTCATTTAATTCTTTGTTCTGGTTTTTTATTTCATTTGATTATCTGTGCTAATGCTCCTTTCTTTGTGACTTTGTTGCGAGGGCCCGCCATGCGATGACATTTTTAGGAGGCCGATGCAATCAAGCTTGGAGAAGGCTGGTCTTCACTAAGTGTCCAGTTGGAGAGGCTGCAAAGAAAGCAAGGAGAATGAATTAGTACTGAATTACATTAGTCTTATTTATGTATTTATTGGTGAGAGAGATACAATTTTAATATGTAATGATTAAATACCTTTGAAACTACTCTCCACAACGAGGTCCAATGCCAAGGTGTCTGTTCACCTAGAGGACTCGTCGTAGTTTTTTGTGCTTTCTCACCTTCTTTTATTTCATTTTCCGCTATTTTGAGTTTTCACCTTATTTTATTTTGTTTTGTGTCCATGGAGCCCCTAGACATAGGTTTCTTGACTCGGTAACTAGGTCCAAACCCTAATAAAAATGCATGTTGCTATAGTCTTTTACGTTTGGATCTAGTCAAATTAATAATTGTTAGTAATTTGGACTTAAGACCACGTGCCGAGAGAGGTCATATACAATGCTTGCAAGACCCGTTGTTGCAGGCACCGATCGGCATCGATGATCGGACCATGGTCTCATTTCTGAATAACTAAGTTCATGAATAATAGCAGCTACTGTTTAGGGAGAATTTGTCCATTGCACACCGTCATGGAGAATAGGTTTAAAAATTATATTTTGCATACTGCATGGAGAGAGCTGGGAAGTACTGTAAGTCCTGTAAGTCATAATGCATAATTAGATTCAATGGTGAGGTTTCCATCATTGAATTGACTTGCATGAATTTTTCACTATCTCCCTCTGATTTTGAGCACCTAAGACTTAAATGAAAATCTACAAAAATGGTATGCGCATGTATGAAAACAGATCCCCAAAAAAAGTGAAAACCCATACAAAATTTAAAATAAGGGGACTGCTAAATAATCTTTGACCTTAATTAAAATCCATAATGACTTTCATTATCTTGGGTTCATAAAGCCCTCATTGTTTACATGTACCTTAGGAGGGGACCAAAACCCCTCCCATGAGCGCGGCATGACCCGCTAAGGATTAGAGCCCAAAAGACAATCTATAACTGCCTTGTGTATCGCCTAGATTTCCGAAGTATTGGCGCTTCTATCGTACGTGATCGAGTAGGGCCTTGTCAATGATGGTGTTCCCGCCTTGTGTGGAGCATCGACAAGGTCTGAAGTACTGAGCATAGGCCACGCCTTCGTGGCAGTGTCTGTCTCATCGGTTTGCATCCAAGTAGGTTCTTGCACGCTCACGGGTGATTCCGTTGCGAGCAAGGACATAAGTAGTGATTTCTCCTATCAGCTTCCTCTCTTTATTTCTTTGGCTGATTAGGGATCCAAGAAGGGTTACAAGGACCTCAAAAAGTGCAGACTATGGATTACAAATGAGGAGGACAAGTATGCGATACTTTTTTGGTAGTAATCTCTCTCTTATAGGGTTAGAGTGCTAAGGACTTGTTATAAGATATGCCTGAAATAACAACTCTAAAACAGAAAAGATAATAAATAGCTGAAATTTCACGGCTTTACATGGTGTGATTTGGTTAAACCAATTTTGTATTGTGTTTGTATGGATCTAGATTAAGGTTCAAAGAATAAAGTCCTACGCAAATGCGTAATTTTTGTCTATGCGTCTTCTTCTTGACCCCTACTTGGTTTGAGCATCTGATACTGTTTTACACTCCCTTTCATTCCACGTTGACTGTCGTATCTTTCCTCCTGCATCGATCTCCCTCTTGCTTCACGATGTCGATCATGGATGGTTTAGTCAGGACTCGGCCAAGACCTACATCGATTCCATTGACCCGACTTCATTAATAATTCGAGGCGATTCTTGAGAACTCGATTCGGACTTTGCGGGTCGATCTCCAGATTCCTCGTCTTCTATCCATCCTTCTTGACCACCCAATAAATCAGGATCACCTTTGTCCCACCTTCGTCGCTGTGAATGAAAGTCGATTACAGTCCACATCTTTTTCATTCACAACATTCTGGGATTGGCCCTAATTCCAAATTCATCTTGGTAGCTGTGATTCAATTACAAGTGGTCTGATTGGGGATTTTTCATATTGCAGATAGAAGACAGTCCCAGTCCTGGATCCGAACATGAAATTCATCTCTTCGGACTTAGACTCTGAAATGGCCCCTCAAGGAAAGGGCAAGGGTCAGCAGCCACCTTCCCAGCCATAGAAAGGACAGATGCCTGACCAGAATTAGGTGAACGCCTAGTTGTTAGCATCTACCCATGCCATTCAATAGTAGCTGACAGAGCATGCCCTAGCATAGACTGCATTCCAGGACATGCTGAATGATGTTATAATAGGACTAGCAGGAGGAGGAAGAGACAAACCAACTGGAGGAGGACGTGGACCCCATGAGGATCCCGACTAAGAAGAGCCAGAACAAGGGAGGCTGAAAACCACGTTGAAAGAAACCTATAACCCTGGAGACGACCAAATGACCGAGTGGATCCTCATTCCACCGGTGCATGCTCACTTTGATCTGAAACCTCAGTTTCTTGCTCTTCTCCCCTCATTTCACGGGGATACCATTGAAGATCCCTACATCCACTTGCAGCAGTTTTCACGCATCTGTCGTACCACCCACAACCCCAATGTTCCTTTGGACGTAGTGAAGATGATGTCATTCCCTTTCCGTCTACATGACAAGGTCCTTAATTGGGTCAATCGTCTGTGAAAGGTTGTGACGACATGGGAGGAACTGAAGTCCGCCTTCCTGCACAAATTTTATCCTCTTGGTCAGCTCAACCAGATGCGAGCCCGAATCATCAACTTCTCTCAGGGAGCCCACGAGACCATTCATGAAGCTTGGGAGAGATTCACAGATCTACATGAGAAATGCCCCCATCATGAAATTCTACGAACCAGCTTGGTCCAACACTTCCTAGGGGGGCTAAATGTAGAAAGCCAAAGGCTCATCGACACAGCTAGTGGGGGATTACATTTTAAAAAGGATGAAGATGTAGTTTGATAGATTTTTGAGGAAATGGCCTAAAGAGAGGCCATCCTCTCTTCATCCAAAGAATATCAAAAACAACCCTAGATCCTCTAAAAGGAAGTCCATATAGCAACATCTCGTGAGGTGGAGAGAGATGAGAGCTTCAACCTCAGCATTATCGGGGGTCATCTCTCAAGAGTTGATATCATCGAGAAGCGATCACAAGATCTCGAGAAACTTACTGTGATTGAAAAGAGGACACAGAACTTAGACAAGTTGGACCAGATCACCAAGAAACTGGAGCTACATGTAGGAACCATCAGTTTTGTCCAGTCGGTGACACCATCCATAGAGACTTCATCTGAGAAGAAAGATGAGACATCACCGCCACAACACCCTCAACCGAGCCAGCAGCTACCGACAGTCCACCACGTGTACTACATGCAAGCATCCGATTAGGAGCTGTCGCAGCAATAGATGGTAGTCTATCAGCCAGAATTCCTTCCATCGTTCGATCCACCCTTCCCACCCCCAACCTAGATTCAAGAAGTCAACGGTGTTTGGACCAATGATGCACTGCTGGCCCATCCTACCGGACACCATCAGGGCCAGCAACAAGCCAACAGGCAATACCACCAACCACAGGGTGGTCCATTCGGGCTGTCCTCTCAACCCCCACCTCAATACCACCAGCCTCCGCAGTACCCCAATCAATGGAGTCATAATAAGCAGTACCAATAGCCGTAATACTGCCAGCCACAGCCATACCACCAGTATGTAGCTGCACCACCTCTACAGTATTAGCACTACTCTCCTCCCTCCTACCATCAATATCATCTTCCGTTACCTCCTCAGCACCACCAGCAGCCGCAGCCTCAGCCCCCAAACACTCAGCAACAACGTGATCTGTACGTCGAACCTTCTGAGGCAAATCCTATGAACCTACCCCTGATTAATTGCCCAACTTGTCAAAGGCCTGATGGATATGCTGAGGAAGCTAGACGACTTGACCGCCACCAAAACATCCATTCCGGTGCAGGTCGAAGCTAATCCCAATAGATTCAAAAGAAAAGAGTAGGTAGAATGTGATGTCCAGTCTGTACCTGTAGAGTTAGATGATTGGTTATTGCTTTATCTAATGCTTTCACTCTTAGGAGTGGTAGGACCTTGCGTCCGTCTGCCACCAGCCACGGGAAGAATAAAGCTTTGACAGGTGAATCATCATCTTCTGCATCAGTCGTGCCAACCTCAGGGATGAGTGAGGAAGAAGAAGGAGGAGCCATTCTAGCCGCCACTCACCACCATCTCCACCAGCAAAAAGAACAAACAAAATTAGAAAAAGGAAAAAGACCAAAAAGATGATCGTCGCCAAAGTGAAGCCGTGCCAACCATGGAGGAGCCGCCAGCTGCAGCTGATCCTACGCCAGCCGACCGAGTGGAGGCCCCACTTTTTGCTTGTCCACCAACATCTCAGTCTCCAGCTTGTACTCCTTTAGTGACCCGGATGTACAACATATTATGGAAAAGGATTTAATTTTAAATAAGAACTCTATTTCTGATTTGATTACTGTAAATATAACTTGTCCTGCAGCAATAGAAAATTCCAAAAAAATTGCAAAATGAAAAGTGCATTATTTGATCCCTGGATTGTGGACATTATTAATAATTTGACTGTTGAGATTCTATTGATGAAGGCCATAGAATACATGCTCATTGTGAAGAAAGGTTTGAAAGAGGCATGTACAAACAAGTATCGACCAACACGAAACAACAGCCACCGATAGGTTGAGAAGCATGTTCTCACCATGGCCACTTTTGCAGCCATCAGCAACCTTCCACAGAAGGAACAAGACAAAGGATCACCTTTAATCAGTTGCAAGATTTTCGATCAAGACTTCGAGCGAACCCTTCTTGATAGCGGTTCTTCCATCAACCTCATGCCCTCGTCATTATTGCAAGAATTTGGGCTAGGTCCTCTAAAGCAGACTCGGATGATCCTTCAATTCGTTGATCGATCCATCAGGTGACCTCGAGGTCTTTTGGAATATGTTATGGTAAAGGTGCAGGACATGCAGTTTCCAGTTGATTTTGTAGCACTTGATATGGACTCACCCGCACCCTTACTCCAAACTCCTATCATCTTAGGTCGACCATTCCTGCGCACTTCAGAAGCCATGGTTGACTATGGGTATGGCAAGATCACATTCAGCTCAGGAAACAAAAGAATAACCATAGACTTGATCAGTGAGCCTAAAGTCGTAACTGATAAGGGTCATGCATCACTGACTAAAGCAGACTGTGACTTCATTGCAGAGATCAGAGATACACCACTCTCTTCGAATGATCTGTGGACACATGAAATCCTCTCTCTAGAGGAGGACCTGGACAGCACATTTGACGCAAGCTCCGAAGACATTTGGGAGAAAGAGTCCAACTTGATGATGAATCTTTTTGACTCCAATGATTTACTCCAGCCCAAAGACAATGATCCTATTACAGATCCGTTCGACATATTGTCAGAATCTCAATAAAACACTGAGGTTAGCAACCCTGCAAAAGTTCAGGATGGGCATCCTCCAACCAGTACTGTTTCAGAAGTGACTTAGAAGCTGGGCATATCATAACCGGAACTAAAGCTAATTCCAGCAGGCTTGAAGTATGTTTTCCTTGAGGGTGCAGACAACATGTATCCGATCATCATCAGCAGCAGGCTGATCCTGGAACAAGAATCTCGACTCCTCGAGGTTCTAGAGAAAAACTGCAAGGCACTTGGTTGGCATGTTTCAGATCTCCGTGGGATAAATCCAACACTGTGCATACACCACATCTACCTGGAAGAAGATTCTAAGTCGTCCCGCGAGTTCAAAGAAGATTGAACTAGAATCTGAGGGACATCGTCATGAAAGAAATCATGAAATGGTGTGATGCAGATCCATTTATCCCATCTCCGACTCAACATGGGTGAACCCCTTGCACGTAGTTCCAAAGAAATCTAGACTCACTATGGTTACAAATGATAGAGGAGAGGAGATATCTACTCGAGTACCAACATCCTGGTGTATATGTGTTGGCTACTACCGTCTTAATGCAGTAACTAAGAAGGATCACTTCCCCTTGCCATTCATTTATCAAGTTTTGGAGAGACTGGCTTGCAAGGAGTTCTTCTACTTTCTGGATGGGTACTCCGGGTACAACCAAGTGACAATCGCCCTGAAGACCAAGAGAAGACAACCTTCACTTGCTCGTTCAACACCTTTGCTTTCAGGAGAATGCCATTTGAATTGTTCAACACACAAGCGACATTCCAGAGATGTATGCTGCAGTTTTCACCGAGATGGTAGGTAGTTTTCTCGAGGTGTTTATGGACGACTTATCCGTCTATGGTGAGAGCTTTGATTCTTGCCTTGAGCACCTGGACAGAGTACTTCAAAAATGCCGTGAAGTCAAACTGGTATTATCATGGGAAAAGAGCCAATTCATGGTCATATAAGGGATTGTGCTGGGTCACGTCGTTTCCAAATGTGGCATGGAAGTTGACTCGACAAAGGTGGACTTAATTGCCAATCTTGAGTCGCCTCATATAGTTAAGAACGTCAGGTCAATCCCACGGCATGTGGGATCTACGGAAGATTCATCCATGATTTCAACCGCATTGCCCGACCTCTTACAGAGTTACTATGCAAGGAGACTGAGTTCAATGTTGATCAGCAGGTTCTCCTTTCATTCAATCAGCTGAAGGAGCTAATTACTCAAGCTCTAGTCCTACAGCCACCAGATTGGTCTCTTCCTTTTGAGATCATGACGGATGCATCATATTTTGCAGTTGGGGTTGTGCTAGGATAGAGGAAAGACAAGGCACCCTATGCCATTCATTATGCCAGTAAAACATTAGATGAAGCTCAGAGAAATTACACTATGATAGAGAAAGAATTGCTGGTTGGGGTATTCGCCCTTGAGAAGTTCAGATCCTATTTGCTCGGATCAAAAGTCACGATTTACATTGACCACTCTGCTATCGGATACCTACAATAGATGAAGGATGCCAAACCAATATTGATCAGATGGATCCTTCTCCCACAAGAGTTCGATTTGGAGATAAAAGACAAAACTGGAGTTCAGAACGTGGTAGCAGATCACCTCTCCAGAATTGAACAACAAGAGCCTCATTGAGAAGTGCACCCATCACAGACACTTTTCTGGATGAATCAATTTTGGTCGTGGATTCGCTCCTTTGGTATGCTGATATTGTGAACTACCTCGTATCTGGTATGGTTCCACAAGATTGGACGAAAATCAAGAAGGACAAGTTCTAGTCTACCATTCATTTCCACCAATGGGAATATCCACTTTTATTTAGGGAAGGAGCAGAATGCATTTGGCACATGTGTATTCGTCAGGTGAATCATCATAGTGTCCTCGAGCATTTTCACTTGCTCGAATATGGTGGACATCAATTTGGAGACAGAATGGCAACGGAAGTATTGCAGTGTGGCCTCTGGTGGCCCACACTATTTAAGGATGCGGCAGCATTTGTCAAGTGATGCACTGATTGTCAACTATTGAAAGGAACCCTTATAGTCAGAGATTCCAGGCCCCTGAAGATTATTCAGATTGCTGATGTATTCGATGCTTGGGGGATCGATTTCATGGGAACTTTCCCAAACAATCATGGATATGAGCGCATCCTTCTTTCCGTTGATTACGTGAGTTAATAGGTTGAAGCTATCCCGCTCAAGCCGTAGATAGTCGTACAGTGTGCCGCTTTCTGAAAGAAAACATCATCTCACAGTTCGGGATTCCGAAAATACTTATATCAGACATGGGTAGTCACTTCATTAACAGAGAGGTCAAGAAGCTAACGAAGGAGTACGACATCGAAAAACAAGTCGCATCTCCTTACCGTCCTCAGACCAATGGTATGGCAGAACTATCTAACAGATAAATCAAGACAATACTTCAAAAGCTTGTCAAGCCAGATAGGAAAAATTGGTCCCAACTTTTGGACTTAGTCCTTTGGGTATATCGAACAACCTACAAGTCGCAATTGGGCATGTCACCCTATCTCCTTGTGTATGGGAAGCCATGACATGTACTATTAGAGCTAATTCATAAATCATTATGGGTAGTTAATATATGTAATTTGGAATCACAAAAAGGTGGTCAGAAGAGGAAAGAGATATGAACAAGCTCCTGGAATTTTGAGCTTATGCATATGATAACACATTGATGTAGAAGGAGAAGGTGAAATGCTGGCATGACCGACACTTCAGACGAAAGACCTTTGAGATTGGACAGAAAGTGTGGTTATTTGATGCAAAGTTGAAGATCTTCCCGTTCAAATTAAAAAAGCAAATGGACAGGGACGTTACAAGTTCGAGAAGTGTGTGACAATGGTAGCATTGTAATATCAAAATTATCTCTCGACGCACAACCGTTTGTCATCAACAGTCAACTACTGAAGCCCTACCTCGAGCATGGCACTTTCTTGGTTGTTGTCGATTCTATCCAAGTATTGTACTCTGACGATACATCCACAACAGTAGTCACATTAAAAGATTCAAATAATGCAGCTCAAAAACTCTTCCTTTAAGCTTTTATCTTTTCTTCTTTTTTTCTTTTTGTTTTCAGCTTTCGTTTTCAATTAAAAATGTGTGTGAGTATGTGTCACCCTTTTTTGTCAGCCTTCTATACTTAGGACGTACCTTGTCCTAAGTATAGGGGGTGCACCCTGATTTATCTCCTTCTTTGATCATCTCCCCTGTCTCCTCCTCTTGTCTATACTTAGGGTTATCTAACCCCAAGTATAGGGGGAGACAATCTGAGTACGATCTATTCATTCCCAACCATGACCTTCCATGCTTTATGTACAGTCCGTTATAAATAGGATTATTTGATCCTAAGTATAGGGGGAACGGTCGACTTCCCATTCATTCATTCCTTCATTCGTTATTGCTAGGCTTTTCTGTACTTAGTCCGAGTTATGTCTTATCTTTTTCTCTTCGATCTATGAGGACATATCTCAAGCTAAGTATAGGGCGGCATATATATTTTGTATATACTTTAGACATAACTCGTACTTTTATATTTCAATAAAAATATAATGTATCATTAAATTCATTAAAACACATAATAGAAAGATACTTCTCAAACTCTTTTTGTACATATAGATTAATAAATCAGGTGAAAATATTTTTAGAAAATGTTTGAAAAAAATTTGATTTTTTTTTGAAAAAATCATTTGAAAACTATTTGGAAAATATTTTGTAAATTGTATTCAACCTTTATAAAAAGATTTTGTTTGCAAAAATTTATTTTCTTTGTGTGAAATAAAAATGATTGAAAAACGTTTAGCAAATGGTTTGAAAAATGGTAGAAATAATATTTGAAAATCTATATATACTGTTTGAAAAACCTTTGCAAAATGATTTTCAAATGTGTTTAAATGTTTGTAAAAATTATTTTGGACTATAGTTTTCAAAACTGTAGTAAAATGATTTTCAAATAAATTTGAGGAGTATACACACCATTTTAAAATTCTTTGTACATATGTCTATAAAATTGATCACTTACCGATGAATCTCAATTTCATCACCTTTATTCTATCATTTTTGTCCTTAAAAACCCTAGCTAATGCATGGAAATAGCATTAATTTGCATAAAATATCATTAGACATCTATTGCAATTATTGTATAAATAATATTATTTTTAATGCCAAAATTATAGAATAAAAATAAAAAAAGAAAAGGAATAAAATATTGAAGATATTTTATGACCCTAAACCCCAAGACCAAGTCAAGAATTGAGTTGGTTGAAAAGTAGGGGGAGATAAGGGTCAAAAATAAAATAAAAACCCTGTTATTTTATTCATTCAATAAAGCATTTTTGACGTCTATTTTATTCTTCATTGTTATACATCAAATAAAGAAACTTTGTACATGAGAGTTGCAGATATTAATGTAAATAAAAATAAAAAATTGAGTTTGTACAAAAATAATAAATAGTGTACTTTTTATACACACAAGAAAAAGCCAAAACCCCAACTTCACGGACCCATATCTTCCAAATAAATACTCAAAATGTAATAAAAATAGCACCTCTAATTGTATATAACTTTTAATAAGCTATTTAATGGATGTGGTTCCATATTTTTTGGAGTTAAGGTGTGAAAGTTAGGTTTTGGACCCTCATTGTACAATAGATCCAAATAAAATATTCAATTTATTCATTCCTTATTATTTTTACAAGTTTATATTTTTATAATTTTATAAATATTATTTATAACATATGCGTATATTAAAACCAAAATAAAATCACAAAAGAAAATAAGTCTATATAAAACACTAGCAAAATACCTATACTAATAGATGTATATAAATAAAAGGAGAAATCATTCTTTTATTATTATTCTTTTATATTTTTATACTCTTGTAAATATTATTTATATTCAATAAAAATATAAAGAGATATTAAAACCCATTAAAAAATTAAAATAAAATAACGTAAATAAATCATAGATGAAATAACTATATAATATATACCTCTATTTATTTTAGTATACAAATAATATCATAAAAATATAATAAAAATATATTTATGTACCAAAAAATAAGTTGTAAATATATAAAAAAATATAATAAAATAATAAAATAAAAATACAAAATAAAAAAATAAGCCAAAATATAGATGAATATACTTATAAATATACACTTAAAAATTAACTCATAATAAATAACACCAAAAAAATAAAAATCATAATAAAATATTACATAAAATAATAAAGATTTTTTATTGTATACTAAAAAATTATTAAAAATATTTCCTATAAATAATTAATTAATTTAGAATAAGTCAGGCTATTTTGTCTTCTAGCTCATGAGCTGGACCAATTAGCGCCCTCTGATGGTTGACCTCCGGTCAACCGTCCCAGCAGACTCCTGATTTGACACGAACCGTCTTTCCCCAAGATTTCATGCCTTTTTTCCACGTGATCCATCCTTCAATCGCACTTTATCCCTCCATGAGATTTCATCATTGAGCGACCGTCATCCACGCCAGCCCTTCAGATACATTGTACAAAGTTCGATCTTCTTCTAATTAGGCAGTCAATAAGGGTGCATACCCTTGTCTATAAATAAAAACTTATGTCTTCCATTGCCTTTTTGGTCACTAATTCGAGTCTAGAAGCCCTGGTTCTTGGTCCAACAGGTCCCCTTGTTACAACAGGCATGTTCATGCGACAGGGTTGAGCTCCTGGAGGATGGAGGTGCACCCACGGCCACCTCACCGATGGCCCTGCTCCATGCTGACCAAACATGAATAAGAGCTTATTTTTCTCCTTCTTTAGGTAGATTTCATTCATGTATTTTAATTCTAGTCTTTAGTTTAGCATTGTAATCAGTAGCTAGAGTTGAATAGCTGCATTCCCTCGTCGGTGCTTTCAAGCTCCAGCCTGATTTCTCCTTGATCTGAGCGATTCCCGACTCCCACTTCACGTTCATCAACCTTCCCTTGCACATTCTCCATTTAAACAAATAATCAGCTTCAAAACCCAGTCGAGATTCCTACCCTCGAGTCACATGTCTTTCCTATGCAGGTCTTGAGTGCAAAGAAGCCCCTGCGGGCCTGGATTGACCTGCAAGTGGTTCCAAATCCCCTTGCAACCTCTGAGTTCGCTGGACCCCGCCTTGTGGTCCCCGAGCATTTTGTGGGCATCATCAGCTGCGGACGATCATCCCGAAGGTGTAGATCCAAACTCCATCAACGAAGACCGTCGGAGGAAGGAGATAGGACCAATCAAAGGCAGGGAAGCATGTTGTTCTTCCTTGTTCTTCGAAGAGAGCAGCTACCGTTGGATGAAGAAGGCGCCACCAGATCAAGCCACAACTATCGGATCCGTGCGTGCGTGCGCGACCGTCAGATCATCACGCGCGTTCTAATCCAAGCCGATCATCATCGAACCGTCCTTGTCTAACGAGGCAGCACCACGTGGTTAAGTGGAGGAGGGAGTGTTGTCCGATCCTGCGTAAAAAAGGGGTAAATTTCATATCATACCCCACCTTTTTGTATATTTAACATTTAGTTCGTAAAGAAAATATAATGTGTAAAATAAAATGGAGCTTTTGTACAAAGGACCATGTTCTTCTTGTAATTATATTTTGGTCCTGTCCTGCTCAACTCACGTGTCACCCTACGTGAGTTGGGAAAAGTGCATATATGCCCCTGATGTTTTTTTTCTAATTATCAAATAGTTTCGTAAAATTAAATAAACATTGTATATTTATGGGAAATTTGCCAGTGAGCCCTTGCCATTTATTTTTATTGCAAAAAATGCCCATATTAGGATATGCATTTTTATGCCCTTGATCTATTTATTTAAAATAGCTAATGTGCTCCTAAAAATTTGCAAAAATAGGGTTAGATGCTTCCTACCATGTACTTTCAACTATGGATTTATTTAGCATTTTGGGCTTTTTAACCATTTATTAAAAATCAAAAGGAGTTTTTTGTTCTATCTACGTATAATATACCAAAAAATATAAAACGTATCTAAAAATTCAAAAAAATATATAGTCTATTTTACTCTATTTTAACCCCAGACCAAAAATCACTAAAAATGGAAAAAGGAAACTCTTAAAAATCGAAAAACCCCAAAATCATTCATAAAAATCTAAAAAATCATTAAAAAATATGTTTTTCTATTTTATAATTTTCTTTATAATATATATATATATATATAAATTGATTTGAGTAATTTTGGACCCGGTTTCATATTTTCAAAATTTAAATCAATTTCAGATATGTATTAAATCCCTGATTTGGGATATTTTTAGCTTTAAAAATACATAAAAATTAGCAAAAGCTCCAGAAAAAATTACAAAAGACATTGGAAAAATGTATAAAACACAAAAACAAGTTTTATTTTGTATTTTATTTATGTTTATTAGTATTTGTAAATCTGTTACTCTATATTATATATATACCCTTATATATAGCTTTATTATCCTTATATGTATTTAGAAGAAAAAGAAAATTTAAAATTTTAAAATATATAAAAAAGAAACTATAAAATTAAAAAAATTAAAACCAAAAAATTATAAAAATTAAAAATCCACAAAAGGGATATCTATATATACAGGATACTTGACTTGGTTATACGTAAATAACTATAGCCTACCCATTTTGCTCTCTGTGGTTCAACCTCTACGTTCTTACTTGCTATGCATATTATAGTAGAGAATAATAAATTTTAACTTATGCTATTCATTGCTTTTATTTATTGTGTGGGTTATTTGCTGACTAAACGGGATTTCATGAGGGGTCGCCATAGCGACTTTGTCTCCGCCTTGTGTGAGACCTATTTAGACCCTCGCAAAATCTCAATTATCACTTACACCTTGTAAATCCTTTAAAAATCCAACTCTTGTAAAAATAAGATGATTCCCTGTGTAAATATTTGTACCTATTTCTTAGCCAAAATCTTCAGTTTTCAAAAATCACAAAAACATTTGCAAAACATTTTTGAAATATATATATGTATCTATACTACAAAAATTGCATGTGCATCATCTTTTCAAAAATCTATAAAAAAAGTTCAAACATTGAAAAAGTGCATCACGAACATATTTTCTGCATTGTACAAAGCATTTGCATAGCATTCACATTCTTTCAGGATTGAGCTTGATGATTGAACTAGTCAAAATAAAGTCGAAGATTGGAGCTTGGTTGGACCTTACTGCACCTAACTGCACTGGAACATTTTGGGAAATACATTTAAGGTACTTCAGGTTTATCTAGACTTAATTCTTTGAGACTCAGGGCTAGGTTCAAGTCACCTCAACAGACTAAATATAACTTTTCGAGTCACACACATGACTCTTGTTGGTTGTGACCTAACATGGACACTTACACCTTTCACTTGGCTCAACTCAGTTGGGGTGGTGAGGGGAATGGATTTTTCGATTTGAGATGCACACGAGTAGAAACATTCTTCCTCATCTAGGGAGGGAAGTGCACCCCAACCCGATCCAGTAGACATGAGGTCTAATGATAGGAGAGTATGGGTTGCAATAATGCTTCAAAAGAGGGATAGTCTTCTGGCTCAAGAGGAAAAATTCCTTATGTAAATGCTACTGTAAATAGTATTTTAAAAAAAAACTACAAAAAAGTGGGCAGGTCTGATTAAAAATAAATGCCTGCCAGAGTATGTATATATGTTGTATAGTCAAGAAGCAAGATCGAGCATCAAAGTTATACCTTGTGAGCCTACAACTGGATGACTTGACTACACTGGCCATGCATCCCAGGATAGGTAGCCACATTAGCTACCGTCCATCTTCTCTTCAACCCCTCTTCTTGAGTCGGATGCCCCTTGAACTTGGAAGGGAATACCCACTCCTCGAGGAAAGAGTTGCGGGATTGGGGAATCATTGGGATGTCACCCTAGAGAAGTCAGTTCTTTTGTCATTTCAGTTGGGGAGAGCCACTATCACTTACACTTTACAAGTCAGCTTCATAGTCATAAGGGTTTGCGTATGATATAGGCTAGTTCTGGCATGGCTATTGAGGTGGTTTGAACCGAGTCCTATGACACTCGAAGGCTATTGTGTTTTAAATTTGGTTCCCGAGCAGGTTCCACACACATTTTCACATCATGGTCTAACTTGAGCTCCAAACTTTGATTTTATAAAGAGAAGTTTAATAATTGGAATCAATTCCATTTATTCTTTCGTTTTCTTTTCTTTTTATTCTTTTGTACTTATTGCATAAGTGTTTGCTACAGACTAGCAAAGGCAAGTATAGGGGGGTGATGAATCTCCATTTCATCACCTTTATTCTATCATTTTGGCCTTAAAACCATAGCTAATGCACGAAAATAACATCAATTTGTGCAAAATAGCATTCATCACTTATTGCATTTATTGTGTAAATAATATTGTTTCTAATTCCAAAATTATAGAATAAAGGGAAGAAAAGAAAAAGAATGAAATACCAATGATATTTTATAACCTAAACCCCCAGACTAAGTCAAGAATTGAGTTGGTCGACAAGGAATAAAGTAGGGGGAGATAAGGGCAAAAATACAATAAAAACCACATTTATTTATTCCTTCAATAAAGAACTTTTTGACACCTATTTTATTCTTTATTATTTATACATCACATGAAGAAACTTTGAACATAATAGTTGTAGATAATAATGTAAATAAAAATACAAAATTGAGTTTGTACAAAAATAATACACAATGTACTTTTTATACAAAAAACAAAAAGCCTAAATCTCAACTTCACAGACCCGTATCTTCCAAAATAAAAACTCAAAATGTATCAAAATCACCTCCAATTGTATATAACTTTTAATAAGTTATTTCATGAAGGTCGATTCGTATTTTTTGGAGTTAAGTTGTGAAAGTTAGGTTTTGGACCCTCATTGTATAGTATACCCAAATAAAATATTCAATTTATTTATTCTCTATTATTTTCACAACTTTAGATTTTTATAATTTTGTAATTATTTCTTATAACACATGTCCATATAAAAGCTATAATAAAATCACAAGAAAACATAAAATTAAATAAGTCTATATAAATATGTAGGCAAAATACCTATAATAATACATGTGTACATATAAAAGGAGAAATCATTCTTTATTCTTTATATTTTTATATAAGACTGTAAATATCATTTATACTTATTAAAAATATAAATTTAAAATAAAACCATAAAAGGAGCATTAAAATAAATAGAGAAAATACATGTAAGTATACCTATATAACATATACCCTTATTTATTTTAGTATACAAATAATATCATAAAAATACAATAAAAATATACTTAAATATATAAAATAAAAGAACAGAATAATAAAAAAATATACAAAATAATAATAAAATAGTCAAAATATAGATAAATATACATATAAATATAACCTTAAAAATTAACCACTAATAAATAACATCAAAAAAATAAAGAAAAATCATATTAAAATATTAAATAAAATAATAAACATTTTTTATTTTATATTCAAAAATTAATAAAATCAAATACTATTTTTTATTATTTTTCTGAATAAACTTGCAGTTTTATCATGTAGCGGGCTTATCTGGACCAATCAGGTCCCTCCGATGGTTGACCTCTGGTCAAATATTCCTCCAGGCAGGCTGAGTGATGCGCGTGTTTCCCCATTTTTTGCCCATTTTCCCGCTTGATTTATTGATCAATCACCCTCGATCTCTTCAGAAAAATTGATCATTACTCTTCCATGATACACACCATAATCATAGATTGCTTGTACATAGCTCGATCTTCTTCTAGTAATCTGGTCAATAAGGGTGCCAAGCATTATCTATAAATAAAAACTTCTATCTTCCATGGCCTCTTTGGTCACCATTTTGAGTCTAAGAGCCTTGGTCTCTGGTCTAGCAGATCCCCTCATGACAGGAGGAGCCTTCTCGTGGCTGGGGAGAGCTCCAGGAGGAGGGAGGTGCACCCACGGCTACCTCGCCGGCGGCCCTGCTCCCTGGCCGACCCCCGGGTATAAGAGTTGTGTCCTTACTTTTCTTTAGCTTAGAATTAGTCATAGGTTTGATTTCAAGCATTTTATTTCATGTCTTCATTAGTTAATTAGGTAGATTATGTTAATTTCCTCCGTCGGAACACTCGAGCTTCGGACACCGTCTGTTCACCGTACTCGACCGTTATTCGATCCGCCAACCACCTCACTCCCTTCCCCGATCATTTCTTCAGGAAGTGAAGCACGGTCAAATAACCCTCTAGGACCCCCAATTTGTGCTTGTGAATCTTTCTTGCAGGTCCTGGAACCCAAAGGACCTCGAGGAGAGGGTCGTTTCTACGTAGGAGCGAGATACCTGGGACCGCCGACTTCTCCGACCTCGCTGGAGAGCTCCGGCAGCCCCCGACCCTTGTGAGTGGTACTCTCGGATGCGGATCAGCATCATGCATGTACAGAGCATCTCAGCGTTATCGGAGAAGCCTCGGAGTTTGAGGAATCGAGCGAACAAGGAAGAGTACGCTCGTGTTCTTCCCTGTTCTTAGAAACATGCCCAGAGCCGTCGGATGGAGGCTCCTCCCCAGATCATTCAGGAGCCATCCGATCGCCCACGCCTCAACGTCAGATCACCTCCAACGATCTAATCCACAACACTGATCGTCGAACCGTCATCGCTCACCCATCGAATGCCACGTGTCAAGTGAAAGCTCTCCAATCGTCTGATCACGCTTGTTATTGGGGTAAATTCTATATCTTCCCTCATTTTTTTGCATTTACTTATTAATCCTGTAAATAAATTGTAACATTTAAAATAACATGGAAATTTTGTGATAAAGCCCCTGTATTTATTTTAATTGCATCTGGGTTCATTGCACGTCAGCTCACATCTCGTCCCACGTGAGGTGGTGAAATTTCATGTAAGCCCCTAATGGTTTTTGTAGTTGTTAAACAATCTATTAAAATTACATAAACGTTGTATATTTCTAGAAAAATTACATTTGAACCCATGATGTTTCTTTTTATTGCAAATAAGCCCCTACTAGGACTTGTATTTTTGTGCTTTTCTTCTATTTATTATAAATAGCACCTCAGCTCCTAAAATTATTCAAAAATTGGGATAGATTCCTCTTTCCATGAACTTTCACGTCATGTATTTATTTCGCATTTTGGGTACTTTATCCATTTATTAAAAATCAAAATGAGCTTAATTTTGTATTGTCTAGCTTAGAAAATACCAAAATAAATATAAAAACATCTTGAAAAATTCCAATATATATTTCTATTTTACTCTATTTTAATTATAGACCAAAAATCACTAAAAATGGAAAAAGAAAAAGCTTAAAAATTCAAAATCCCAGAAACCTTCGTAAAAATCTAAAAAATCATTAAAAATATCCAATAATATGTTTTCTGGTTTATAACTTTCTTTATATAAATATCTATATATATTAAAATTGACTTGGATAATTTTGGGACCTATTTACTATTTTTAATATTCAAAACAATTTAAGCCTATTTATTTAATACGATATTTTGATACTTTTTCCTTTAAAAATCCATAAAAATTAGTAAAAACTCCAACAAAATTACAAAAACATTAGAAAAATTTAAAAAATCATTTTATTTTGTATTTTATTTTATTTACTAGTATTTATAAAAATATTACTCTATATGTATTTATATAGCCTTATATTATATATATATGTATTTAAAAGAAAAATAAATATAAAAATCTGAAAATATAAAAAGAAAATATAAAATTAAAAAATTAAAAAATAAAAAGAAATAAACAAAAGGAAAATAAAATAAAAAAACAATAAAACTTAGAAACCCACAAAAAGATATATTTATATACAAGATACTTGACATGGTTGTACATAAATGACCATAGGCTACCCATTTTGCTCTTTGTGGTTCGACCTCTACGTGCTTACTCGCTATGCATCTTTTAATAAAGAATAATAATATTAAACTCACTTTGTGCACTTCATTGCTTTTATTTGATTTGTGGGTTATCTGATGATTAACCGGGGACTTTCGAGTTGTCAACACACCGACTGCGGTTTTGCCTTGTGAAACAGTACGACCCTTTAATTTTTCTCGATTATTAGATATCTTTGGCATTTTATTATTTTCTTTTCATTTATTTATTCTATAATTTTGGCATTAAAAGTAATATTTATGCAATATTTATATAACCAAGAATGAATGTTTATTTTTACAAATTAATGGTATTTACATGTATTACCTAGAGTTTTTAAGGCTAAAAGGATAGAATAAAGGGGATGAAATGGAGATTCATCACCCCCCTATACTTACCTTTGCTAGTCCATAGCAAACACTTATGCAATAAATATGGAAAATGAAAAACAAAGAAACTAAAAAGAAATAAATTAAGTTCAATTCTCAAACTTGTCTTCAAAAAATCAAAGTTTGGAGCTTAAGTAAGACCTTTGAAATTTTAGTGTGGTCAGAACATCATTGGGAATCAGATTTAAAATACAACAGCCTCTGAGAATCCCAAAACTCTATTCAAGTCTCCTCAATAGCTAGGTCAGAATATTTTAACTCATACACAAACGCTTATGACTATGAGTCTCAATTGTACAATGTGTGCGATGGTGGCTCCTCCCAACTGAAATGACAAAGAGACTGACTTCTCCAGCATGACATCCCAATGATTCCCTAATCCAGCAACTCCTTCTTCGAGAAGCGGCGTATTCTCTTCTAAGTTCAAGTGAAAACCTGCTCAAAAAGAGGGGGTGAAGAGAAGAATGGATGGTAGCAAGTGTAGCTACCTATCCAGGGATGCTTGACCAATAGCCAAGTCATCCAGCTACAGGATCACAAGACATGACTTTGAAGCTCAAGCTTGCTTATTGACTATACAAATATATACACTCTGTCAGGCATTTTATTTTCAATCAGGCATGTCAACTTTTTAGAGTTTTTTTTTGAAATACTATATACAACAATAATTACATAACGAGTTTTTGTTAGCCATGTGAGCCCAAGGTTAACCATTCCTACAAAAAATGTTATTGTAATCTTTGATTTATCAATAAAAGTTATTGATTTTTTCACTTCCTATCTGAGATTAAGTGAATGAATGCACTATAAGGTCCATCTATACAAATAGGGTTATGTACCATGGCCATCTTAATGATCATACAACTATTGATTCAATACTTGAATCATAGAGGCCGATACTTAGATGAGTATCTAAGGAGTTAGATTGAGGACCCATCAAGCACCATCAAATGATTGTTAAGAGGTGATCTCCATCCTGAGTAGGAGATGTCAATCCTTTCTCATTAGGCTGATATCTGACCGACCTTTTGATTTAGGTCCTCAGCATGGGAATATAGATTCGGAGGTGTCATATTAGTTAGGTCAAAGAATTTACTTAATGTGATCGAGATAACCAAAGTCCTATGTCGTATACTATCACGATATAGGCACACATCTTCTGACCAGAGATAGATGTGTTACTATATGTCTAAGTATGTAATTTGGCAGACCAATAGGTTGATGACCTAACCAAGGTCTATGCAACGGCAAGCTGGTGTGCATATGAGGGCATATGAGTAATACGATCTCTCAAAGGGATCATACATGTTCATTTATGAATCAGAAGACATGAGCTCACTCATGAGGTATTGGGACCGGTCAAATTCCATGCATGGTCGTTGTTCTTTGGAAGCATGACAAGAATTTGTAGGTATGATATATGCTTTTGTAAAGCATATGATTGATACCAACTTCCAATCATCAAGAATGAGAAACTTGATGAACCTAAAAGATGAAAGTTTAAAATTGATCTATATCTTCAGGTTTATCATAGGTCTTCTAGTATACAAGATGTATGCGTAAAGGAATACCTGAGGGTGATGTGATAATAAACGTTTGTATAACTATAACGCTTCCATTCCGAGGGAGTGATGAAACAGGTCTAGATTTTAGTGACTCCTCTCAGTAGAGAAGTAATCTGATCTCGATCCAAGTGTTGGACATTGATCCGAATAAGATTCAGATGCAATGAGAAGATTAGATTTACGTCCTTCATTAAATCAAGCATCTATGAGAGGTCCATGAGATCTGGATTTGAGATGTGATCTCAATATCCAAGTCACTCTAAATGGAATGTACAATCACCCTGTCCTTATCTCCAAGTATCTGTGAAGAAAGCGCATTATTCTTTAAAGAGTTCAAGAATAATTCCATTATTGAATTATATCTAAGCATTGAGAAATGGATAATTAAATGTGATTTAATTATCATGAATAATGTGAATTTGATTCATATTATTTGAATGCATGAGAATGATAATCCAATATAATAAAATGTGATTTAATTATTATGGATATGAATAATGTGGATAGCACTATCCAATTATTCTTATATATTATAAATGTGATTTATAATATAGGGATTTTATCACTTGTGCCCATTCGAGATATCGTAATATCAGTTATGCCCCTATCTTTTTGGTAATATCAGTTGTGCCCCTCACTTCTTTCTCTGTCATCAGTTGTGCCCCTCACTTCTTTCTCCGTCATCAGTTGTGCCCCTCACTTCTTTCTCCGTCATCAGTTGTGCCCTTCCGTCAGATTGACCATCAAAATATTGAAATAACCATAGTTTACTCAAACCATGGTGTGGTTAACAGGGGTATTATGGTCAGAATAAAATCAAATGAGGAGGTGCAGGCAGGCAGCAGGGGCCGGGGGTGGTGCATGGCTGCGGGAGGAGGTCGGGTTCACGACATGGCTGCGGGTGGCGGTGCGGGGCAGGGGGGAGGGGGAGCAGGAGGGCGGCGCCGGGGAGGAGAGGAGGTGCGGGGGGAGGAGGTGCAGGGTTGGGAGGGGCCGCAACCAAGGGGGGAGGGGGAGCAGGGGGGCGACTCCAGGGAGAGGAGGAGGTGCGGGGCTGGGAGGGGCCGCATCCCAGGGGGAGGGGGAGCAGGGGGGGCAGCGCCGGGGAGAGGAGGAGGTGCAGGGCTGGGAGGGGCTACAACCCAGGGGGAGGGGGAGCAGGGGGGCGGCGCCAGGGAGGGGAGGAGGTCCGGGGGGAGGAGGGGTGCAGCCCAGGGGGAGGGGGAGCAGGGGGCGACGTCGGGGAGGGGAGGTGGCGGCAGGCTGGGAGGAGGTGCGGGGGGGGAGGAGGAGGTGCAGTGCGGGGCTGGGCGGCAGGCTGGGAGGAGGTGCGGGGAACTCGGGGCAGAGCTGGGCGATGCAGGATAGGGGCAGGGCGGAGAGGGAGGAGGAGGAGGTTGGAGGTGGTGGAAGAGGATGGAGAAGAGGAGGAAGAAGAAGAGGATGAGGAAGAGGGTATAAAATGACCACATAACCTTTTTTTTAAATTAATTCCGCTTATGTCCTCAAAGTTAACATCCGTTTGCACTGTGGATGGACGACCACTAACCCGAGGGGCACAAGTGATAAAATAGCAAGAAGTGAGGGGCACAACTGATATTACCAAAAAGATAGGGGCATAACTGATATTGCGATATCTCAGAGGGGCACAAGTGATAAAATTCCTATAATATATTAGAGAGAGACTATTGTGATTTATATTTATCAATTAATTATTTATGTGAATTGGATTCACATTGGATGATTAATTTAAAATATAATTTACATTTTGTTTTGGGGTGTGAATGTGATTCACATTTTTTCAATGGCATGATTGCAATATTCACAAGATAATTATGAATTTTTTTTATGAAATAATTTACAACAAGTGTTGTTGTAAATATTGGATATATCATTAGATAATTAGTTCTCATGAGATAATGAGGAGATTGACCCATTCCACCATAAGAGGGTGGACAACCACCAACTTCCATTCGGAGTGGGTGGTCGTCCCCCCCCCTCTAGGGATGAGGCCAATCTTCTTCCCATTTATATCCAAGGTTAGTTGATTTGATTTGAAATTAATTTATATTAATTTACTAATATATATTAATTTAAATTAAGTTAATTATTATTGTGTTTTCATAACAAGATCTTGACCATTGAAAGAAGCACAAATCAGTCTCATCCATTGATTTGTGTTGTCCATGGATTGAGATCAATGGACTCCCAAAACCTTATATAATAAGAGAACCCCTTGCTTTTCACTATTACAATAACAACACAACTCCTCTCTCTCTCTCTCTCGCATTCTCATGCCAAGCTCTCTCTCTCTCCATGAGTGGTCATCCACTCTATCCTTAGAGAGAAGGTCGCTGCTGTCATCGCATTGTCGTTGTGCTACTGCTTCTACAACTCTTGGATCTCCGTCTTCTTTGGTGCATCTCGCTCATTAAGAATACGTTCGATCTCTTGAGACAAGATCAGGAGATCTATTGCTTGGATCAACGACTTGGATTGCGAGAAGCACACGACTCATCTCCACGCTCGCAAGCATCTCCTCCGACGGATCGGACTTGAGACAGGAGGTCTCTTCTCTTAGAGGCTACGTCATAACCATGCTACAAGAGGTATTCCTTTTTTTACTTTGTGGTTAGATGAAATGATCCAAGAAGTGTTCTGGATCATGTGGTTTCATCGATTATTTTTTAAGGGTTTTTATCAGTTGTGCCCCTTCGAGATATTGCAATATCAGTTATACCCCTCCTTTTTTTGAAATATCAGTTGTGCCCCTATCTTCTTGCAAAATTCACACTTGTGTCCTTTTGTAATATCAGTTATGCCCCTACTTTACCTTAACAGAAGGACAGGACCGTGAATTTTGCATGAAGATAGGGGCATAACTGATATTCCAAAAAAGGGAGGGGCATAACTGAAATTGCAATATCTCAGAGGGGCACAACTGATAAGAACCCTTTTTTTTAATTCCACTACACCGAGCAACTAGTGCGACTAGTCACTCTCGATCGTATATGATGCGATCCTCATGCTTATGTGATATGCTTAAGGATTCTTTCATATATTTCAAGTGGTATCAGATCCAGGTTGGAGGTTTTGGATACGAGTTGGGCTCATTAAGGTTTGTGAAAATTTATCGCATTTCATTCATGCAACCCTATTTTGTGAGTTTCTTCGACTTTGTTGAAATTGTTTAAACACAAAATTATCTTAGATTATGTTCTCCGTTAAATAAAAAAATCATGGGATTTGAGTTTGCATGATTTGAGAACCGATTTCTCAAGCTATGATCATTTTAATGAACATGTATCCATTGTTTCAGGAATGGTGAATCTTGACATTAAAGAGTTAATTACTGTTTTGAAATGCCTAAAAATGCATGCAAATCACTTGGGTTCTGTTGTAAATCAAATTATCAAACTTTGGAAACTTATTTTGCATGATTAGGATTTAAATTAATTGAGATTTGCTAGTTTTAATATGTGAGGGTCACTTTTGGAAATTACATTCCTAATCAAGAACCATGTGGTTGTCATTTAATCAATTAGTGAAATTAAATGGTTAGTTTCCTGAAATAATTATGGATAAATATTTGTGAAATAATTGATAATTATTATTTTCTTAAATGACATTGCCTTAACTAAATTTGATTAGATATGATCTAGATCACAAAATGGTTACATGATCTTCTTTCCAACAAACAAACTTGCTTGAATAGGATTAGGAGTTTATTTAGCAAATTTTCTTATAATATATAAATCAAAATGGTTTTGATTATTATTATATGGTATAACTTTGGTTGAAAAACCGATTATCATCTCAAGTACAAAGTGATCAATTGGCATTATCCTAACCTGAGATGAATATGATGTCTAGTCGGGGAGCGTTGGGCTAGCAGGTTGCTCCGTGAGTGGTCTGTTCCACTCCCACCAGTACTGACCATGATAGCGGGTAGGGAAGGGATAATGCTTGAAGGGATCATTATGTATTTTTCTAATTATTAAAATTCAAATAATATAATTTTTTGAGATAATACTATCCTTTCAAGTAACAATCAAGTTTTTTGGTTGATTGAATTGGATTGATAATTGATTTAATATGATTAAATTAAGTATATCCAATTAAAACACTCTATTATGAATAGATGTGCATTTCCCTTGGAAGAATTAATTATATGAATGTGATTCATGATAATTAATTAGAATTTGAATGAGGTGGAGGATTACATAAGTGACATCCATGGTCTCCCATCAAGGTGAAGTGTTCCATCGTCAGGGATTGTATGTTGGAGACACCTATCCAAAGTGACAGCTCTTGCATACAAGCGCATCTCGATCGGGCTCTTGGCTTCTCGAAAGAGTAAGCTTGTATTCGTATTGACCCCAATATCGGGTCCTCATATTATTGTGACGATATTGGATTGCACATAGCGAGTTCTAATCCTGTTGACGGTTAGTTAAATTAACGACGGGGCAACATCAAATTAGAGGTGGTGGACCCAGGTGTTAAAGACCGAATTAGGAAATGAAAGCTGGACTTGCAAGGTAGAATTTGTTCCCTCTTCTTTTTATTTGAGTTACAGGTTCCCATATTATTGGGATGTGACAAAGATAAAGAGGTGATCCTAATTCTTACTAGAGATATAGCGGTAAGTATATCTCATGCTTTGAAAGTAATTAAGAGAATGAACTTTTAAAGTTCAAAAAGCAAGACTAATTTGATTAGAAATTCCTTAATAAAAGAAATACAATTGAATATATAATTATTTATATGTTATAATATAGTACATTCTTAATTTCAGAAAATAAAGCCCATGAGCCCACTTAGCATGCTCCTGGAGGTTAATCAATTAACCAGACCAAATTATTCGAATTGGATCCGAAATTAGGATCTTATCCTATCTGCTGAGCGCATCTCTTATGTCTTGCCAAAGGACAAGTACACAGACCTGAAGACTCCGGAAGAAGTTAATTTTAATGAAATTATGATGAATATCATAATATGGCATGGTGTTACAATCTACATTCATTGTCCAATGTGATTCAGAAGCAGGATGTGGAGATGAATACTTGCCAAGATTTCATGCTGAATCTGAGAGAAATGTTCGGTGATGTAAACCGCTCACAATATTATAATATAATGAAAGAACTTATTCACTGCAAGATGCAGGAGGGGACCTCTGTCAAAGAACATATACTCAAAATGTTTAAGTACCCTTCTGAGGGGACCTCTGTCATTTATATATTGATAGAATCGATAGATTGATAAAGGATGGACCCTTAGATTTTCTACAGGTTCAATATTTACCTACCCGGGAATATTGTATTTGAGGTAAAATGACTAGGATACCTTTTCGTAACAAGGTTACACGATGCGAGGGCATTCTTGACCTAATACATACCGATGTATGTGGTCCATTCAGTACCGCGACTTGAAATGGATATCGATATTATTTGATGTTTATTGATGATCATTAGCGATACGAGTTTATCTTCCTACTACATCATAAATCTGAAACCTTTGAAAAGTTCAAAGAGTTCAAGGCTTTGGTTGAGAACCAAACCGATAGGAAGATCAAACGGATTCGATCTGACCAAGGTGGAGAGTACCTCTCATATGAATTCAAATAATACCTTAAAGAGAATGAAATTGTCTCCAATCTCACTCCTCCTAGAACCCTCCAACTTAATGGTGTTGCTAAAAGACAACAGGACCATCATGGATATGATCCGTTCAATGATGAGCAAAGCACATTTACCACTTAGTTTATGAGGTTATGCAATAGAGACTACAATATATATATCCTGAACAAGATTCCTAGCAAGTCTATACATAAGACTCCTCATGTGCTCTGGTATGGAACCAAACCTACTGTTAATCACTTGAGGGTTTGGGGTTGCTTGGTCCATGTGATGAACATGGATGCAAGTAAGCTAGAATCTCGCACTCAAGAGTGCTACTTCATTGGGTATGTTAAGTATGGTATCAGATACAAGCTTTATGACCCTGAGACCCAGAAGGTTTTCATCTCTAGAGATGTGAGATTTCTGTAGGATGACTTCCTTAAAGATCAAGACAAAAATAAAGTAGAGGAACTCATTGAATACCTTGAGGATTCTGAACTTCCTGAACTAGAAATTGAAGAGATAAATAAAGATGAAACATGCGTACCTCTTCGAAGGATTTTGAGGGTGGTTGCACCACCTGAAAGGTATGGATTCCATATGTCAGGTGAAACTGACAATGATCCTGCTTCATTTGATGAAGCACTCGCGGATCATGACATGGATAGATGGATGCTAGCAATGAAGTCAGAGATTGACTCCATGCATAAGAATGGTGTATGGACCCTAGAGGATCCACCTAAAGGGGTAAAACTGATTGGGTGTAAATGAATCTTCAAGAGAAAGAAGAGACTGATGGGAATGTAGAGACTTTCAAGGCATGGCTTGTAGCCAAAGGATACACACAGAGAGAAGGCATCAACTACGATGAGAGATTCTCTCATGTGGCTATGCTTAAGTCCGTCTGGACACTGTGAGCTATAGCTGCATCTCTTAACTACGACATATGGCAGATGATGTCAAAACAACTTTCTTCAACGGATACCTCGAGGAGGATATCTATATGGAGTAGACCTAGGGCTTCATAACCGAGGAAGGTAAAGTATGCAAGTCGAAGAAATTCATCTATGGGCTCAAACAAGCTTCTCATAGCCGGAACATCAGTTTTGACGAAACCATAAAGAGTTATGATTTTGTGCAGAATCCTGATGAACCTTGTGTGTACAAGAAGATTAGTGGGAGCACCATTGTATTCATGACGTTTTACGTATATGACATCCTTATCATTGAGAATGATACATGGATGATGACTAGTGTTAAGATTTGTCTATCCCATACCTTAGAGATGAAAGATCTTGGAGAAGCCCCTTACATCTTGTGTCTGAAGATGTTCAGAAATCGAGAAAAGAGGATATTGGGATTATCACAACATGGGTACATTGAGAAAATTCTTGAACATTTTCGTATGGAGAGTTCCAAGAAAGGTTTCCTCCCCTCAAGACATGGTATCCACCTATCTAAAGGGATGGTTCGTCAAAGTGTTGAGGAAAAGAAAGCCATGGCTGGATGCCCCTATGCATCAACTATAGGAAGCTTAATGTACACCATGTTGTATACAACGCCAGATATTTGCCATGCAGTGGGAGTGGTAACTCGTTACCAATCATGCTATGGAGAACAACACTGGAATGCAGTGAAAAACATTTTCAAGTATCTAACACGGACACAAGATTACATCTTGATCTATGGAAATGGTGATCTCCAGTCTTGGGATACATAGATTCAAACTTCCAATAGGATATTGATGATTGAAAGTCGACATCAGGGTTTGTGTTCATGTTGAACAGTGGTGTTGTGAGCTGGAGAAGCAAGAAGCATGACACTACAATAGATTCAACAATAGAAGATGAATACATTACCACATCGGATGCTGCAAAGGAGGTAGTGTGGTTGCGTAATTTAATCCTCGAACTTGGTGTAGTTTCCTCTGATACTCCCATCTTGCTACTCTGCGATAACATGGGAGCCATTGCCCAGGTGAAGAAACCCAGATGGCATCAAAGGAGCAAGCACGTAGAAAGGAAATACCACATCATTTGGGATATTCAAAAGCATGGTGACATCGTCATCACCAAGGTGGCCACTACCGACAACGTTGTTGATCCTCTTACCAAACCTTTGACACAGAAGGTTTTCGACGACCATGTAATGAGTATGGGTTTAAGGATTGTACCTGAATGGTTCTGAGGTCTAGTGGGAGATTGCTAGCCACATGAGACTGAGGAGAACCATTCCTACAATAAATGTTATTGTAATATTTGATTTATTAATAAAAGTTATTGATTCTTTCACTCCCCATCTGAGATTAAGTGAATGAATGCACTATAAGGTCCCTCTGTACAAATAGGATTATGTACCATGGTCATCTTAATGACCATGCAACTATTGATACAATATTTGAATCATATAGGCTGGGGTGCTTGGATGAATATCTAAGGAGTTAGATTGAGGACTCATCAAGCAACGTTAAATGATTGTTAAGAGATGATATCCATCCTGAGTAGGAGATGGCAATCCTTTCTCATTAGGCTAATATCTGACCGACCTCTTGATGCAGGTTCTCTACTTGGGAATAGAGATTCGAAGGAGTCAGATTAACTAGGTCAAAGAGTTGACTTAACGAAATCGAGATAACCAAAGTCCTATGTCCTATACTGTCACAATATAGGCACACATCCTCTGACCAGAGACAGAAGTGTTACTATATGTCTAAGTATGTACATTTGGAAGACCAATAGGTTGATGACCTAACCAAGATATATACACCAACGAGCTGGTGTGCTTATGAGGGTGCATGAGTGATATGATCTCTCAAAGGTATCATACATGTTTAGTTGTAGACTGGAACACATGATCTCACTCATGAGGCATTGGGACCTGATCAAATTCCATGCATGGTCGTCGTGCTTTGGAAGCATGACAAGAATTTGTATGTATGATATATGCTTTTGGAAAGCATATGATCGATACTAACTCCCAATGACCAAGAATGAGAAACTTGATGATGAAGCACTAAAGATGAGAGTGTAAAATTTATTTATATCTTCGGATTTATCATAGCTCTTCCAGTATGCAGGATATACAGGTATTAGGTATACGTGAGGGTCATGTGATCATAAATGATTGTAAAATCATGACGCTGTCATTCCGAGGGAATGATGAAATAGTTTTAGATTTTAGTGACTCCTCTCAGGAGAGAAATATTCTGATCTTGGTCCAAGTGTTGGACATTGATCTGAATAAAATTCAGATGCAATAAGAATATTATATTTATGGCCTTGATTAAATCAAGCATCTATGAGAAGTCCATGAGATCAGGATTTGAGATGTGATCTCAATATCCAAGTCACTATATGTGGAACATACAATCGCCATGTCCTTATCTCCAAGTATCTGCGAAGAAAGAAAATTATTCTTGAAAGAATTCAATAATAATGCCATTGTTTAATTATATCAAAGCATTGAGAAATGGATAATTAAATGTAATTTAATTATCATGAATAATCTGAATTTGATTCATATTATTTGAATCCATGAGAGTGATAATCCAATATATTTAAATGTGATTTAATTATTATGGATATGAATAATATGGATAACACTATCCAATTATTTATATATAAATATTAGAAATGCGATTTATAATATTAGAGAGAGACTATTGTGATTTATATTTGTTTATAATTATTGATGTGAATTAGATTTACATTGTATGATTAATTGAAAATATAATTTACATTTTATTTTGGACATGAATGTGATTCACATTTTTTCAATGACATGATTGCAATATTCACAAGATAATTATGAATTATTTTTTGTGAAATAATTTACAACAAGTGTTGTTATAAATATTGGAGATATCAAGAGATAATGAGATCTCATGAGATAATGAGGAGATTGACCCATTCCACCATAAGAGGGTGGACGACCACCAACTTCCATTGGTTGTGAATGGCCATCCCCCCCTTTTTAGGGATGAGGCCAATCTTCTTCCCTTTTATCTTCAAGGTCAATTGATTAGATTTGGAATTAATTTATATTGATTGATCAGTATATATTAATTTAAATTAAGTTAATTATTGTGTGTTTTCACAACAACATCTTAGTCATTTAAAGAAACACAAATCAATCTCATCCATTGATTTTGTGTTGTCCATGGATTGAGATCCATGGACTCCCAAAACCTTATATAAGAAGAGGTACCCCTTGCTCTTTGCAGTTACAATAACAACACAACTCCTCTCTCTCTCTCTTTGTCATTCTCACACCAAGCCCTCTCTCTCTCCCCCCTTGAGTGGTTGTCCACTCCATCCTTATAGAGAAGGTCGTCGGGTCGTCGTTACATCATCGTTGTGCTGCCACTTTGGCAACTCTTGGATCTCTGTCTTCTTTGGTACGTCTCGCTCATGAGTAAGACGTTCGATCTCGTGAGTCGAGATCAGGAGATCCATCGCGTAGATTAACGGCTTAGATTGCGAGAAGCATGCGACTCATCTTCGCACTCGTAAGCGTCTCCTCCGACGGATCGAGCTTGAGATAGGAGGTCTTTGCTCTGAGAGGATCGATCGCAACCACATTACAAGAGTTATTCATTTATCTACTATGTGGTTAGATGAAACGATCCAAGATATATGTTTGAATCATGTGCTTTCATCGATTAATTTTTTTTTGAACTCCGCTGCACCGAGCAACTAGTGCAATTAGTCACTCTTGATCGTATATGATGCGATCCTCACGCTTCTGTTATGCGCTTAAGGATTTTTCCATACCCTTCAGTTTTTCCTCTTGAGCTAGTAGACTATCCCTCTTTTGAAGCATTATTGCAACCCACACTCTCCTATCTTTAGACATCTCTGCTAATGGACTGGTTGCGGTGCACTTCCCTCCCTAGATGATGACAAATGTTCCCACTTGTGTGCATCTCATACTGGCAAATCCAATAAACTCATCACTCCAACTGAGTTGAGCCAAGTGAAAGGTGCAGATGTCCAAGTTAGGTCATTATGAACAAGAGCCGTGTGTGTGCTCCGAAATACTCTCCTTAGGCAGTCAACAATACCTTGAACCAAGTCTCACAATTCTCAAAGAATTATGTCAACTAGACCTGAAGTACCTCAATTCCAGTTCCTACAAGGTTCCTATGATTAGGTAGATTTAAAGTCCAACCAAGCTCCAATCTATGAATTTTACTTAGACTAGTTCAATTATCAAACTTAATCTGAATAATGTGAATGCTATGCAAATGTTATGCACAATGCAGAAAATTATTTTGTGATACAATTTTTAAAGTTTTGAACTTTTTATGGATTTTTGAAAAAAATTGCAAATGTTTTTGGATTTTTGCTTTTGCAAATGTTTTTCTGATTTTTGAAACCAAAATATTTTGGATAAAAGTAGGTAAAAATATTTATACGGGAATGCATCTTATATTTACAAGAGTTGGGTTTTTAAGAATTTACATAGGATATGTGATTAGTTTTATAGATATGTATATATAGTTAATAAAGAAGTTGAGTGTGATGTATATATTCCTCAAACTTATTTGAAAATACTTCTATAAATAATTTTGAAAACTATAGTCCAATATAATTTTTACAAATAATTTATACAAACATGTACATACATTTGATAATCACTTTGCAAAGGTTTATCAAACAGTATGTATAGATTTTTTAAAAAAATTTTGCAACCATTTTCAAAATCATTTGCAAATAGTTTTCAAAATATTTTATTTCACACAAAGAAAAGAATTTTTTACAAACAAAATATTTTTACAAAGGTTGAAAATATTTAACGAAACATTTTCCAAATAGTTTTCAAAAGAATTTTTCAAACTACTTTTCAAATATTTTGCAAAAAAAATATTTTTACTTGATTTATTAATCAGTATATATAAAAGAATTTGAGGAATAATATACAAAATTTTATTAAGTGATTTTTATGATTTTATAGTATATATATAGTAATTTATACATATTTATCTTAAAAATAAGAAAGTACGAGTTATGGCTAAAGTATAGTAGTAGTATATACGACCCCCCTAAACTTAGCTTAGCTATCTCCTCATAGATCAGAGAGAAAAAGAGAAGACATAACTCGTACTGAGTATAAAAAAGACTAAAGAATAAACGAATAAGGAATGAATGGAGAAATAAATGAATGAGAAGTCCATCATCCCCCCCTATACTTAGGATCAAATAATACCAAGTATAACAGACTGTAAACAAAGCAAGGAGGGTAAAGAGTGGGAATGAGCAGATCATACTTAGACTGTCTCCCCCTATACTTAGTGTAAAATATCCCTAAGTATAGACAAGAAGAGGAGACAGTGGAGGAGATCAAAGAATGAAAGATGCAGGGTGCACACCCATATACTTAGGACAAAGTACGTCCTAAGTATAGAAAACTGACAAAAGGGGCAACACCTTTTCGGTAGAAAAAGAAAAATGAAAACGAAAAGAAGAAAAGACGGATGAAGATAAAAGAAGAGATCGAAGACAATATACGCATCCTCCCCCTATACTTATGGGAAAAGGTCCAAAAGTATAGGAAACAACAAGAGTAATGAAATAGAATGAAGAAAGAACACTTGGCTCGACCACCCCCCTACTTAGGAAAAAGTACATCCTAAGTAAGGCACACACAAAATTGGGCGGAGGAGCGATACAGTGGATGGACATAAGAAAGCGAATGCGAATATATAAGAGGGTGGATGTACAAAGGTCAAGAAGGTAGAAATCGGACCTTATTGTGAGATCTCTGAGGAATGGATCGAACATGTGAAGGTCGATATTGGGGTCTTCATTAGTCACAAAATGGTCAGGGTTGACCATAAATATATCCTCAGTAGCCTCAGAGTGTGCATGTACGAATCGGTCAGTGGAAGTAGTGTGGTAATGTCCGTCTTGGGAAGTCTCAACTAGGTCAAAATAAAAGGGAATGAACTCATCCATGGAAGTAGTCAACTCAGGACCATCCTTTGGAGTCTCACAAATATCAAAGTGAAAAGGGACGAACTCATCGTCAGAAGAAGTAAGGTCAAGTTCGTCTGGCAGGTCTCAACTGGATCATCATCCTCATCAAAAGGCCTGAATTCATTTATAAAAGCAATCAGATTAAATCTGGCCTTAACAACCTCATCTAAGTCTGCCCTCCGCTCTAAATTGTCAATCATGTAAATTCCACGGATGTCATAAACACATCTCCAAATACCAGAAGAGGGAACTCCAAGGTTTATGCTTTCCGAGTCTTCCTCCTTGGAGAGGAATTATCGAGTCTTAGTAGAATCCAACATACAACAAAAATCTCTGATAGTCTCATCAAGGTCATAGTCCTCGGGGTCAGCTAAGATAGGCATAATAAAATCAAATGAAGTTCTGGTCGACAACAGGTGCAGTGATGACCCAGCATTCCCCTCATCAGGACAGAAGCAAATCTCTCCTGATCCATAATCAATAACGACTCTTGTAGACATGAGAAAGGGTCGTCCCAGGATGTTTGGAGAGTGCTCCCCACTGTAGGTCTCCATGAGAAATATGACAAAATTGATAATATAGCTCATGCCCTGAATCCAACTGACAGCGTTGTCTTGAATACCATTCGGCCTCTTGGTAGATCCATCAACAAACTTAACGATCATCTTGGTTTTCTTGAGAGTCCCTAAATGAAGAGACTGTACCAGTGAGAAGGGTATGATGCCAATTGAAGCACCACCGTCAAGGAGAGTGGGATCGCATGTAGAATCAAAAATGCTGCATCTAGCGAATGGTGTAGCAGTGTTCCCTTTCTTAGAGAATTTACAGTGAGTGATGGCATGGGCAAATGGCCATGGCCAAGATATGATGCTCAGATTTGCTCCTCCGCTTTCTCTTTTTGGGGTTGAGGAGCAGATAAATAGGTCATGGCTTGGCAAAGTGGGGCATCACTGATCTCATGAGTAGCAGCCACCAATTCGGGTTCAGACAATATTTTTTGAATTTTTGGATCTCCTCCATACAAGGGTGGAGATCGAAGTCAGCATATACAGAAGGAAGACTAAGAGCAGTCTGTACAGTGTCGTCCTCAGGGTCAAAGGTGGGATCAGAAGTGAGTGAATGCGTGGGCAAATGATCTGGCATTGGTGACTCATTCTCACAGTCTAAATCAACTATGTGTCTCCCGAAATCTTTTTGGATTTTTAAGATTTTTCTCATTTTTTGATTTTTTGGCGATTGCAAGCTCTCATGAATATCCTCAAATGAATTCAAAACATCAGATCGTGAAGCATCAATATGGCTCTTACTTAGGCAAGTGACATCGTGAATCCTTGACTTCATATGATTCATGATTTGGGTCAAGGTCTCAAGTGTGAACAACATAAGAGGTGACTCCCAAAGCTCAGTCTCGGGTGGGTGAGAGGGAGAAAAATGTGATGGCAGTGGTGGGTCAAAGTATGAGTCCTGAAACATTAGGTTAGGTGGATATGTACAAAAAGGAAAATCAAGAGCAAGATCCTCCTGATAATAGGGAGGCAGATCAAACTCAAAATTTGGCTTCCTGAAATAATGAATTCTTCATATATGTACAAAAGTCAAGAGAAAAGTCCTCCTGGGAAAAATGGAGGTGGACCGGCTGGAGGGTACAAAAGATCTGTAAAATCCAGATAAAAATCTCTCTAGTTGGCCATCTTGAAACAAAAGGAAAATGATCGAGAGAGCACGATGGTCAAGTCAAGAGTATGATTAAAAGGCATAAATGCGCAGAGACGATCGAGTATGCACACAAACAGTAACAGACAAATTCACACAAAACAAACCCCTGAATTCACCTACTCAACACAAATGAGGACCGAAAAAGTTCGGTCTTTTATCTTGCTAATTTTAGAGTTAGTGAGAAAACAAATGTTGTACAAGCACTTAGGTTGGCTTATGGGATTGGGGCACTAACCTTAGTGTGGTACGTGAGCAAGTAGAAGCGAAGACAACGAGGAGAGTACTCACCCTACGATAATGATTTTTCTTTTTTATTTATTTTAGCATCAAGTAATTTTGTCAATCCCAATTTTACCGATTATCACTTTATTTATGAATATGCACGAGCCTATCAAGGTATAAATTCCTTTAGCTCCAAGGTTGTTAAAATGAGAGGGAAAGTCAGAAAAGCAATGCGAGGCAAAATCAATGATGCATGCTAAAGCGTTAATGCTCACCTTGCCTCCATCTCTCTACATGCAATGATGCCAAGCAGAGTTGAAACCTATCTATATGCAAATGCAAACTGATGAAATCACCCTAAGTACAGGAATTGCTATTAACGTGAAGTACAACATGTCAACTACTAAAAAATGAGTCCTAGGTCCGGTCTTCGACGCCGATCGGTGCCTGCCACAACGGGTCCTGCAAGCATTGTATACAACCTCTCTCGGCACGTGGTCTCAATTCCAAATAATTACAAATTAATTTTACATAAGTACAAATGAGACTATAGGTACATGCAATGCTATTAGGTATTTGGCCTTAAGACTATCGACAAGCAATCCTATGTTATGGCTCAATCAAACAAAATAAAGAAAACAAAATCGTGAAACAAAATAAAAGAAAGGCGATAAAAAACACGAGAAAATCGACGAGGCCCCCAAGGAAACAATCCCTCGGGCAGTGGAACTCGTGAAGTGTCGTAGTGTCCTGAGAATGTCCTGAATTATTACAATTAATGTAGTCTCTATCTCACTTCAAATTACAAATAAATAAATGAAATGAAATGCTAAGTGAAAATATCTCTAAAGATCCTCCAAGTATCCTTTGGTGCTGCCTTCAGATGACTAGGTCAAAAAGCCAGCTTGGCTTCATGTGGGTGTATTGGCGCTTCGAGTAGAGTGCCTCCCTCGATCCGTAGTACCTTGCAACAAAGACAACAAGGAGAGGGGTTAGATTGCTCAATAATATCAAATAAATGAAATAAAGAACAAATATATACAAAAGAGACAAAGAAGATATAATCAAACAAAACCAATCTATGCGCAGTTGCTCCCTGGCAATGACGCCATTTCATAATCATGATTTTGTGAGGGTCTAAAGTAGTCTACACAAGGCGAGAACTACAATGTTGCTAAAGCGACCGCCCACAAAACCCCAATCAATCAACAATTAACTCATAAATAAATATAAAGAAATGTAAATAAATTGTGGAGTAAAAATTTATTATAACTCTACAACAAGGATGTGTATAGTGCAAGTAGTGTAGAGTTTCGAACATAGGGAGCACAAAGGATAGATCGGGCAATTAAGCACAGAAATGATTGTGTGAGAATCCTTGTATTTTTATGTGGGTTTTAAATTTTATATATTTTTATTTTATTTTTGTTTTATATTTTTATATTTTTTTAAATTTTAAATTTTTACATTTTTTATATTTTGTATTCCCTTTTCTTTTAATTATCTAATATAAGCATATATATAAGACTATATATATATATACAATAACAGATAATATAAATAAAAATACAACTAAAAATGACTAAAAATGCAGAGTTAAATGTATTTAGATTTTAAATATATTTTTATGATTTTTTTGATTTTTTTCTAATTTTTATATATTTTTAAAAATCAGGGTTTTAATAAATATCTAGAATTAAAATGAAAATTAAAAATAGCAAATTAATTCCAAAATTCTTCAAATAATTTTAACATGTAGATAATAATATAAATAAAATTATAAAATAGAACATACTTTTTTTGGGGGTTGTAGGAATTTTATGGATTTTTATAGAGAATTTTGGGTATTTTAAATTTTTAAGAGTTTTATTTTTCTAATATTATGGATTTTTGGTCTGAAGGTTCTAAGTACTTAAATAAACAAAATATTTTTTTGAGAATTTTTCAAAACATTTTTATATTTTTTGGAATTTTTAAGTCAATTAGGGGCTTTTTGTGCTCTTTTTTATTTATAATAAATAGGCAAAAGTCCTAAATTGAAAAATAAAATTAAGGCATGAAAGTATGTGCAATCGTGAGCCGACAACTATTTTTGGTGATTTTTTGAGCACGAATGATATATATAATAAATAGAGGAAGAGCACAAAAATTGTTGAACTAGCAGGGGTAGTTATGCAATTAAAATAACTGTCAAGGTCCTTGCTGCAATTTTCACAAGAAATATAACTAGAATAAAAAGTTCTTGGGTCAAAATGAAATACAATAAATTCTAGGGGCTTGCCTACAAAATACCCACCTCATGTGGGACAACACGTGAGGTGATCTAGCGTATACTGATTTGCAATTAAAGAAAGTTCAGGGGCTTTTACACAAATTTTACAAAACTAAATATGCTGCAAATGAAAGTTTCTAGATTAAATATTAAATGCAAAAATGTGTTGGGTCAGAATACAAAATACCCAAATAGAAGCGCTACTGAACAGCGCAGATGCGCCCACTTATCCACATGGTGTCTCCTTGCTTGCCGATGCCGCTTCGAACTCCGACGGCTAGGATTAGATCCCGGTGAAGGATATGACGGTGCCGCTCTGATCAATAGGACGATGGTTGGAGCGTGGGAAGAACAACGAAGAGATTGATGGCAGTTGGGCGCATAGCAAGAACAACTAAAGAACTCGGCCAAATTGAACTTTGGTCTTTAAAATCTCCACATCAGGGGCTCCTTCTTCGCCTTTGATGGCCCCAAAAGCATCCCAGGGACCATCTGTCGTGGCCTTAGATGTAAAATGCTCGGATGGACTCCGGTGGTGGCTGGCGACAATAGTTGACCTAGGAGCTCTTTCCTGGTTCAATAAGGTCGTAGAATACCTCCTTTCTGGTTCATCCTGCAGGGGTTGGTTAACAAAAAATGAGATGTTATGGGGAGCGTCAGAGGAGAGAATGGACGAAGGAGATGAAGGGGTGATGCTTTCCGGTGGTTGGTGGAGAAAGGAGAGAGGATATCCAGATCTGCGAGGGATCTGGCGGAGTGGAAGTGGGCAGTCTGATCATAGGACGGAGAGGAGTGAAGTGAATGTAGTGGCGGGTTGGAAAGCACGGTGGGACACAATGGAAGGGTTCGTCGGAGCCCATGGGGGTATTTAACACTAATTAGCACACTTAAGAGCTAAAATAAATGCAATAAGTTAAACCTAAGATTACAACTAATCTAAAAATGATAAAAAGGCACCTCATATGGCTAGAAAACCAAGAGACTCGACCTCAATGGCCAGGTGGTGAGAGGTGATGGAATGCACCTAAACCTCGCTTAACTCCGCTGCAAAAAGGTTGGAGAGGAGGTTGTCACTCTCCTCGATCGAGAACGAGGGGGGCTAAACTCGGTCCATGGTGATTCAAAATTAAAAGGAGAAGGAGGGTGGTCTCATGTACATGGTGACTGGGATGATGGGAAGAATGAGGGGAGCGGCTTGCAACAATGATCCAATCCCCGATATGTTATGCCGGCATGCAAGAAGGAAGATTGATGAGAAAAAAGCCATAAGGAATCATTCCAAAATGGTGCTTGTATCGGGCTGGAAGAAATGGTGGAGAAGGGGTCAAACGTAGGTGTGTCAGAACGGTAGGTGTAGGCCAGCGAGTTGACCGAGGTCAACTAGCAGAGCCTCCTGATTGGTCTACGTGGACAACCAGGAAAAACCCGTTCGAAAAATATTTGTAAAATCTAAAAAAATTATTAAATAATTTTATTAATTTTAAGTTACAAAATAAAAAAAGTTTATTATTTCTATATTATTATATTATGATTTTTATTTATTTTGAAGAGGTTATTAATTACAAGTTAGTTTTTAGGGTTTTATTTATAAATATATATACCTATGTTTTTAGTATTTTATTTTATTTGTAATTTTTATTTTATTATTTTATATATTTACAACTAATTTCTATATACATAAATATTTTTATTTTATTTTTCTGATGTAATATTTACATTTAAATAAATAGGTATATTAAATATATAGATATAAGTATAGGTATTTCATCTATGTATTATATATACATATTTTATTTTAATGTTTTATTTATGGTTTTGTGCTAGTTTTATATGTTCATATATTATAAATAATATTTACAAAATTATAAAAATAATAAATTATAAAAGTAATAAAGAATAAATAAAATGAATATTTTATTTAAGTATGTTGTACAATAGTGGTCCAAAACCAAACTATCACACCTTAACTCCAAAAAAATGAAACCACCTTCATTAAATAGCTTATTAAAATTTATATACAATTAAATATGATTTTGATACATTTTAAGTTTTTATTTGAGAGATATGAGTCTAGGAAGTTGGCATTTTAGCTTTTTATTTAGAGTATAACATTTAAACTATGTATTATTTTTGTATAAACTCAACTTTGTATTTTTCTATGATTATCTACAACTTTCCTGTACAAAGTTTTTTTTTAGATATAAAAGTTGAGAATAAAATAGTCCCAAAAATGAATAAATGATGAATAAATAAATGAGAATTTTAATGAATTGTTGGCCCTTATCTCCCCCTACTTTATTCCTTATCGACGTAGTAATTAAGATGCCTAGGGCTTGTGTTTAGGATCATAAAATACCTTTGGTATTTTTATTATTTTTCTTTATTTTATAATTTTAGCATTAAAACTAGTGTTTTATACAATATTTATACAACCAAGAATGAATGTTAATTTGTACAAATTAATGGCATTTACATGCATTATCTAGGGTTTTTAAGTCCAAAAGAATTGAATAAAAGTGACGAAATAGAGATGCATCAGCGCTTGTATGCAAAATATCCAAAAAAAGAAAAAAACTGAAAAACTAAAACAAGGAAAATGCTAAATAAATTTTGGCCTTAATTAAAATCTGTAATAGATATCATTGCTTGGGGTTCATAAAGCCCTCATTGTTTTTAGGTATCTTAGGAGAAGATCAAAACCCCTCCATGAGCGAGGCGCGACCCGCTAAGAATTAGAGTCCAGAACCTAGTCTATAACTTCCTTGTGTATTGCTTGGATTTCAGAAGTATTGACGCTTCTATCGTATGTGACCTAGTAGGGTCCTGTCATCGATGGTGTTCCCACCTTGTGTGGAACATTGACTTGGTCCGAAGTACTAATCTTAGGCCATGCCTCATGGGTGTGCCTGTCTCATCAGTTTGCGTTCAAGTAGGTCCTTACACGCTCACGGGTGATTCCGTTGCGAGCGAGGTTGAAATAGTGGTTTCCTCTATCAGCTTCCTCCCTCTTATTCTTTGGATGAGTAGGGATCTAGGAAGGGTTACAAGTACATCAAAAAGTGCAGACTACATGCTATAAAGGAGGAGGAAAAGTACGGGATACTTTTCCGGTAGTATTCTCACTCCTATAGGGTTAGCGTCTAAGGACTTGTTAAAAGATATGCCTGAAATAACAACTCTAAAAATGAAAAGATAAAAATAACCGATCCTTTATGGCTTCACATTGTGTTGAGCTGGTGAACCCAATTTTGTATTGCATTTGCAAGGATCCAGATTAAGGTTCAAAGATAAAGTTCCATGTAGCTGCGTAAAATTTGTTACACGTGTCTCCTCTTTGACCCTTGCTCATTTCAAGCCTTTCTAATGGTTGACGCTCATTTTTATTCCTCGTTGACCATCATATCTTTCTTCCTGCATCTATCATCTTTTGCTCTATGTTGTCAATCCATAGATGGCTTAGTCAGGACTCCGCCAACACTTACATAAATTCCAAAGACTTGACATCGTCAATAATTCGAGGCGAATCCTGAGAACCCAGTTCAGACTTTGCAAATCGATCTCCAGAATTCTCTCTTCTTTCCATTCTCCTTTATTCCGCCCATTGCGAATGGAGGTCGATTTCAGTCTACATCTCTTACTCCATTCACAACAATCTGGGATTAACCCTGATCTCATATTCATCGCTGCAACTGACATTCAATTTCACATTGGTTTGATTGGGATTCTCTTACACTGCGGATAGAAGACAGTCCCAGTCTTGCATCCCAATCCAGAATTCATCTCCTTAGATTCAGGCCTTGAGATGAATCCTCCTGGTGGAAAGGGAAAAGACTCAGCGCAGCCACCGCCCCAACCAGAGTAGATTCAGGTGCTTGATCAAAACCATATGTATGCTCCATTGCTAGCTTCCATCCAAGCCATCCAATAGCAACTGATGGAACAAGCTCTCGTACAGATTGCATTCCAAGATATGCTGAATGACTTGAGGAACATACCGAGAGGAGGAGGAGGAAGAAATGAGGGTCCATCTTGTGATGACCTAAAAGAAGAAGAAGAGACAAGGAATGAGAACCCCAAACCAACACTGAAGGAGACATAAATCCTGGAGACAACCAGATGATCGAGTGGATTTGCATCCCACCAGTGCATGCTTACTTTGAGCTAAAGCCTTAGCTCATGATCAAGTGGATTTGCTACCCTCATTTCATGGGAATACCAATGAGGAACCATAGGTGTAGTCAAGAAGACTGCATTTCCCTTCAACCTCCAGGATAAGACCGTGTATTGGGTCAATCATTTGGGAAAGGTCGTGACGACTTGGGAGAAACTTAAATATGTGTTCCTTCACAAGTTCTACCCTCTCGGTCGGCTCAACCATATGCGAGCCGCGATCAACAACTTTTCTCAGGATACCCACGAGTCCATCATGAAGCCCGGGAGTGATTTACGGACCTGCAGGAGAAGTGTCCACACCATGAGATACTGAAGACCAGTTTGGTCCAACAATTCTTCGGGGTCCAAAATGTAGAGAGCCAAAGATTAGTCGACGCTGCTTGTGGGGGATCCCACTTTAAAAAGGATGAAGATGTGGTATGGCATATCTTTGAGAAATGGTCGATGGAGAGGTCGCTCTCTCTTCATCCCGCGCTTATCAACGACAAACCTAGGTCCTCTAGAAGCTAGTACACATGGTAGAGTCCTATGAGGTAGAGAGAGAGAGAGATGAGAGCTCCAACCTCAACATCATTAGGGGTCATCTCTCTAAGGTTGACATTATCAAGAAGCGGTCACAGGATCTTGAGAAGCTCATTGTGATCGAACAAAGGACACAAAACTTTGATAAACTGGACCAAGTCACCAAGCAGTTGGAGCTGCTCGTGAGAACCATCAGCTCATACCAGTCGGCGACACCATCATCAGAGACTCCTGCTGAGAGGAAAGATAAACCAGCACCTCCACAACAACCTCATCCTAGTCGACATATGCCCATGATCCAGCACGTGTACTATGTGCAAGCAACCTAGCAGGCCACGCTGCTACAACAGATGGTGGTATACTAGCCAGACTACTTACCATCTAATGATCCATCATTCCCTCCACCACCCCTGATTCAAGAAGTCAACGGTGTTTGGAGAAATGACGCGCAACTGGCCCATCCTATTGGATAACCCCAAGGCCAGCTACCAGCCAACCAGTCATACCACCAACCTCAGGGTGGTCGCTTTGCACAGTCCTTTCAGCCTCAGCCTCAGTATTAGCATCATCGATCTCCACAGTACCACAATAATTGGAGATAATCGCGACGGTACTTACAGTTGGTGTACTATCAATAACAACCGTACCATCACTACACGGGTGGACCCTATCAGCAGTATTCTCCCCCTCTATACCAATAGTATCGGCTTCCTCATCGTCAGCAACAACATTAGTAGTCCCAGCCTCAGCCTCCCTACCAGTAGCCATAACATGATCAGCACGTTGAACCTTCCGAGGTGGTTCCTGTGAACCCGAGTCTCGACTACTTCACCTAATTGGTAAAGGGTCTAGCAGAGATTACAAGGAAGCTAGACGAACTGACAGCCAACAAAATTCCTATCCCAGCCCAGGTCAAAGGCAACACAAATAATTTTAAGAGAAAATAGTATGTAGAATGTGATGTTCAGTCTGTTCTTGTAGATTCAAATGATAGTGATTTTACTTAAACTAATGTTGTTACTCTTATGAGAGGTAGGATCTTACCTCCGTCTGCCACGACCAGGGGAAATAATAAAGCTTCATCGGGTGAATCGTCATCTTCTACATCAATCGTGCCAGCTACATGTTTGGGTGAGGAGGAAGAAGAAGACGGAGCCAAATCAACTATTAGTTACCACCCTCTCCATCAACAAAAAGAACAAAAAATCAAAAAAATCAAAAAGACCAAAAAAGTGATCGTGGTCGAAGTGAAAATGTGCTAGCACTAGAGAAGCAAGCTGCAACAACCAATCCATAGTTAGCTGACAGAGCGAAGACCACAATTTTTGCACGTCCAACAGCAACAGTACTGTTATTTCCAGAATGTACACCTTTTTGTAGTCTGTATGTACAGGATATTGTGGATAAGAATTCTGTTGTAAATAAGATGTATGCTTTTGATTTCAGTTCTGTAAATATTCCTTCTCCTGATGCAATAGAAAATTCCAAAAAACTGCAAAAAGAATAAGTGCATTGTCTGATCTAGGTGTTGTGAATTTTCTAAAAAAAAATTATTGTTAAATTACCCTTGATGCAAGCCATGGAATACATGTCCGTTGTGAAAAAGGACTTCAAGGAAGCGTGTACAAACAAGTGTCGGTCGAAATGCAACAACAGATGCCAGGAAGTTGAGAAGCACATCCTTACCATGGCCACTGTTGTAGCCATAAGCAATCTCCCAGAGAAGAAACATGACAAAGAAGCACCTTTGATCAGATGCAATATCTTTGACAAGTCTTCGAGCGAACACTGGTTGACAGTGGCTCTTCCATCAACCTCATGCCTTCATTACTGCTTCAAGAATTTGGGTTGGATCCACTCATGCAGACATGCATGATCCTTTAGTTCGATGATATATCTATTAAGCGACCCTGAGGTCTGTTGGAAGACGTTGTTGTAATGGTGCAGGACATGCAATTTCTTTTCGATTGTATAGTCCTTGATATGGACTCCCTTGCACCCTTACTCCTAACCCTAATTATTTTTTGTCGGCCATTCCTGCGCACCGTAGAGGCCATTATTGACTATGGATCAGGGATGTTGGACAAGCGAGCCCACATCAAACCATTATGCAATAAATTTATTGTGAATATCATTCTCTAATCTGAAATGAAGAATAACTGATTTGCATATTTGGTCCTTTAGTACAATTAGGGTTATGTACCATGACTATCTTGATAATCATACAACTGTTGATTCAATTATTGAATCATAGAGGTTGGTGCTATGATGAATATCTAAAGAGTTAGATTGATGACTCATCAAGCAATGTCAAATGATTATTAAGAGATGATCTCCAGCCTTAGAATGAGATGGCAATCCTTTCTCTAAAGGTTGATATCTAACTAACCTCTTGATGCAGGTCCTTTGCATAGGAATTGAGATTTGGAGGTGTTAGATGAGTTAAGTCAAAGAGCTGACTTAACGAGATTGAGAAAACCAAAGTCCTATGTCGTATGCTGTCATGATATAGTCACGCATCCTCTGACCAGAGATAGATGTGTTACTATATGTTTGAGTCTGTACATTTTGCAGACCAATAGGTTGATGACCTAATCAAGGTCTATACACCAGTGTACTAGTGTGCATATAAGGGCATATGAGTATACGATGTCTCAAAGGGATCATACAGGTTCATTTGCTGAACCAGAAGACATGATCTCACTCATGAGATATTAGGAAGATCAAATTCCGTGCACGGTCATCTTTCTTTGGAAGCTTGATTGAATTTGTAGGTTTGATATATGCTTTTGGAAAGTATATGATCAACACCTAGGTATGATATATGCTTTTGGAAAGTATCTAATCGATACCAACTCCCAATAGTCAAATGAGAAACTTAATGATAAATCCCTGAAGTAGACAGTGTAAAATTGATCTAATACTTTGGGTTTAATCTTGGTCTTATAGTATGCAGGATGTACATGCATTAGGAATACCTGAGGGTGATGTGAACATAAACGATTGTATTACCATGATGCTTCCATTCCTAGGGAGTGATGAAACGGGTCCAGATTTTAGTGACTCCTCTCAGTAGAGAAGTAATCTGATCTTGGTCCAAATGTTGGACATTGATCTGAATGTGATTCAGATGTAATGAGAAGATTAGATTTGCGGTCTTGATTTAATCAAGCATCTATGAGAGGTCCGTAAGATCTGGATTTGAGATGTGATCTCAATATCCAAGTCACTATACGTGGAACAATACAATCGTCATGACCATATCTCCAAGTATCCGCGAAGAAAGTGAATTATCCTTGAAAGAGTTCAAGGATAAATTCATTGTTGATATATGTATCGAGCATTGAGAAAATTGATAATTAAATGTGATTTAATTATCATGAATAATATGAATTTGATTCATATTATAAGGAGAGCTAGCTTAGATAATTAAATTTTGTTTAATCATCAAAGATATGAATACTGTGAATGTGATTCATATTATTTGGGTACATGAGAATAGACATCCAATATGATTAAATGTGATTTAATTGTCATGGATATGAATAATGTGGATAGCACTATCCATATTAATCATATATATTATAAATGTGATTAATGATAAATAAGAGAGAGTTATTTGTAAATTACATTTGTTAATTAAATGTTGATGTGAATTGGATTCACATTGGACAATAAATTGAAAATGTAATTTACATTTTATTTTGGGTTGTGAATGTGATTCACAAATTTCCAATGGCATGATTGTAATGTTCACAAAATAAATTGGATTTATTTTTGTGAAATAATTTGCAAAAAAAGGTGTTGCAAATATTGGAGAAAATCATGGGACAATGGAATATCAAGGAATAAGAGGAGAAAGCCACCTTCCTTGTAGAGAGGGTGGACAGTCACAATTCCTACATGGAATGTGGTGGCCGTTCACTCATCTCATGGAAGGAGGATTGCCTCCTTCCTAATTCTCCAATGGAGATTAATTTAATGTAAATCAAATTATATTCAGTATATAAATTTGATTTAACTAAATTAATTATTGTTGTGTTTTTTCGCAATAAGATCATAGCCACTAAAAGAAACACAAATCAATGTCAGCCATTGGATTTGTGTTGTCCATGGATTGAGATCCATGGATCCCAAAATACTATATAAGAAGAGGCACCCCTTGCTCTTCAAAGTTACACGACAAAAACAACAATCTCTCTCTCTCTCATTCTCTACACACCCTCTCTCTCATTGTAGTCGTCCACCATGGAGCCCTAGAGAGAGTCTGCATCACCGCAGCGTCGTCGTTATGCTGCCAGATCGTTTTCTCATGGATCTCCGTCTCCTTTGGTGCACCTCACTCGTGAAGAAGACATTGTATCTCATGTGACGAGATCTAGAGATTCGTCGCTTGGATCATCAACATGGATTGCGAGGAGCACATGTTTCATCAACGTGCTTGCAAGCATCTCCTCCATCTGATCGGACTTGAGACAGGAGGTCTCTTCGTTTAGAGACTCGATCACAACCACGCTTCAAGAGGTAGCCCTAATACTTGTTTGTGGTTTAGATGAAATGATCCGAGAAGTGTTCTTGGATCATGTGGTTTCATTGCATGAGTTTTTTTTAAATTCCGCTGCCTCGAGCAAGTAGTGCGACTAGTCGCTCCTGATCACATACGATGCGATCCTCACGCTTCTATGATGCGCTTAAGGATCTTACCATGTCCTTCAGGGGAAGATCACATTCTGCTCAATAGTGACATAGCTACAATAGACATGGTCAGTGAGATGAAATTCGTATCTGATGAAAGTCATGCAACACCGCTTGAAGTAGATTGTGACTTTATTGCAGAATAAAAAATACAAAACTCTCTTTGAATGACACATGGACCATGAAAATCCTATCTCCTGAGGAGGACCATTAAAGTACAGTCAACACAAGCTCCGATATCACTTAGGAAACAGAATCCAATTAATTGATGCATCTATTTGATTCAGAAGATTCATGGTAGTCCAAAATGATGAATTCATTGTAGATCAATTCGGCTATTGTCAGTTAAACAACCAGCCACCGAGGTGAGCAACACCTCCAAAGCCATGGCAAATCATCTACCTACTAGCATAGTTTCTGAAGTGATCGAGAAGCAGGCCAGATTAGAACCGAAATTAAAGCAACTTCCAACAGACCTCAAGTATGCCTTCCTTGTGGGTGTAGAGAATATGTATCCAGTCATCATCAGCAGCAGGCTGACCCCAAATTAAGAATCTCAACTTCTTGAGGTTCTAGAGAAAAACCGCAAGTCACTTGATTGGCATGTTTCCGACCTCCACCGGATAAATCCTACCTTGTTTACATCAAATCTACTTAGAAGAAGATGCCAAACCATCTTTAGAGTTTCAAGGAAGACTGAACCCAAATTTACGGGACATAGTCATGACAGAAATCACGAAATGGTGTGGCACAAGCTTCATTTATCCCATCTTCAATTCAAAATGGGTGAGCCCTCTACATGTAGTTCTGAAGAAATCCGGGTTCACCATGGTTACAAATGACAGAGGAAAGGAGATTTCTACTCGGGTACCGACATCCTGGCACGTATGTGTCAACTACCGCCACCTCAATTTAGAAACAAAGAAGGACCACTTCCCCTTGCCATTCATCGATCAAGTTCTGGAGAGATTAGCCAGCAAGGAGTTCTTCTACTTTCTGGATGGGTACTCTAGGTACAACCAAGTGCCAATTGCACCAGAAGACCAAGAGAAGACTACTTTCACTTGCCCGTTCGGCACCTACGCCTTCATAAGAATGCCCTTTAGTCTGTGCAATGCACCTACCACATTCTATAAGTGCATGCTTGTAGTTTTTGTCAAGATGGTTGGTAGTTTTGTTGAGGTGGTCATGGATGACTTCTCCATCTATGGTGACAACTTTGATTCTTGTCTTCAGCACCTAGACAAAGTACTTCAGAAATGCCAAGAAGTCAATCTTGTACTTTCTTGGGAAAAGAGTCACTTCATGGTCATAGAAGGGATTGTGTTGGGTCATGTTGTTTCCAAACGTTGTATGGAAGTTGATCCAGCAAAGGTGGATGTGATTTCCAATCTAGAGCCACCTCAGACTGTCAGAAATGTGAGGTCCTTTCTGGCGCATGTTGGTTTCTATAGGAGATTCATAAGATATTTTACCCGCATCGCTCGACCTCTCACTGAATTGTTGTGCAAGGACACCAAGTTTCATGTTGATCAGTAGGTTCTCCTTTCATTCAATCAACTGAAAGAGCTAATCACTCAAGCTCCAGTCCTACAGCCGCTTGATTGGTCTCTACCCTTTGAGATCATGATGGATACATCAGATTTTGCAGTTGAGGATTTTTTATGATAAAGAAAAGTCAAGACACCTATTCCATTCACTATGTCGACAAAACACTAGATGAAGCTCAGAGAAATTGTGCTGTTACAAAGAAGGAATTGTTGGCTATGGTTTTTTCCCTTTAGTAGTTCAGATCCTAAATACTTGGGATCTAGAGTTACCATCTATACTGACCACTCTGCTATCTGGTACTTACAACAGAAAAAGGATGCCAAGCCTAGATTAATCCGATGAATCCTTCTCCTCCAGGAGTTTGATTTAAAGATCAAATAAAAGCCTGGAGTTCAGAATGTGGTAGCAGATCACCTCTCCAGAATTGAACAGTAGGAGACTCCACTGAGCAGTGCTCCTATCACAGACACATTTCCCGACGAATCGATTCTAGCTATAAATTCCCTCCCTTGGTATGCCAACATTTTAAACTACCTCATTTCTGATGTAGTCCCACAAGATTGGACAAAAATCAAGAAGGAAAAATTATTGCCCACTTATCCATTTCTACCAATGGGAAGACCCATTATTATTCAAGGAAGGAGCATATTGCATTTGGCGACAATGCATCCCTTAGGAGGAGCATGGTAGTGTCCTCGAGCATTGTCATTTGTTCGAATATGGTGGACACCACTCTGGAGATAGAACAACAACAAAAGTACTGTAATGTGGCCTCTGGTGGCTGACATTATTTAAGGATGCTGCATCTTACTTGAAGCAATGTACTGATTGTCAGAGATTGGGAGGAATCCTTACAACAAAAAACTCAAGGCCCATGAAATTTATTTAGATTTCAAATGTGTTCGATGCATTGGGTATTGATTTCATGGGTCCATTTCTCTACAGTTAGGGGTTTGAGGACATCATTCTTGCCGTTGATTACGTGAGTCACTAGGTTGAAGCTATTCCCACCCGAGCCGCAAACAACCAAACCGTTTGTCGATTTCTGAGAGAGAATGTCATTTCGCAGTTCAGGATTCCTAAGATTATGATATCATATGGGTGTAATCACTTCATCAACAGAGATGTTAGAAATTAATGAAGGAGTACGACATTGAGCACCAAGTCGTGTATGTGTATCATCCCAAACCAATGGCATCGTATAAATATCAAACAGAGAAATCAAGATGATCTTGCATAAGCTTGTGAAGCTGGACAGAAAGATTTGATCCCAACTCTTGGACTATGTCCTTTGGGCATATAGAACTACTTACAAGTCTCCCTTGGGCATGCTTCCCTATCATCTAGTATACGGAAAGCCGTACCATCTGCTCGTGGAACTGATCCATAAATCATTATGTGCAATCAATATCTGCAACTTAAACTCACGTAAAAGTGGACAGCAAAGGAAAGAGGATCTAAACAAGCTCTTGGAATTTTAAGACTATGCTTATGATAACACATTGATGTACAAGGAGAAGGTTAAACGTTGGCATGATCGGCATATCAAATGAAAGACCTTCGAGGCTAGACAGAAAGTGTGGCTATTTGATACAAATTTGAAGATGTTCGAGCAAATTATGAAGAAATGGACATGGCCATTCAGAGTAAAAGAAGTGTGTGATAATGGAAGCATCGCGATATCAGACTTGTTAGCTAACACATAACCATTCGTCATCAACGGTTAGTTATTGAAGCTGTACCTTGAGCATGACACTTTCTTGGTCACTGTAAATTCAATTCTAGTGATATGCAACGATGAAGCCTCCACAATCACAACATCATCGGAAGATTTGGATAATGTTCCTAAAAACTCTTCCTGTAAGTTTATTCTTTTCTTCTTTTCAGTTGTATTTTCTATTTTTTACTTTGTTTTCTCACTCATCGCATCTATACTTAAGATATGCTTCATCCTAAGTATAGGGGGATACACGACCTCCTATGTTCATTATTTGATCCCCTCACCTGTCTTCTCTGCTGTTGATATTTTCTATCTATACTTAGGGATATATTACCCTATGTATAGGGGGAGATATGATGAATCGTTGAGTTGTTCATTCCCACTCTCGACCCTCCCTGACTTGTGTACAGTCTGCTATACTTAGAATTATTTGATCCTAAGTACGGGGGGCAGTCGACTTCTCATTCTTTTGTTCATTATTCTTTAATCGTTGCAGTATAGGCTTTTCTATACCCAGCACGAGTTATGTATTCTCTTTCTTCTTCGATCTATGAGGACATAACTCAAGCTAAGTATAGGAGGGTCGTATATACTCTATATATACTTTAGCTAAAACTCATACTTTCGTATTTTCAATAAGTATGGCAAAATACAATTAATTAAGTGTAAAGAACATACTCGTATAAATTTCATTAACATTCTTTGTAAACATCGACTAATAAATCGGGTAAAAATATTTTGCAAAATGTTTGAAAAATGGTTTAAAAAATTCTTTGAAAATTTTTTTTAAAACTGTTTGGAAAATATTTTGTAAAATATTTTCAACCTTTGTAAAAATATTTTGTTTGTAAAAATTCTTTTTCTTTGTGTGAAATAAAATATTTGAAAATACATTTGCAAATGTTTGGGAAATGGTTGTAAAAATAGTTTGAAAAACCTATACATACAATTTGAAAAATCTTTGAAAAATGATTTTCAAATTTTGTAAAATGCTTGTAAAAATTGCTTGTCAAGTTAGTTTACGAAATGGAGTTTTTAAAATAATTGGAAAAATCATTTGAAATTAATTTGAGGACTATGTACATAATTCAAACAAATAAAGATTCTTTACAAACCTTTTATGTACAATCCTGTAAATTCCTATAAACCAACCCATGTAAATAAAAGGATGCATGCCCATTTAAATAGCTGCACATACTATCTATTTTTTGAAAAATATTTTGTTTCAAAAAATCCCTAAAAATATTGCAAATTCAAAATACCAAAAATATTTGGAAAAATCTTTTCAAAAATTGCATAAAAATTTGCAAAACTTTTTCAAAAATCCATAAAAAGATTAAAACTGGAAAATTGCACCACAAAAATATTTTTCTTGCATTATACATAGCATTCGCAATTTCGGAATAACATAGACAATTGAACAAGTTCAAATACAATATGAAGATTGGAGTTTGGAATAGACATTAATACACTTAATTTCAGAGGAACCCATTGAGGACTAGATGTGAAGATGTTTCAGGTCAACTTGACTTAATTATTTAGGTTCCATAGGACTATGTTCGAGAGTCAATTCAATGTGCTTAAATAGAACCCTTAATATCACCATAAGACTCTTGAGACAGTGACTTGATTGGAAACATCGCACCTAGAACTTAGCTCAACTTAGATGGATTGTTGAAAAATCTTAAAGTCTAAGTCGGGATGATGCAAGGCCATTTCGTCAAGGGTGGATCAGGAACCATTCTTGGGGATTGTCGACACCGGTACTCTAGCCAATGTCTTTTGGTAACAATGATATCTAAGGACTGGAGATGGATTGAGAAAATTCTTCGGATGAGGAATGGTCTACCGGCGCAACTTCTTCCAAGACCCCAAAAAATGGGTGGAACAAAAGATGTTATATCCATAAGGGCACAAGCAAGAATGCAGAAGCTGTACAAAGTCAAAGAAAATATCCAAAGAAGCCTATACCGAAAATTCCACAAAAAAATGAGCTTCAGAAAAAAGCTTGCTTCTTAGTGAAGATTTGGTTACACTGACCGACTTCTCAATGAAATGAATACTACACTAGTCTATTCCCACTTCTCTTCCTTCTAACTTCTTCCCCATTCGATTGTAAAGACCGGGAGCACCTGACCTTAGAAGGGAACATCTGTCTCCACGAGGACGAGTTACCAGAAGAGTAGACACATTTATGGTTCAATGGTTTTGTCTGGGGAGAGCTGAACAAATTTGCACACATGGTTCTATCTCTTCATTGTAGCAAGAGTATGTGACTAAGAGGATGGTTCTAACCTGGCTGTGAATAGGACTAGATTATAGAAGTATGGAACCTAAGGGCTTCTATGTCACACTTCCTGACTTCCATGTGGTTCCGAACACACCATTAATCTAAAGGCCTTTTCTGAGCTCCAAACTTTGACTTTATTAAGACCAGTTTGAAAGTTGATCATTATTCCAAGTTTTTTCCTTTTCTTTTCTTTATTTTTATTTCTAACACTTATTGCATAAGTGTTTACTAGGGACTAGCAAAGGTAAGTATAGGGGGTGATGAATCTACATTTCATAACCTTTATTCTTTCGTTTTGGTCGTTTAAACCCTATCTAATCCATGTAAATATCATTATTTTGTACAAATTAATATTCATTATTTATTTTATAAATTATTATTTATATACATTGATTAAAGATAAAATATAAGAATAAAGAAAAGAAAAGAAAACGAATAAAATGCCAAAGGTATTTTATGACCTTAAACTCTGAGACCGAGGCATCTAGATGACTGGTTTGACAGGGAATAAAGTAGGGGGAGATAAGAGTCAAAACATAATAAAATTACCAACTTTTCCAAATAATTCATTTTTTAGACCTATTTTATTCTTTGTTATTTATACCTCAAATAAAAAAACTTTGTACATGAAATTTGCAAATAGAAATATAGTGAAAAATGCAAAATTGAGTCTGCACAAAAATAAAGTACAGTGTACTTTTTATACTCAGAATATAAGTCCAAAATCCAAACTTGTCAGACCCATAACTTCTAAAAAAATTCAAAATGCCTCAAAATCACCTTTAGTTGTATATAACTTTTAATAAGCTATTTAATGAAGGTTGTTTCATTCATTTTGGAGTTAAGATGTGAAAGTTAGTTTTTGGACCCCTATTGTAAAGTATACCTGAATAAAACATTCATTTTATTTATTCTTTATAAATTTTATAATTTTATATCTGTATTTTTTTGTAAAAAGTATTTTAAATATATGTACATATTTAAAATAGAATAAAATTGTGAAGAAAACATAAAAAATAAAATAGTCTATATAAATACATAGATAAAATACCTATACTTATACATATATAAAATATACCTCTATTTATTTAGGATTATAAATAACATCAGAAAAATACTACCAAAATTCATTCATGTAATAAAAAGAAGTTATAAATATATAAAATATGAAAATAAAAAAATACAAAATAAAAATAAAATGCACAAAACATAGGTTAATATACCTATAAAAACACTTGTAAAAAGTAACTTATAATAAATTAACTCATATAAATAAATAAAAAATCATATTAAAATACTAGATAAAATAATAAACCATTTCTAATTTATAACTAAAATTTAATAAAATCATTTACTGTTTTTAATTCATTTATTTTTGAATTAGGTTCCTATTTTGTTCTGTAGCATCCTATGTGGACCAATTGGGACATGAGGACTATTCACCCAAGTCAACTATCCTTCCCCGCTTCTGACCCTTGTCAGAACCTCGAGCACCCCATCTTCTCCACCTCTACCCGATCGCTCTGATCGACGATTTGCCTCAAGTCCTTGAAGAATTGTCTTCCAATTACAATCAACATACACGCCTACTCATTAGATTTCATCGATCTACCTTGAGCTTCTCAATAATTAAGCTCAAAATTCGTCAAAATCTTGTCTATAAATAAAACGCAAATTCTTTCCTTTCACTTTTGGTCCCATTAGAGCTCTATAGTGCCTCCAACTGTGTGCGTGTGAGTTCGCTGATGACGGAGGTAGATTCCTCAAAACTTGGAGCATCACAAGAGGAGGAGAAGAGGTCCAGGCAGCACTCCGGCGGCATCCTACTCTTTGGCTTCCCGACCAGCTAAGAGCTGCTTAATTTATCTTTTTCTAGGTGAATTACATTTTAGGTTTCATTTATGCTTAGATTTTATGCTTTCATCAGTCGTTCTAGCTTAGATTAGGATTTAGATCTCACCGGAGCTCTAGAGCTCCAGCCATTGTGATTCATCGTTTCACTCTATCTCCGATGTCCACAATCATTCTATCATCGAGTCCCTTCTTTTCTCTGCATCCCTGACCATCCAGCCATCTTTGACTCCTTTTAGATCGAAGATTTCGATGCACCTCTGCCGCCCTTTGCTCGAGCATCATCACCCCATTCATCTCGCATCGATCCCAAAAAAGCCATATATTATTAGCCTCATCTTGCCATGCTTTCTAGCCCATTTGCAGGTCTGGAAGACCCTGTCTGAGGGGTTTCAAGGGTTAAAGAGCACCTCTAGGAAGATCAAGGCTATAGGGCCCCTCCAATGGGACTCAGACATTTTTTAAGCCGAGATTCGCTGCAGAAGACCTCTCCAAGCCTGTGGAAAAGCTCAACATCAAAGAAGGATTTTGAGGAGGAGAGGTTTTGATGAACAAAGCTCAGAGATGGGGACATTCTTCCATGTTCTTTGAGCAAAGCAGTAGCCGTCAGATGTAGGAGGAGCTCTAGTTCTCATCTCAACAATCCAATCTTCGTAATCCTCGACCGTTGATGAAACTTCACGATCAGATATCATGCTTTGATCACTGAAGGGGTATCGCGTGCGGTGCGACTGCAACGTGTCCAGGTGAATCAACTGTAGCTGTTGGATCGTGCGCAAAATAGTGGTAATTTTTACTAAGCCCCCTCCGCCTTTTCTTATTTCATTTTAGTATTTAAATTTATGTATGGAGTGTAAATAGTTTTGTAAATTTTGCATAGAGCCCCCCATGATTTCGTGTAATTACCCACAGGTCAAAGCCAGCTCAGCTCGTGCGGCTTGCCATGTGAGTTGGGTATTCTGCAGGCATGACCTCCTGGTTTCTTATATTTATTTCTAATATATAAAATTTCATATTTAATGTATATTTTTATGTAAAATTTATAGAAAGGACCAAAACTTGTATGTATTTGCAAAAAATCCATCTAGGGCATTTTACTATATTTTTGTGAGAAAATTGCATTTACGCCCCTCAATTTGTAAAGGGTTCTGGAATGAATTAAATGTTTATATTAATTGCAAAGCACATTAAATTTTATTTACTTATTTATTTTTGTTTAAAATACCTTGTGATTGTATTTAATTTTAGAAAAATGCATGTAAATAACTTGGATAATACATTTTCATATTGGATTTTAATTTGCATTTCTTCGCTTTTATGTTTTTATTAAAAATTAAAAAGTGAGAATTTTATCCTTGTTTGGTTATAAAAATGCCAAAAAATATTAAAATGCCTTTAAAAATCATAAAATTATATGTTGCTTATTATGACCTATATTAACTCCAAACCAAAAATCCCTAAAAATAGAATACCAAAGATTTAAAAGCTCTAAAATCCAGTAAAAATCAGGAAAATCACTAAAAAATCCAAAAATATATATTTTTGTTCATATTTTTTATATTATTATCTATATAATAAAATTGATTGAAGAATTTTGGACTTTATTTGCTACTTTTAATCTCCAAATCAATTTGGGCTATTTATTTGATCCCTATTTAAGGATATTTTTACTTTCAAAATACAAATATAAGCAAAAATTCTATAAAAATCATAAAAACATTAGAAAAATATAAAAAGGTTAAAAAATATTTTTCTTGGATTTTTAGACTAGTTATAGTTATATATACCATCTATAATCTATATGTATATATATTATCTATAAATACTTATACTATGTGATATTATTTTCTATATAAATATACTTTTACTTTAAATTTTTCACCAGGAAAAAAGAAATTATAAATTTGCAAATTAAAAAACCATATATATATTAGACTTTGTTTGTATTTGATTATTTCTTTCTCTTTTATATCCCTACCTATATTTGTATGTGTGTGTGTGTATTAATATATATTTAGCTTATTATTATCATTATTTTTTTCTATATAAATATATTCACTATTAATTTAATTTAAAAAATAATTTAGAATGAAAAACCCACATAAAAAGGCTTAAAAGATAATTATGCACATAATTTACATTGATTAGCAATAATCATTAGGATACCTAGTTTTCTTTCAGTTGTTTGACATCTACATGCTTACATGTTATACATCTTTGTTTATAGAGTATAATAAATTGTGCCTCACATTTTTGGCTATAATTGCTTATTCTTACATTGTGGGTACTTGTTGATTGACAAGGGGATTTCTTGTGGGTCGCCTCAGCGATAATTTATCTTTGCCTATTCAGAGAGGATAATTTTTAGACCCACGAGAAGATCTCCCTGCTCATCACCTAATCCAATCCCTTCCTCCACCCATCCTCTATCCGCCCCTCCTCCGCCATCCCTCCACCCTTACTCCAGTCGCCCCTCCTCCACCCATCCTCCAGTCCCCCATCCTCTATCGCCCCTTCTTCAGTCGCCCCTTCTCCAGTCCCCTCCTCCACCTCTCCTATTTTTCTCTCTTTATGTCTTGCAAATCATATTTTTCTCTCTTATCACTTTTTCTTGGTTAAGCGAAGAAGATGGAACTTGTCGTGAGAGTAGATAAACTTGTAGTTTGATAAACTTGTTATAGTCTCCAAAATTTTGACATTTAGTTTGCGGCTTGCCAAAAATCCAGTTGTTATGTTTTCTTTTTGGTCTGAGTATTAACACTACCCCTTCTTTTGATTTTTTATCTTTCTTTTAGAATGATAAGAAGTTACTATTAATTAATTACATGATTGTTTACTAGTTCTCAAACTAGACATTATAAAACACAGCCTTGCCATGGGGTTTGCGCTTGGGATTTTCTCCAGAGTTTTCTGTGTTCGAGTCTCTCAAGAAGAACAAGATGAACAATTGATGTGTTCATATGTAGGATGAAATCTTCTTAAATCTATAGTCAAAAAAGGGGGAGACGAGATGGAATCCTTTTGATTTTATATTCAGTAGCATCCACCTTCGTGAGATTCCAGTTCACCATCTTCATCATTGTCTATGGGGTCGATGTGCTTCTCGGGACGATGCATTGGGGATTCTTCTTATCGGAGGATAGAATAGGGAGGGGAGTGTTAAGATTAGAGTCATATTAGGATTATGAATCCTAATGGGATCGGACTCCTAATACTAAGAGTAGTTGGGTTGTATTATATTTATAGTCCTAATGGGAATAATACCATAGGGTTGTAATTGAGCTATCTATAGAGGGGATGGGGGCATTGCCTCCATACCATCACTAGAATAATACAACCCCAGAGAAAGGTGAGACAATGAGAGAGAAGAAAAAAAAGATGATAGGGCGAGGGAATTGAGACAGTTGTACTTGTTCTAATTTATAGTGATCTTTCTTTTCTAGTGGTCACGAGAGGTGACCGACCATTGTTATATCTGGTTGTTTTTTATTCATGTGCTTTTATGGTGGTAGGTGATCGCACATCTACATCTGTATGGTAGTTCGTATCACAACAACTAGTATCTAATCGAAAAAGATACCACTTTCATTCCCAACAACAGGTATCAGAGCTTGGTTCGACGGCATAGAGGGACACGACGTGATTGATTAGAGTGAGGTTCGGCATTGACAAAATGACATGACATAACATGTGTGCATTCATCAGAAGTTGTGAAGAAGAGATGGTTACTATGAACCATTGAGATCGAGAGCATATAGAGTCTGATTGAGGTGATCCTGGGGTCCAGATCAGGTATTTTTGCGTACTCCAAACGAGTTGGATAGTTCAGATCAAAAGGATACCAATCCAATTTCTCAGAGTGAGCAAGGGAGTACACGTGTTGATGCGTAGGATGGGAATGCTGAACAAGGTGTATAACCTCGAGGGAAGGATCGTGAAAGGTGATGATGCTCCAGTTATTCCCAGTACTAGCAGTACAATGAGAAAGCAACAGGTTATCTGCATCTCTACTGCATAAGTACTCAACAAGGAGAAGCAAGTGTGATTCACTTTAACATTGGATGACGACACAATCTCTAATCACAAGATATTTGTGGTGCCGCATCAGGAGGCGCTGATGAATCCACATTTCATCATCTTTATTCTATCATTTTGGCCTCAAAAACCCTAACAAATGCCTGAAAATAGCAGTAAATAGAGCAATTTAGCATTCATGCATATGTGTGTAAAAAGTGTATAAAATATCGTTTTTAATGCCAAAATTATAGAATAAAGAAAAGAAAAGAAAAAGAATAAAATATTGTAAATATTTTATGACCCGAAACCCCGATACCTAGGCATTTTGATGAATAGGTCAACAAGGAATAAAGTAGGGGGAGATAAGGGCCAAAATACAGTAAAAATACCCTTGTATTTCATTTATTTTGGGACCTATTTTTGGTTCTACTTTTTATACATCAAATAAAGAAACTTTGTACATGAAAGTTGTAGATAATTAAATAAAGAAAAATACAAAATTAATTTCACTAAAAAATTGTACACAGATAAAAAGTTATGGTCTGAATAAAAATCCAGAATCCCAACTTCCCAGACCTGTATCTCACAAACGAAAATTCCAAATGCAGCAAACTCACCTTTAATTGTGTATAGAATAATATAATCTATTTAATGGCGGTGGTTTCGCATTTGGCAGAGCTACGGTTTGAAAGTTGAGTTTTGGACCCACATTGTATACCTATACAGCTTAAAATATTCAATTTATTCTTTATTCATTATTTTTGTATTTTTATATGTTTATAATTTTGTGAATATTATTTATAATACTTATGTACATTAAAACAGGAATAAAAACCCAAATAAAACTCAAAATAAAAATAAATGTAACTAAAATACACAGGATTATACCTATGTACATACCTATACAATATCTACTTATATTTTATTTAATATACAAAACACCTCAGAAAAATAGAATAAAAATATATTTGTGTATATAAAAGTATTTTATAATTTTAGAAATAATAAATAAAAATAATAAAATTAAAATACACAAAATAAAAATAAAGTAATAAAATACATAGGTATTTGTACATATATAGGGCTAAAAAGACAACTTGCAAAAATATACCTAATAAAAATAAATAAAAATTTCTATAAAATAATTTATAAAATTATAAGCATTTTTTATTTTGTAACAATAATTAAATAAAATAGTTTACTATTTTATTTCGATTTTAGAAATGTTTTTCTCAGGTTTTTTCCTGGTTGGTCCACGTGGACCAACCAGGAGGGCTAGAGAGTTGACCTCGGTCAACTCTCTGCCCAACACCTGGACCTTGTCAGAAGTGGTGTTGACCCCGGCTTCATCCATTTTTAGAGGACGCCTCGATCACCCTTTGGTTATGGCCTCTTCATGGAATCTTTTCCTCGAACATTGGTGAATCACGCCCAAGTGATTCCTTGGGATGTGGAGCACCACATCGAGCTGACATCTTCCTTGAACATCATGCCCCGTCAACCCTTCAAAAGACATCCCCCAACTTCAATTCGAATTTTGCTCCTTCTTCCACCAAAGCTACCCGTAAACCCCTAGCCCATCGTGATCCTGGTGACAGCAGGCGTCGATTCGAGCCTGGGTTCACCCGATTTGGTGTTGAATCGAAGAGATCCAGCCCCTCGCCGGAGCTCCGCCGCGACCTTCATCCCGACGTCTCTGGTGAGCCTCACCCCCTTCTCTTTCTATTTTCTTGTAGCCTTAGCTTAGTTTAGATTAGTGTAGAAGCAGTTTAGGTTTTCTATGCGTGAATCGCCGTGATTTCGTCAATCGAACCCACAGCGGAGCTGAGGTCCGCCCACCATTCTCGGTCGCTCCACGCATCCATCCGATCACCTGTCACCTCCATCTTCTTCCCCTTCGCTCCGTCATCACGCTCCACCCCTCCATTCACCTCGATCTCGCCCAGATCGAGCCATCAGAGCTCCCCTCTCCGCCGCTTGCTGGAGCTCCACGCCCGAGCCGTTCGCCTCAACCATTCGACCCGAGAAACACCCGGTTCGCCTCGCCTGGTTTTTGTGCTTCTCCCTTGCAGGTCAGAGCCCAAGAGAAGGCTCCATCGAGCCTCGAAGTCCCCAGGAGCAGCTCCTCAGGTCGTCTCCACCATCCGGCCACGCCAAGCCGCCTCAGGCTCGCCTAAGACCTCCTTCAGACGCGGAGAGGCCCCATGATCATTTTGCCCTTGATCCTAGCGCCGGAGAGGTCGTGTGTCGGCCGCAATAGCCCGCCAAAGCTCGCCGGAGGGAGTGTTCTTCGTGAACATCTCCCTGCCGTCGGATCAGGAGCCCCCTCCAGACGTCGCAGCCGCCGTTGGATCTTGGCCTCCCTTCACCGTCCGATCGCACCGCCAGATCTGATCTGGGACGTCCACGCGAACCGTCATCGAGCCACCAGCGCCTGCCACGTGGATAAGTGAAGCTCCTTCGGCCGCACGATCAACCCCGTGGGTATTTTGCATCTTAAACCCACGTGTTTTTGTATTTAACTTCTAATCCTAGAACTTTCATTTCCAGTTTAAAAGTTTTTGTAATAATTGTACTTAGGCCCCCGAACTTATTTTATTTACACTTTAGTCCTCGCCACGTCACCTCACGTGACTGGGGCGCGTGCGTTTTGGGTATTTTGCATTTTCGAACCTAAACTTTCATCTATTTGCAGTTATACCCCTATGCGTAGTTAATTAAATATGTTTTTGGGACAATTGCATGTTTGCCCTACCGGTTTTTAGTAGTTACAAATATGCCCCTGTGAATGACAGAACACGTGCTTCACGTGTGTATTTTGGTGAAATTTGCACCTAAGCCCCTGGATGTTCTTATAATTGCATATATACCCCTGCTATGCTTAGGATTTTTGCTTGCTTGATCCATTTATTTGGAGCCTCTTTTTGACTTGAAAAAATTTCAAAAATTAAACTTAAGCTCATGTTAACTTGTACTTTAATGCCATATTTTTAGTTTTCATTTTATTTTATTTTGATATTTATTAAAAATCAAAAACATGCTATTTTAGTACTGTCTAGCCTAGAAAATAACAAAAAAATATTAAAATACCTCTAAAAATTTAAAAAAAATTCACTACTGTCTATTTTATTGTCTTTTAGTGTCACTCCAAAAATCACTAAAAATCTCAAAAGAAAAACCCTAAAAATTCGAAATTACACAAAAACTTCAAAAAAACATATAAAATCATAGAAAACTCAGAAAAATGAAAACTCAAGTCCTGTAGGTTCTACATTTTATTATCCTTATTTTAAAACTAGTTTGAAAAATTTTGGTGGCTGTTTGATATTTTTAATTCCCATTTTACCCCCAGCCAGTAGCTTATTCCCTGTTTTCTTTTTTTTGCTATTTAAAAATACCAAGAACACTTTGAAAAATATCCAAAAATCACAAAAATAGTAAAAAAATATAAAAATACCAAAAAGACTTTATTTCTGAATTTTTGACTATTTTTGCACATTTTTATAAATATTTTGTCACCCCTTTTATTACATTGTTTTTATATTCCAATATTGAAAAAAATATAAAATATAAAATTACAAAAATCAGAAAATTAAAAATCAAAATACAAAATTAAAAATTAAATAAAAATTAAAAACTAAAAAAATTAAAAACCCACAAAAAATTAGTTTGGCTAAGTAGACTATTAGACCTAGGTTTTGACTTTTGTCTCTACTCTGCACCTTTGTTTCCTGTGTTCGACCCTACTTGCTTGCCATTGTACATTTTTAGTAGGATATAATAAATTTTAATCCTTGCTATTGATTGCCTGATTGATTGTGTGGGTTAATTATTGACGAACGGGAAGGCTTGAGTAGTTGCATCAGCGACAGTGAGTCTGATTTGTCAGACCACTATTTAGCGGCTCTCGCTTCCTCGTTTTTCAAATGGCGCCGTTGTAGGGGAGCATCAGCTAGTAGAGTACATTTGTATCTTTTACCTGCTTAGCCATTTTTGATTACTTGTCTTTCGTGCATAATTTGTTTTGAACTGTCTGACACCTCTCTTGTTTTCTTGCGAGGGACCGCTGACCGAGGAGGATCGCCTAGGGGATCATGTGGATCCTTGGGAGGAGGAGCCGGCTATTCTACCCTAGCCGGTAGGAGAGAGCAGGATAGCTTGAGAGAGAGAGAGAGATAGTTAGTTTTGTATTTTGTGAGAGAGAGTAGTTTGATTAATTTGTAATAATACAGGACTTGGACACTAAGACACTTCGGGCCTAATTTCCGGGTGTTTGTTTACCCGAGGGCTCACCGTGGTTTTCTTCACGTTTCTCGACTGTCATTTTCCGGTTTTGATTTCTTTTCCATTTCTTTTGTGGATTGAGCTCTTAGACCTTGGCATTGCTTGATCGATTAGATAAGGTCCAAACACCTTAACAACAATTACATGTACCTATAGCTCGTGCTTGGACTTAGTTTAATTAAACAGTTAGCCATTAGTCTTCGATCCGCACGCCACGAGCTCATCCCGCCAAGCGCTTCTCCTAAACTCGATGTGTCGAGAGAAGGAGGGGTGGGCCTAGACCGGACCTTAGGATTGGAGTTTAGTGGTTAGCTTGTGGTTCTTCACGCTAGCAGTTGCCTATCTTAGGACGATTTCCGCATTGCATACCGGCATGTAGTTAGGTTTATAAATTCTGCTTTGCATCCCGCATGGAGAGAGCTGGGATTCGCTGTAAGTCTTCTATCTTTGCATCCATCATTTAGGCACAAAGGTGAGATTTCCATCTTGGTGCCGACTTGAATTGGCTTTTTCCGACTCCTTTCTCCCTCTGTTTTTGGACAAAGTAGGATCAAGAAAATATAAAATCGTTAGGCGCTTGTTTGAATCTACTCAAAAGAAGCGATAACACCAAAAAATTAAAAAAGGGACTGCTAAGAAAACTTTAACCTAAATAAAATTGGTAATTGGACTCATTGATTGGGGAGAGCAATACCCTCACTTGTATTCAGGTTGCATGGGAAGGTCTCCTTCCAAGTGAGTTGAGTGCTTCGTAAGGATTAGAGCCCAAAACCCAGCTTGTGGCTGCATTGTGTATCGCCTGGATTTCCGAAGTATTGGCGCTACTATCGTACGTAGGCGAGTAGGGCTTGTTCGCCATTGGTGACTCATTATTGTGTGAGCATCGACCTTGTCCGAAGTACCGAGCATAGGCCACGCCTTCACGGGTGTGTCTTTCTCACTGTCTGCGTCCGAGTAGGATCTTGCACGCTCACGGGTGATTCCATTGCGAGCGAGATCCGAAGAATCGGTTTCACCTATCGGCTTCCTCCCTCTTTTCTTTGGCTGAGTAGGGATCCAGGAAGGGTTACAAGGACCTTAAAAAGCGCAGGCTACAAGTTACACAGGAGGAGGACAAGTACGGGAATACTTTTCCGGCAGTACTCTCGCTCCTATAGGCGTAGCGCTCTAAGGACTCGTTGAAAGATAACTTCCTGAATTCAAGATAAAATTACAAAGATAAAAGCTGAACCTTCACAGCTTCACGCGTTGAGTTGGTGAATCCCCTTGTTTTGTGTTTGATTGCTAGTTACATTTAAGTCAAGATCAAAAATATCGTGCCTTTGCGCAAATTTTGTCTTCCCTCCAGTTGACCCTTGCTCATTGTGAGCCTTCAACTGTTTTACACTCCATTTGTTTCTTGTTGACCCACGTATCTTTCATCCACATCGATCTTCCTCTTGATTTTCGAGATGGCGACGAATGGGCAGTTTAGTCGAGACTCTGTCGGCACCCACATCAGTTCCATTCGCTCTCCCTCTCCAATAATTCAGGGCGATTCCCGAGAACCCGGTTCAAACTCCGTGGACCGATCTCCAGACTCCCTGTCTTCTTCAATAAACTAGGATCACTCTCGTCCTGAATTCTGTCTGTTTTGGATGGCAATCGATTTCACTCCTTACACATCGTCGTCCTTAACGAAATTCTGTGTTGACCTTGACACAGACCGCATCTCTCTATCTGGTGCTGCAATTAAAACTGATCGGGGCATTCTACCATGTGTAGACTTAGATCCCGAGCCAGCAAACCAAGCAGAATCCGAGATGGCAGGAGGAAAGGAAAAGGACCACAGGCCCCAACTGAACCTGAAGTCAATCTGGGGGATGGGCAGTATACCACGCAGAATGAAGTTAATAGTCAGTTGTTGGCTTCCATCCAAGCCATTCAGCAGTAGTTGACTAATCAAGCCCTGGCCCAAACCACCTTCCAAGATATGCTGAACGATCTGAGGAGGAGGGCCGACGCAAGGGACGGCCGACCAGAGGATGATCCGAACTATGATCCTAATTTTCATGAAGTCAGAGATGAGTTCTCAGTGGGAGGACCCGAATTTGAAGCAGCATAAGTAGATCCACCATAGCCAAAGCCTACACTCAAGGAAAGATACAACCCAGGAGTGGGACGCATCACTGAGTGGATTCAGGTTCAACGTATGCATGCCCACTTCGAGATGAAGCTGCAATTTTTGTCGCTACTTCCTACTTTCCAAGGGAACACCACTGAGGAATCGTACATTTTTCTCAAGAAGTTTGGCCGCATCTTTGCCACTGCTCACTACCCCGGAATCCCTCTGGGGGTAGTCAAGATGACCGCGTTCCCCTTCAGCCTTCAAGACAAGGCCCTTTATTGGGTTGACCATCTTGGGAAGGTCGTCACGACCTGGGAGGAGCTAAAGTCTGCATTTCTCCATAAATTCTATCCTCTCGGGCGATTGAATCAGATGCGCGCCCGGATCTCCAGTTTCAGCCAGCAGCCCCACGAGACCATCCATGAAGCGTGGGAGAGATTCAAGGATCTTCAGGAGAAGTGCCCCCACCATGACTTTCCAATGACCAGTCTCGTACAACACTTCTTTGGGGGGCTATCATTTGAGAGCCAAAAGCTTGTAGATGCAGCTTGCGGCGGTTCGCATTTCAACAAGGACGAGGACGTGGTATGGAATGTCTTCGAAGAAATGGCTGAAGGAGAAGCAGACCAATCCTCGTCCAGAGTATACATGAAGCCACCAACCGCCATCAGCAAGCCAGTGAACATGGCTTCTCACACCGAGGACATGGATGAGAGCTCCAACCTAAGCATCATTGGGAGCCACTTGTCCAAGGTGGATATCATCGAGAAGAGGTCACAGGACCTTGAAAAATTGGCAGTCATTGAGAAGAGGACCCAGGGTCTGGAAAAGCTCGACCAGATCTATCAACAGCTGGAGCAACTCGTTCGTGCGTTAAATGCAAACATGTGCAATGTTGTGTCTACTTCTGCCGAGCCGAATGCTGAGAAGAAGGAGCCTACAATGCAGCAAAGCCCTCATCCGACTCCACTGCAGCCCCAGCCTGTCCAGCACGTGTACTACGTGCTGGTTCCGGAGCAGCCACCGCAGCCCCAGACACAGATGGTTGTATACCAACCTGAGTCCCAGCCAGTCTATTCTGAGCAGTTCTCTCCACCCCCGCCACTGATTCAGGAGATCAATAGCATATGGAACAATGAAGCGCAGCTGACCCGTCCTCAGGGACACTCTCAGGGTCAGAACATGGGCAACATGCCCTATCATCAGCAGCCGTAGGGTGGGAGACATTTCGAGCCTTCTTACCAGTACCAGTCTCCATCCCACGGAAACACCTGGAGGCAGAATTACCAGCACGGTCCTCAGCAGTCCGGATACCGCAGACAGGGATACCATCAGCAGCCGGCTGCTCAATACAATCAATAGAATGCACAATATCCCTCCAACCCTCCTCCTCACCAATTCTCACAAGGTTATCAGTCGCAATCTTAGCCGCCATATCAGCATTCTAGATCCCAGCAGGGGGACTCCTCTGAGATTGTGCCGGTCAATCTAGCCCTGGCCTGTTTAGAGCAGTTAATGAAGAATATGGCTGAGATGAACCAGAAGATCGACGACCTGACGGCAGCCAAGACCGTCATACCAGCCCAGGTCGAAGCCAACCCGAACAACTTCCGACGCAAGGAGCAGGTAGCCGGCAGTGTCCAACCTGAATCAGGTGAATTAAATTGTTTTTTATCTAATGTTGTTACTCTCAGGAGCGGTAGGACACTCCAACCATCGGTGACGGTGAAGGGAAAGCATCTTGCATCTGACGGGGAATCGTCATTCCAGCCAACACCAGGGCCAGTCAGCATTTTGGGAGCAGCACCAGCATTCAGAAAATCACAAAAAAATGAAGAAAATAGCAAAACACAAAAAGATAGCAGCAACCTCGATGGAGATCAGCCAGCATTGGAGACGCCTGCACCGGCCTCACAGCCAGTTCCTGACAGGAGGAGCACTGCACCTGCAGCGAGTCCAACGCCAGCACCAGAAGTCGAGCTTGTCATTTTTGGTCCACAAATCGTAGATAAGTCCATTCCTTATTGCCATCTACCTGTACACAACAATATGGACACTATTTTGAATGAAATTGGTGAAGATTTTGTAAATATTCCTTTTCCAGAAGCAATGAAAAAACACAAAAAAATGAAAATTTTGAAAAATGCTTTGTCTGATCCTGCCATCATCGAAATCATTCAGAATTTGGTGCTGAATATGACATTGATGAAATCTCTTGAGTACATGCCAGCCGTGAAGAAAGGATTAAAAGAGGCATGCACGACCAAGTGCAGGCCGCACCCCCACAATTCCAGAAGAAAGGGTGGCAAGTCCGAAAAGCATATCCTCACAATGGCCACTGTGAACGCCATCAGCAACCTCCCGGATAAAAAGCCAGATATGGGAGCACCTCTTGTACGTTGCCAGATGTTTAATCAGGAGTTCGAGCGAACACTTCTCGACAGTAGGTCTTCTGTCAATTTGATGCCAGCCTCGCTGCTCACGGAGTTCAGGCTAGGACCGCTCAAGCCTACAAAGATGATTCTGCAGTTTGCAGACAAGTCACTCAAGCGGTCTAGGGGCGTGTTGGAGGACGTGATCGTTACAATTCAGGGGAAGTCATTCCCGGCCGATTTTGTGGTCTTAGACATGGACGTCCCCTCTCCATTGCTCCTTACCTCGATCATACTTGAAAGACCATTTTTGCGGACATCAAACGCAGTAGTAAATTATGGGACGGGAGAAATCACTTTTGGAGCTGGCAACGAAACAATCAGAGTAGAGACCCTGTCTGAGGGAACACACGCCGACCAGACATCCATATCATGTGCAAGGGTGATTGAGTGTGCTGACGACTGCGACTTTCTAGCAGAAATTCAAGATACCAATTTATTTTTGGATGACAATGAGATCCATGAACTCCTCTGTCCCGAGGAGGAAGTGGATTCCGTAGTCGAATTTCCCCTTATTGATCAGGATGAGGAACTTGCTGATGTGCTGCAAGAGACGGCAGTGGGGGTGATGTGCCTTCAGAACCAAGAGCAGAAGTTAGAAGAATTTTCTGATGAAGAGGACATCATTGAGGAATTCTGTCAGGATTTGATAGAAGAACCAATTATGGTGGACACCGAATAGTTGAAAGAATCACCACCTGCACTAATAGCTGAGGTCACCGCTGAAGCAGCTCAGACCCCGCCAGAGCTAAAACCCTTGCCCTCCAATATGAAGTATGCCTTCCTTGCGGGAGAACCCAATATGTACCCGGTCATCATCAATGCCCATCTGACCGAAGACCAAGAATCTCGTCTGATGGAGGTTCTTGAACGCAACTGCAAGGCAATAGGCTGGAGAACTTTTGATCTCCATGGGATCAATCCGTCACTCTTCTCGCACCGCATCTTTCTGAAAGAAGATTGCAGGCCCTCTCGAGAACTACAGAGAAGATTAAATCCGAACCTGCGGGAGGTCATTATAAAAGAGATCCAGAAATGGTGTGATACGGGATTTATCTATCCCATCTCCGACAGCAAATGGGTGAGCCCTCTGCATGTTGTGCCCAAGAAATCAGGGATCACCATTGTGATGAATGACAAAGGAGAGGAGATCGCAACCAGAGTACCCACTTCTTGGCGAGTATGTGTGGACTACAGAAGACTTAACCTCGCTACCAAGAATGATCATTTTCCTCTACCCTTCATCGACCAGATCTTGGAGAGATTGACCGCGAAGGAATATTTCTGCTTCTTGGATGGCTACTCTGGGTATAATCAAGTTGCTATAGCTCCTGAAGATCAAGAGAAAACCACGTTAACCTGTCCTTTTGGCACATATGCCTTCAGATGGATGTTGTTCGAGCTTTGAAATGCCCCAGCCACATTTTAGAGGTGTATGCTTGCAGTTTTTGCCGATATGGTGGGCAACTTTCTCGAGGTCTTTATGGATGATTTTTCGGTCTACGGGGATTCATTTGACCAATGCCTGGATTACTTAGACCGAGTCCTACGGAGGTGCTGCGAAGTTAATCTTATGCTCTCGTGGGAAAAGAGCAACTTCATGGTGACCGAAGGGATTGTGCTGGGTCACGTTGTTTCTAAACGTGGTATGGAGGTTGACCCAGCCAAGGTGGATGTGATTTCCAAACTTGAGCCACCTACGAACATCAAGAAAGTCCGGTCATTCTTCGGCCATGTCAGTTTTTACCGACGATTCATCAAAGATTTCAGTAAACTGGCAATACCGTTGACTGAGTTGCTCGGTAAGGACAATGAATTCATTGTAGATGACCGTGTGCTCCTTGCCTTTAATCAGTTGAAAGAACTCATCACGCAGGCCCCTGTCTTACAGCCACCGATTTGGACTCAGCCTTTCGAGATCATGACCGATGCGTCAGATTATGCCATCAGAGCTGTACTGGGACAGAAGAAAGATAATGTACCATTTGCGATTCACTACGCTAGCCGAACGCTTGATGAAGCCCAGAGAAACTACACTGTCACTGAAAGGGAGCTGATAGCGGTAGTCTTTGCCTTGGAAAAATTCAGATCCTAGTTCCTTGGGTCCAAAGTAATCATTTACACTGATCATTCGGCCATTCGGTATTTACAGCAGAAGAAGGACGCCAAACCACGCCTCATTCGGTGGATCCTTCTCCTCCAGGACATTGACTTGGAAATGAAAGATAAACCTGGGGTAAAGAATGTGGTGGCCGATCATCTGTCAAGGCTTCCTGAGCCGGAATCTCCTGAACTGAACTTGCAGCCGATCACAGAGACCTTTCCAGACGAGGAAATTCTGTCTGTCACTTCGCTTCCTGGGTATGCAGACATTGTGAATTATCTAGTGACCAAGAAAATCCCACAGGACTGACCTAAGTTGAAAATAGACAGATTCTTGTCTAAAATCCATTTCTACCAGTGGGAAGACTTGTATTTGTTTTGCGAGGGAGCAGATTGTATCTGGAGAAGGTGCATTCCTCAGGAGGAAGTTCCAAGTGTCCTCGCGTTATGTCATGACCAAGATTCTGGAGGACATCATTCGGGCAAACGAACGGCAACAAAGGTTCTTCAAAGTGTCCTCTGGTGGCCTTCATTATTCAAAGATGCGGATGAGTATGTCAAATGCTGCACTGACTGCCAGAAGATGGGAGGAACCATAGGAATGAGAGACACGATGCCTCTGAAATACATTCAGATCTCAGACGTCTTTGACGCATGGGGCATCGACTTTATGGGCCCGTTTCCCAATAGTCAGGGTTATGAGTACATTCTGTTTGCTGTCAATTATGTCAGTTGATGGGTGGAGGCTATTCCCTGCCCGAACCGTTGACAATAAGACTGTCTGTTGATTCTTGAGAGATCACATCATAGCACGGTTCGGGATTCCCAAGATTCTCATATCTGACGGGGGTAGTCATTTCATAAACAGAGAGATGAAGAAGCTAACTCAAGAATTCTGCATTGAACATCGTGTTGCTTCATCCTACTACCCGCAGTCCAATGGCTTAGCTGAATGTTCAAACAGGGAGATCAAGACGATTTTACAGAAGCTTGTGCATCCGGATCGCAAGAACTGGTCTCAGCTGCTTGATTCTGTTCTTTGGGCTTATAGAACGGCGTACAAGTCACCCTTGGGAATGTCTCCCTACCGCCTTGTGTATGGCAAGCCATGTCATTTGCCCGTCGAACTAATACACAAATCTTTATGGGCCATTAACATCTGTAATTTGGACTCCAAGCAAGCAGGAAAGAACAGAAAACTGGATTTGAACAGATTACTGGAATTCAGAGATTATGCATATGACAACAGCCTGATGTACAAGGAGAAGGTCAAAACATGGCATGACAAGCATATCCGCCGCAAGTCCTTTGATCCAGGTCAGAAGGTGTGGTTGTTCGATGCGAAATTGAAGATCTTTCCAGACAAATTGAAGAGTAAATGGACTGGGTCGTTCATGGTTAGGCAGGTGCGTGACAACGGAAGTGTATTGATATCCAATCTGTCAGCTGACGCACAGCCATTTGTAGTCAATGGACAGCTTCTGAAGCCATACCTTGAACATGATACATTCATGGTTGTCGTTGACTCGATTCAAGTAATCTATGAGGATGAGCTGAATATCTCCAAAGAGGCAGAGGAAGGCCAAGAAGAGCAAAACATTTTTGAATGAGTTTTCTTCTTTTTCTTCTTTTCTTCTTTTCAATTTCTTTTATCCTCTTCTACCGAATTGATGCCATCCCTTTCATCATTGGTACACTTAGGATGTACTCTATCCTAAGTATAGGGGGGATGCGCATCCCGAGTTGTTCATACCCAATTCCATCTCTTTTCTTCTTTTCTTTTTTTCTTCTTTTCATTTCCTATCTTCTTTTTCTATCAAAAAGGTGCCGCCCTTGTAGACAGTTTTCCATACTTAGGACGTACTTTATCCTAAGTATAGGGGAGTGCGCACCCCGAGTTTCTTCTATTCTTTTCGATCCTCTCCATTGTCTTTTCTTCTTGTCTATACTTAGGGATATCTTACCCTAAGTATAGGGGGAGACAATCTGAGTACGATCTGTTCATTCCCAACCTTGACCCTCCCTGCTTTGTGTACAGTCTGCTATACTTAGGATTATTTGATCCTAAGTATAGGGGGGACGGTCAACTTCTTATTGGTTCTCTTTATTCTTTGGACTTGCCTATACTTAGTACGAGTTATGTTTGCTCTTTTCTCTCCGATCTATGAGGACATAGCTCAAGCAAAGTATAGGGGGGTCATATATACTGCGTATATACTTTAGCCATAACTCGTACTTTCGTATTTTCCTAATAATATGGCTAATAATTCTTTAAAATTCATTAAAAATCTTTAATAAAAAGGTGTTCTGTTCGTCAAATTCTTTTGTGTATTTACTGATTAATAAATCAGGTGAAAATGTTTTTTTGCAAAATGTTTGAAAAATAGTTTGAAAATCCCTGTGAACATTTATTGAAAACTATTTTGAAAATATTTTGTTACATGTTTTCAACCTTTGTAAAAATGTGTGGTTTGTAAAATTTCTTTTCTTTGTGTGAAATAAAAAAGTTTGAAAAATGATTTGCAAATGGTTTGAAAATGGTTGCAAAAATGTTTTGAAAAATCTATATATACTGTTTTGAAAGCATTTGCAAAATGATTTTCAAATGTGTGTACATGTTCGTAAAATGTTTGTAAAAACTATTTTGGACCATAGTTTTCAAAAATTGTGTCAAATAAGTTTGAGGAACATTTGCATCACACCAAAATCCACTATATATACTTATAAAATTGATCACTTACCCTTGTAAATTCTTAAAATCCACCTCTTGTAAATATAAGTAGCACTCCCGTGTAAATATTTTAACCTAGATTTCAGCAAAAAACTTTTTGTTTTCAAAATTCCCAAAAACATTTGCAAAATTAAAATCCAAAAACATTTGAAAAATCTTTTTGAAAAAGACAAAAAAATGCATCTGCATATGCATCGACATCATCTTTTCAAAAATCAACAAAAAGTTCAAAATCTTTGAAAATTGCATCACAAAAATATTTTCTGCATTCTGCATTGCACAACATTCACATTTTTGGATTGAGTTTGATAGTTGAACAAGTCTAAGTAAAATCCGTAGATTGGAGCTTGATTGGACCTTAAAATCTACCTAATAACAGGAACCTTATAGGAACTGGGTTTGAGGTACTTCAGGTCTAGTTGACTTAATTCTTTGAGGATCACGGGACTTGGTTCAATGGATTCTTGACTGCCTAAGTAGAGTATTTCGGAGCACATGCATGACTCTTGTTGATAATGACCTAACTTGGACATCTGCACCTTTCACATGGCTCAACTCAGTTGGAGTGGTGAGGGGATTGGATTTGCCGGTATGAGACGCACACAAGTGGAAACATTTGTCCTCCTCTAGGAAGGGAAGTGCACCCGAACGCGTCCAGCGATGAGGAAGTCTAAAGACAGGAGGTTGTGGGTTGCGATAAAGCTTCAAAAGAGGGATAGTCTACTAGCTCAAGAGGAAAAACTCCGTATGTAAATGCTGCTGTGAATAGTATGTTGAAAAAAAAATGTTCAAGCATGTACAAAAATAAAAAGCCTGTAAAGTATGTAAAAATGTGTTAAGTCAATAAGCAAGCTTGAGCTCCAAAGTCAAATATGTGATCCTGCAGCTGGATGACTTGACTACACTGGTCTTGCATCCCAGGATAGGTAGCTACACTGGCTACCGTCCATTCTTCTCCTCACCCCCTCCTCTTGAGTTGGTTGCCACTTGAACTTAGAAGGGAATACCCCGCTCCTCGAGGATGGAGTGATTGGATTGGGGAATCATTGGGTTGTCGTAATGGAGAAGTCGGTTTCTTTGCCATTTCAGTTGGAGAGAGCCACCATCACTTACACTGTACGAGTCAGACTCATAGTCGTAAGGGTTTGCGTATGAATTGAGATATTTCTGACCTGGCTATTGAGGAGACTTGAGCAGAGTTTTGGGATTCTCAGGGACCGTTGGATTTCAGATTCGGTTCTCATTAAGGTTCCGCCCGCACTAAAATTCCCAAGGTCCGACTTAAGCTCCAAACTTTGATTTTGTAAAGACAAGTTTGATAATTAAACTAAATCCAAGTTCTTCTTTTTCTTTTCATTCTTTTTCTTCTTGCACTTATTGCATAAGTGTTTGCTAGGGACTAGCAAAGGTAAAGTATAGGGGGATGATGAATCCACATTTCATCATCTTTATTCTATCGTTTTGGCCTAAAAAACCCTAACAAATGCCTGAAAATAGCATTAAATAGAGCAATTTAGCATTCATACATATGTGTGTAAAAAGTGTATAAAATATTGTTTTTAATGCCAAAATTATAGAATAAATAAAAGAAAAGAAAAAGAATAAAATATTGTAAATATTTTATGACCCGAAACCCCGAGACCTAGGCATTTTGATGAATAGATCGACAAGGAATAAAGTAGGGGGAGATAAGGGCCAAAATACAGTAAAAATACTCGTATATTTCATTCATTTTGGGACCTATTTTTGGTTCTACTTTTTATACATCAAATAAAGAAACTTGTACATGAAAGTTGTAGATAATTAAATAAAGAAAAATACAAAATTAATTTCACTAAAAAATAATACACAGATAAAAAGTTATGGTCTGAATAAAAATCCAGAATCCCAACTTCCCAGACCTATATCTCACAAATGAAAATTCCAAATGCTGGAAACTCACCTCTAATTGTGTATAGAATAAAATAATCTATTTAATGGCGGTGGTTTCGCATTTGGCGGAGCTACAGTTTGAAAGTTGAGTTTTGGACCCACATTGTATACCTGTACAGTTAAAAATATTCAATTTATTCTTTATTCATTATTTTTGTATTTTTATATTTTTATAATTTTGTGAATATTATTTAGAATACTTATGTACATTAAAACATGAATAAAAACCCAAACAAAACTCAAAATAAAAATAAATGTAACTAAAATACACAGGATTATACCTATGTACATACCTATACAATATCTACTTATATTTTATTTAATATATAAAACACCTCAGAAAAATAGAATAAAAATATATTTGTGTATATAAAAGTATTTTATAATTTTAGAAAATAATAAATAAAAATAATAAAATTAAACTACACAAAATAAAAATAAAGTAATAAAATACATAGGTATATGTACCTATATAGGGCTAAAAAGACAACATGTAAAAATATACCTAATATAAATAAATAAAAATTTCCATAAAATAATTTATAAAATTATAAGCATTTTTTATTTTGTAACCATAATTAAATAAAATAATTTACTATTTTATTTCGATTTTAGAAATGTTTTTCTCAGGTTTTTTTTCCTGGTTGGTTCACGTGGACCAACCAGGAGGGCTGGAGAGTTGACCTCGGTCAACTCTCTGCCCAACACATGGACCTTGTCAGGAGTGGTGTTGACCCCGGCTTCACCCATTTTTCGAGGATGCCTCGATAACCCTTTGGTGATGGCCTCTGGTGATGGCCTCTTCATGGAATCTTTTCCTCAAACATTGTTGAATCACGCCCAAGTGATTCCTTTGGCTGTGGAGCACCACATCGAGCTGACATCTTCCTTGAACATCACGCCCCGTCAACCCTTCAAAGGACATCCCCCGACTTCAATTCGAATTTTGATCCTTCTTCCACCAAAGCTACCCGTAAACCCCTAGCCCATCGTGATCCTGGTGACAGCAGGCGTCGATTCGAGCCTGGGTTCACCCGATTTGGTGTTGAATCGAAGAGATCCGCCGCGCCCTTCATCCCGACGTCTCTGATGAGCCTCACCCCCTTCTCTTTCTATTTTCTTGTAGCCTTAGCTTAGTTTAGATTAGTGTAGAAGCAGTTTAGGTTTTCTATGTGTGAATCGGCATGATTTCGTCAATCGAACCCATGGCGGAGCTGAGCTCCGCCCACGTTCCCGGTCGCTCCACGCATCCATCCGATCACCTGTCACCTCCATCTTCTTCCCCTTCGCTCCGTCATCACGCTCCACCCCTCCACTCACCTCGATCTCGCCCAAATCGAGCCATCAGAGCTCCCCTCTCCGCCGCTCGCTGGAGCTCCACGCCTGAGTCGTTCGCCTCAACCATTCGACCTGAGAAACCCCCAGTTCGCCTCGCCTGGTTTTTATGCTTCTCCCTTGCAGGTCAGAGCCCAAGAGAAGGCTCCATCGAGCCTCGAAGTCCCCAGGAGTAGCTCCCCAGGTCGTCTCCACCGTCCAGCCACGCCAAGCCGCCTCAGGCTCGCCTGAGACCTCCTTCAGACGCGGAGAGGCCCCAGGATCATTTTGCCCTTGATCCTAGCGCCGGAGAGGCCGTGTGTCGGCCGCAATAGCCCGCCAAAAGCTCACCGGAGGGAGTGTTCTTCGTGAACATCTCCCTGCCGTCGGATCAGGAGCCCCCTCCAGACGCCGCAGCCGCCGTTGGATTTTGGCCTCCCTTCACCGTCCGATCGCACCGCCATATCTGATCTGGGACGTCCACACGAACCGTCATCGAGCCACCAGCGCCTGCCACGTGGATAAGTGAAGCTCCTTCGGCCGCACGATCAGCCCCGTGGGTATTTTGCATCTTAAACCCACGTGTTTTTGTATTTAAATTCTAGTCCTAGAACTTTCATTTCCAGTTTAAAAGTTTTTGTAATAATTGCACTTAGGCCCCCGAACTTATTTTATTTGCATTTTAGTCCTCGCCACGTCACCTCACGTGACTGGGGCGCGTGTGTTTTGAGTATTTTGCATTTTCGAACCTAAACTTTGATCTATTTGTAGTTATACCCCTGTGCGTAGTTAATTAAATATGTTTTTGGGACAATTGCATGTTTGCCCCGCCGGTTTTTAGTATTTACAAATATGCCCCTGTGAATGACAGAACATGTGCTTCGCGCGTGTATTTTGGTGAAATTTGTACCTAAGCCCCTGGATGTTCTTATAATTGCATATATACCCCTGCTAGGCTTAGGATTTTTGCTTGCTTGATCCATTTATTTGGAGCCTCTTTTTGACTTGAAAATTTTTCAAAAATTATACTTAAGCTCATGTTAACTTGTACTTTAACGCCATATTTTTAGGTTTTGATTTTATTTCATTTTGATATTTATTAAAAAATCAAAAACACGCTATTTCAGTGCTGTCTAGCCTAGAAAATACCAAAAAAATAATAAAATACCTCTAAAAATTCCAAAAAAAATTCCCTACTATCTATTTTATCATCTTTTAGTGTCACCCCAAAAAACACTAAAAATCTCAAAAGAAAAACCCTAAAAATTCGAAATTACACAAAAACTTCAAATAAATATATAAAATTATGGAAAACTCAGAAAAATGGAAACTCAAGTCCTATATGTTCTACATTTTATTATCCTTATTTTAAAATTAGTTTGAAAAATTTTGATGGTTGTTTGATATTTTTAATTCCCATTTTACGCCCAACCAGTAGCTTATTCCCTATTTTCTTTTATTTGGCTATTTAAAAATACCAAAAACACTCTGAAAAATACCCAAAAATCACAAAAATAGTAAAAAATTATAAAAATAGAAAAAAGATTTTATTTCTGAATGTTTGACTATTTTTGCACGTTTTTATAAATATTTTGTCACCCCTTTTATTACATTGTTTTTATATTCCAATATTGAAAAAAAAATATATAATATAAAATTATAAAAAACAGAAAATTAAAAATCAAAATACAAAATTAAAAATTAAATAAAAATTAAAAATTAAAAACATTAAAAACCCACAAAAAAATTAGATTGGCTAAGTAGACTATTAGACCTAGGTTTTGACTTTTGTTTCTACTCTGCACCTTTGTTTCCTGTGTTCGACCCCTACTTGCTTGCCATTATACATTTTTAGTAGGGTATAATAAATTTTAATCCTTGCTATTGATTGCCTGATTGATTGTGTGGGTTAATTGTTGACGAACGGGAAGGCTTGAGTAGTCGCATCAGCGACAGTGAGTCTGATTTATCAGACCACTATTTAGCAGCTCTCGCTTCCTCGTTTTTCAGGCGCAATGCTAAGTTGTGCAAGCGTGCCCGAGAGGGGGGCACGTCGAGAGCGCCCAGTGATGGGTGTGTCACCCATAGTCAGTGGAATCCTAGTAACAAGACTAACCGATGATGAAGAGGGCTTGCTACAAACTCAAGACGATGAAGAGATCTTGATAGAATTCAAATTAAGGGTGGGATTGTTAGTATTAGGGTCATATTAGGATTAGAAACTCTAATGGGCTGGGACTCGTAATCCTAAGAGCAGGTGAGTTGTATTCTATTTATAGTCCTGATGGGAATATGACTATAGGTTTTTAATTAGGCTATATCTGCAGGGGATGTGGGCATTGCCTCCATACCACCATTTGAACAATGTATCCCTTACAGAAAGGGGGGAGAGAGTGACAAGAAAGAGATGATAGAGCGAGGAATGGAAATAGTTGTACTCATTCTACCTTATAGTGATCTTTCTTCTCCGATGGTCGCGAGAGGTGACCAACCACCATTATATCTGGTTGGCTTTTCTTCATGTGCTTTTGTGGTGGTGGGTGATTGGGCATCCACATCCATTTAGTGATTCATATCTCAACAACAGCTATCCAACCAAAAAAATATACCACTTCATTTCCCAACAGGGAAGGGTGTCTTGACGAGGGGGGGAGGAAGAGTCGAGGACGTCTGAGGGGATGTGGGACGTGATGGAGGTCCAAGGAAGAGGGAATGGAAGGAGTAGTATCTATTGTAAATAAGGTGAATTTAAAGGTGGATTATATAATGGAATCTGTTATAATTAATGAAGAAACATTTGGAAGCTAACACTCAAGGTTATTGATAATCGAGATTTCACGCGGGTCTAGATATGTCTCACACAAGGCTTAGACACAGTCGCTATGCAACCCATGAAAAATCCCAATCAATCAACAATTAACTCACAAATAAATATAAGCAATGCAAATAAAAGTGTAGAGTTAAAATTTATTTTATTTAACTAAAATTTATTTTATTTAACTCTACAAAAGATGTGTATAGTGCAAGTAGTGAAGAGTGTCGAATACATGGAGCAAACTAGATAGATTGTGCGATAAATGCAAGCAATGTGATTGTGAGCTTTGTCTATTTTTATGCAGGTTTTTAATTTTATATTTTTTATTTTTATTTTTTATTTTTTGTTTTATATTTTTGTATTTTGTTTTTTATTTTATATTTTGAGATTTTGTATTTTCCTTTTCTTTTAAATAAATAATAAAAGATATATAGTAGTATATATATAAAATAATAGATAAGAGACGTACAAATATAACTAAACATATCCAAAAATTACATAAATAAATATTTTTGGGTTTTAAATAAATTTTTACTGTTTTTATGATTTTTTAGTTAATTTTATTAATTTTTATATATTTTTAAAGTTGAAAATACCCTAAATCAGGGATTACTTAAATATCTAAAATTGAATTGAAGAGGAAAAATAACAAAATAGATACAAGATTCTTCAAATTAATTTAGTGGTTAGATAGTAATATAAATAAAATTATAAAATAGAAATCAATATTTTTTGGATTTTTAGGAATTTTTTATACTTTTATCAATGTTTTTGTGTCTTTTTAAATTTTAAGCATACTCTTTTCTTTTATTAGGTTTTTCAATTTCTAGAGTTGCAAAATAAGTAAATAAGGGCAACAATTTTTTTCGAATAGTTTGAAAAGTATTTATATTTTTTGGTATTTTATAATGTAGATAAGGACATTTAGTGCTCTTTTTTATTTTTAAAAAACAATAAAAATCATAAAATTGTAAATTAAATATATAGCGTGGATTTAATTACTGTGCAATCAGAAATGTACACCTATTTTTTGGGATTTTTTCGAGCACAATTGATATTTCAAATAAATAGAGAAAACAAAAAGAAACTACAATACTTGCATGGGAATTAACCTAAATAAAATAAAGTGCGGGGGATTTCCTGCAATTTTCACATAATTGTATAACGTAAATAAAATATTTGTGGGCCCAATTTAAATACAAGATACAGTGAGGTCCCTTCTGTAAAATGCTCACACCTCACGCGCACAAGCATGTGAGGTGACGTGGCGGAGACCCTATAAGCAATTACAATAACCTTATGGGCTCAAATGCGAATGTTCCAAAAAGTTGAAACTAATTATGATACTTACTGAACTATTTCATAAAATTACAAAAAAACAAGGTTATAGATGATATTTACCCCACTAAGGGCTGATCAAACGGTCGGAGGCCGTTCACTTGACACGTGTCGCGCCTGTAGTGCGCGATACCGCTTCGCAAGCGACAGCTGGGATTAGATCCCAGCATGATCGTACGACATTAGCTCGCTTGATCGGACGTTGGCTATAGACCTGGGCTGCAGTAGATGATCAGACGATCCGCGAGATGGCTGGAAGAACGTTGGAAGAACTCACCCTCGACGAGTTTCGATCGAGCACAGATCGCTCATCCAGCCTTCCCTCGTTCCTCTGACTTGTTGTACATGCTCCTGTAAACCCGACAAAGCCTCCATATGGCTCAAATGGCTCGGGGACCACTGATGGGTCCCTGGAGGTCGTTAGGCCTACGGTAATCCTGTAGGTTTTGGCATGATGCCTTTGACCCGCAGAATAGTCCTTCAGATCCTGCAAATACAAAAGCGAACACGACAACAAAAGTAGATAGGGATCTGGCCTTTATTGGCAAGTGATTGACGTATCATGGAGTGGTCAGAGCTCGAGAGCTCTGGTGTGGACTTAGGATCTCAACCTAGTCTAAACTTGATGATTAAAATGCGGAACAAAAAATGAACGTAAACCTAAGACTAACTACATGGAAAACGTAGAAATAAGGAAGGAAGGGGACCTCGACTAGTTGGCGAAGTGAACCTCGACGGCAAGCTCGCCGGAGGTGGTGGAGATCACTCAAGACCGCGTCCCTCAATCTCCCTCAAGATATAGCGCGGAGGCTGTCACCACCCTCTGCTATTTTGGCACAAGAGGGGTGAGGAACGGTGGCTAAAAGAGACTCCAAAAAATTGGGGAAGGTGATGGGTATGGTTTTATACAGGAAGTGAAGTGGCGATGAGGCGACGTTCGAGGTGGTGTACAAATCGAACGAGGAAGATTTTGGGAGATCTATGCACCCGACGTGGATCCTTGTTGTACAGAGGTAAATCTTCATAAAGGAACCACATCTTCTCAAGCCATGAATCAGTGGATAAAAAATCGAGAAACATGGTCGTTGTAGAGTTCTGACAGAAGGCCAGCTTGGGGAGAAGAGTTGACCGAGGTCAACTCTTGACTCCCCCTGATTGGTCCACGAGTACCAATACGAAAAAAGTTTGGTCAAAATTATTTGAAATTTAATTAATAAATATTAAATGATTTTATTAAATTAAAGTTATAAAATAAAAAATGTTACTATTTTCTATATTCATATATTATGATTTTTATTTATTTTTGAGGTGTTTTATTACAAGTTACTTTTTACGGGTTAATTATAGGTATATTTATCTATGTTTTGTATAACTTATTTTTATTTTGTATTTTTGATTTTATTATTTTATTTTCTTATTTTATAAATATATAACTTATTTTTATTTACTAAAATATATTTTTATTGTATTTTTTGATGTATTATACATACTTAAATAAATATGTATATTAAATATATATGTATAGATATAGGTATTTCATCTATGTATTTTATATAAATATTTTATTTGAATGTCTTATTTATGGTTTTATTTTAGTTTTACTATATGCATATGTTATAAATAATATTTACAAAATTATAAAAATATAAAAAAATGAAGAAAAAATAAAATGAATATTTTTTCAGATATATTATACAATAAGGGTCCAAAACCTAACTTTCACACCTTAACTCCAAAAAATATGAAACCACCTTCATTAAATAGATTTTTAAAAGTTATATATAATTAAGGTGATTTTGATATATTTTGAGTTTTTATTTGAGAGATATGGGTGTGGGAAGTTGGGATTTTGGAATCTTATTCAGAGTACAACTTTTACATTGTGTGTTAGTTTTGTATGAAATCAATTTTATATTTTTTTATATTATTATATACAAAATTCATGGTTCAAAGTTTCTTTATTTGAGTTATAAAAAGTATAAAATAAAATAGGTCCAAAAAATGAATAAATAATGAATTAAGAAATTGGCTTGTTATTGAATTATTGGCCCTTATCTCCCCCTACTTTATTCCTCGTCGGCCTAGTCATCAAGATGCCTAGGTCTCGAGGTTTAGGGTCATAAAATATCTTTGATATTTTTTCTTTTTCTTTTCTATTCTTTATTCTATAATTTTGGCATTAAAAACGGTATTTTATACAGTATTTATACAACAAGGCATGGATGTTAATTTATGCAAATTAGAGATATGTACATGCATTTACTAGGGGTTTTAAGGCCAAAATGATAGAATAAAGGTGATGAAATGGAGATTCATCAATTATGCACGTAATTATGATACTACTCAGGGTTATGCTATGTAAGAGTTGAGGACTATTTGGTGTTCTAGGTGTAATTATGAACTGTCAATGGTTATGTATGTAATTATGAAATTGCTCAAGGTTGTGGGTGTAAATATCCCTAATAGATTTTATTTAGTTTTATATGCAAAATCATGCTCCTTTGTTTCAAGACATTTGAAACAATCTTGAAATTAACCAATCTTGTTTGCGTTGGGGTTTGGATCCTATTTATTTTCATATTGGGATCATATTTATTTTGTGATTTTTATCATGTTTGTATTGTGAATTGTTTGTAAGGGTACACCGTACTATAGAAACCCCCTGAGGGTTATGGCTATTTCTCATCATCTATATTGCAGTTCTTCTAGCATAGATTGAGAGAGAGAGAGAGAATATTTGGTAGTTAACATAGTTACTGATGAATCTCCATTTCATTACCTTTACTCTTTCCATTTTGACCTTAAATCCTTAGCTAAATGCATGTAAGTAGCATTGAATATAAGAAATAACACTTAATAATTGATCTAGAAATACTATATAAATACATGTATTCCATTCCAAAATAAAAGAATAAGGAAAGAAAAGAAATTGAAATGAAGTGTGAAAGACACTGAATGACCCTAACCCCGAGACCAAGTCAATATTGACTTGGTCGACTAGGAATAAGTAGCGGGAAATAAGGCACATTGAGCGTATAGAAAACACTTTAAAACACTAATTTTATCCCCTATATAAAACATTTTTACACCTATTATATTTTCTAAATTATACACTTCAAATAAATGAACCCTCAACATGAAACTTGTAAATAAAAATACAAAGAAAAATACAAAATTTATTTCACAGAAAAATAAAGCACAATGCAACTGAGACACATAGACGAAAAAGCCACAAACAAAACTTCCTAGATTGTATCTCCTCTATACAAACACAAAATTGACCAAACTTATTTTTATGGTTCATAAAATTAAATTATCTATCTAATGAAGTTAGGTTCATTTAAAATGGAGTTACAATGCAAAAGTCAACTTTCAGGTCCCTTTTTTTATTGAATACTTGTATATAAGTAATCAAAATATTCATTATTTACATTTTTATTCTTTTTATATTTTTAAATACATGTAAATAATATTTAAAACATATTTATATAATAAATAGAAAATAAAAACATTGAAAATACATTAAAATTAATAATGAAATACATTATATATGTATACTATATCCATAATATATATACCCTTATTTATTTAAGCATCTAATAAAATTGGAAAATAAAATAAAAATATGTAAACATGTATTTAAATATACTATAAATATATAAAATATGTCAATATCATAATAAAATACCAGATACCAAATAAAAATAAAATACATGTAATACATGTAAATATACTTATATATCTACATGTACAATTTAGCACATAATAAATTAGCTTGTAAATAAATAAAAATCATAATTAATTACTACATATATAAATCAACATGTTCATTTTTTGACTTTAAATTAATAAAATCGTTTTTTTAATTAATAAGGGGATTATTCTCCTGAATTTTCTTGTTGGTCCACGTGGACCAATAAGAATGCTTGGATCGTTGATCGCCTGGTCTGCAGTCCTTTCTTCGTCGCCCCCTTTGTCAGAGGTCACGAGACCTCTGACTTCTCCATTTTTTTGGAGATGAATTGTTGCTCGATACATCTCGATTCCATCACCGATCATCTCCTCCATACTCTCCCCCATCTCTCTAGCTACCTAGGATTTACCAAACGCACCTCCCTTGCATGCAACTGCGCTCCACTTTTTGCCAAAATCTTGTTCATAAATAAGCACCCCCCACACCCTTTTTATTTTTGATCTCATTTTCCCCTCGTAGCCCCAATAGGATACCCACTGTTGAAGCTTGTGGTGACAGCTCGAGTCTCCAGGCCTTGTTGGTGTCTATAAGAGGCAGAGGAAGGCGATCAAAGCCATCGTCAGAGCACCTCTAGCGAAGGATGCTATTCCCTGCTCGTCAGGTATGATAAGTTAAATTAGGTTTTATTTCACACATTTATGTTTTCTTAGCTTAGTTTAGCCTTTAATTTCTTCTAATAGTCAGTAGGTTAGTTTAATTTAGTGATTTTAGTTGGAAACTCCATCTCTGATTCCATGTGCTTCACTTGTTCTCGACCTTCCATTTCGTTCCCCCTTCGTTACTCATAGATTTCTTCCCAAAACCCCCATCAATCCACACTTGATTCTGCACGAATCAAGGGGAATCGAGCTTCATCCTCCATCATCGCTTGGAGATCTCCATCCCATTCCATTTCACATACAAAACAGCTTCAAATCTGGTCACAATGCTTTGCCTTGGGCAAAGGAAGGTTTGGTGCATGTGTCAATCTCTAAGGAACCACCTAGAGCCCTGTCGATTCCCACTTTGTGATCGAGGTGGTACTAAACTATCGAAGTCCCTAGGTCCCATTCGAGAGGACCTGGAATTGTTTGGAGACCACCTTCTAGTGCGGAGCCCCCTAGGAAGGTCACGGACTCGTCGTCATCAAGATAGTATGCTTGAGGTAAGAGATACAATCGATCAAAGCTCGACAAGAACAATGTTCTTGTTGTTCATCCACTTCGCCTAAGAACCTTCGGATGAAGCCCCCAATGCCAGAGATAATCTCCACCGTTGAAGACATGGCAAACTGTTGCACTCCATAGCCTTTGGATCTTCTTAAGTGGGCATACGTGGCACTCCCTAGGCCGTTGAATGGTTGATGAATCATAAATCGGCTAAAAAATTGCTCTCGTTGTAGCATGGGCCAATCAACAATCACTCAGAACCCAGAGAAGATCTCCACAAAGAGTTCTCGGCTTCACTTTATACTTGGGATACTCTAGGATCAAACATAGGGACACGAGCAATTATCTAATTAAATTTAGTCACCAATTATTTACTTGAGCAATTTATAGGTTCTAGGTCAAGCAAAATGAAAAGAAACATAAAGAATGCATCTTTTTAAAGATTTATGTAATTAATTTACATGATAAACCATGATATAATGCAATCACAAAGTAGACATACAACCAACAATAAGCTCATGATTAAATAAAATAAATACTTTTGAAATCAAATGATTAATTAATGATAAATAAATGTTTAGAAAAGTGCAATTCAACATAAATACAATTTAATTTTGAGTGAAGAATAAGGCTGAATAGACAAAAATAACGCTAAAAAATTATGCATGAATTTAATGATAAATCAGTGATTTAATTGTACCAGATTAAAGATCAATTTTCCAATGACACCAATATCATTAAATTATGATTAATGGTTCATAAGTTATTAAGAGAACAATGTAGGGGCATAACTGCAATAAAATATGAATTATTTAATTACAAAGAGGCCTGAATTGGACTAAAGTGCAATTATAGAAAACCTCTGTAATTCAAATATTTTTGAATGTCTCCTATATTCTTATAAAGAGGCACAATGATGCTTCCCCTTCATTCTTCTGGTATTTCTTACTTCGTCAAATGATATTAAATTTGTAAGCCATGTGAAATCACGTTCACTTAGAACTCTTTATACTTCTATAGGAATGTCATCACCTCCTACACCATTCTCAGATTTCTTAGCCTTCAAAGCCTCCTATACCTCCTTTCATTGTATATGTATATACCTTACACGATTTAGTACCATTCACTACTAGCTAGATCTCCCAAAGTGATCACTTTATTCCCTCCCCTCATAAAAAGCTTATGGAAATATTGCTTCTATCAATTCTATATATCATTATGAGTGACAAGAAAATGTTCTTCCTCATCTTTAATGCATGTCACTTGAGAAAGATCTTTGATCTTCCTTTCTTTGCTTTGGTCAATCTGTATATATCCTTCTGCCCCTCTTTAAAGTCAAGCTTTTTTTACACTTTGACTTACCTTCACTTACAACCTTCTTTACTTCCTTCTTTGCTATCTTGTAGTTTGTGACAGTTTCATATATTCTATCCTTATACTATGTTTTGGACACATGCTAAAAAATCGGTTGAATCGGGGAAAACTAAGAGTTCTCTTCTCCTACTTTAAATACAACGTTTACAAATGTTCAAATTGTGAACACTCTCACGGTTTTCATAAAATACAATGAGGAGACACTTAAAAATTTAGCCATCACTCTAAAATTCTTCTCCAATATCTCAGAACTACGTATAAACAAAAACAAGTCCTTACATTGACTAAATATATCATCTTATGAGGAAGTATTCCTTAGAAGTCAATTCAATTGGACTTTGGGAGAGTCCTAATTAACTACCTAGGATTCCACTTCTCACCGAAAAAACTCACAAAGAATTGTTGGGTACAAAAAATGGATAAATTTGCTTAAAACTTAGTGGGTGGATAGTCCAGATGTTGGCAATGCAGGCTAGAGTTACTTTGCTTAACTCTAGCTTGACCCTTCTCAACCTTCATCTTCTTTCTTCTCTCAAACTGTCAAAATATGTCATTGATACCATTGGAAAAATTAAAAGAATTTTTTGTCGAATGAGACCACAAATACAAAGCACAAATACCTTGTTGCTTGGTGCACCATCCATAAGATAATTATGGATGGGGGATTGTGGACTTAGAGAGTTTTAATAACTCAATGCCATCAAAAAAAACATGATAGATATTTTAGATTGTAGAAAGTACCTTACTGGGTAAATCATTAAGATATGATGTCATTTCAGATGTCTAATAACATAGATGACACAAATATTTGGACATCTTTGAAATCACCCTCTATTTAAATCAGAATTGCCTTACATAAAATACAAAGGTCGGGGAGAAATTCTCTCTTCTGGTTGGATGGTATCAATGGAAATTCACATCTTAAGGATCTTTTCCAGAGTTTTGACCTTTGATTTAAAAAAATGATACATGATGCACCATTATGAGAAAGATAAGAGCTCCAAATAACTAGCTCTCGAGCATTCATAAGAGAGTTCCTCTACAATTAGGGAATACGACAAATAAACTTAAAACTCCTTTTTCGTAGATAACTCTATTGACGAGGACGATTTTACAAACTTCCCATCTCTAGATTGGCTTGAAAAGTCTATACATATTGTTGCGAATCGCGGAAGCAAACATACAAAAACACAATCAAACAAGCAAGAAGCAAACACAAGGATTAACAAGGTTCACCCGTAAATAGGCTACGTCCTTGGGCGGCGGCGATCGGTTTCACTATATGGAGAAAAAGGTAATACATAGGGTACTAACAAGGTACAGATATGGGATGAGAAACATGATGAAAATGAGGATTGCAGTATCTTGTGGCCCTAAGACCATTTTTATACTACAAAAGAAGAATACCATTTGTATTCAGCAATCCATCCCAACAGCTCTTAGCCAATTAGAAGGCAGGACATGGATCATACATGTCAGCAATCTTGACCCAACAACTCTCAGCCAATCAGAAGCCAGGATACAAATCGGACATGTCAACAATCCTGAGCCAACAGCTCTCAGCCAATCAGAAGGCAGGACACAGATCAGACATGTCAGCAATCCTGACCCAACAGCTCTTAGCAAATCAGAAGGCAAGACACAGATCAGACATGTCTGTAATCCTGACTCAACAGCTCTCAGCCAATCAAAAGCCAGTATACAGATCAGCCACATCAGGAGCTAACAAGTGGTTAGGATTCAAGTCACATTAATAATCTCCACCTTGAAATTAATCCTCATGTAGCAGAATGAACCACTACCATTACTCCACCATGAGTTGAATTCTCACAAGCAGAATTAGCCACTGCTAGACTCCACCGGAGTTGAATTCTCATATAACAGAATTAACCACTGCTATACTCCACCATGAGTTGAATTCTCCAATAGCAGAATTAGCCACTGCTAGACTCCACCGGGGTTCAATTCTCATATAACAGAACTAACCACTACTATAATTGACCACTTGAAATTCAGATAACATGAATCATGAAATTATAAACAATATTCATCTTGAAATTTCTCCTTAGAGAATCTATATCGAGCTTCACCTTGCCGCCGCCAGCCCCTCCTTGGGGCTACTGCCAACTGCTGATATTGAGCAAGTCCAAACGACGCTTGAACTTACTCCCAGGAACTGTAGACCCTTGCAAGACATATAAGGTCTTTTTGCTTGTTGCCTTTGATGAAAACAACCCCAGCTTTGGTAACCTGCATGACTCCACCTTCATGCATGCGAAGAGAGAACAGACGTTGCTTCAAGAGCAACTTGTTGGTCAGAGACTTCATCATGTATAGACTTTCAAATCTCAACCACAGACTGGCTGCAAAATCCTCATCGGCAGCCTCGACGATAATCTTATCTTCCAAATATAGCCTGATCGTCGAGTGCGCCTTCTCTTCCTGCACCATCAATCGGACGGCTCGAGTGCCTTCGCTCGCTCCTGATCTAACGGTGCCTAGATGCCCCGCAGCTTCAGAAGGGTGTGCATCTTGATATGCCATAGACTGAATATGTTCTTCCCTGTGAACTTCTCGATATTCAGATTATGCGATGCCATCTTGCTGGATGATCCTGACGGAACCTGAAGCTCTGATACCGGTTTGTTGCGAATCGCAGAAGCAAACATGCAAAAATACGATCAAACAAGCAAGACACAAAACACAAGAATTTACAAGGTTCACCCGTAAATAGGCTACGTCCTTGGATGGCGGCGATCGGTTTCAGTATATGGAGAAAAAGGTAATGCATAGGGTACTAAGAAGGTACAAATATAGGATGAGAAACAGGATCAGAATGAGGATTGTAGTATATGGTGGCCCTAAGGCCCCTTTTATACTACATCAGAAGAATACCATTTGTATTCAACAATCCATCTCAACAGCTCTCAGCCAATCGAAAGGCAGGACACGGACCAGACATGTCAGCAATCTTGACCCAACAACTCTCATCCAATCAGAAGCCAGTATACAGATCAGACATGTCAGCAATCCTGACCCAACAGCTCTCAGCCAATCAGAAGGCAGGACACAGATCAGACATGTCAGCAATCCTGATCCAACAGCTCTCAGCAAATCAGAAGGCAGGACACAGATCAGACATGTCTGCAATCCTAACTCAACAGCTCTCAGCCAATCAGAAGACAAGATATAGATCATCCATATCAGGAGCTCAAGAAGTGGTTTGGATTCAAGTTACATTAACACATATGAATAAAAGTATATTCTTTGCTTCGACATAGGGATGCATATCAACATTTGATAATGGTTTTTCAATCACCCGTCCATTCTCGTATCTCATTCTTACTGATCTATCGTTATAGACATGAGATTTAAGACTTCTTATAAAAAAGAGACCTATCTTGGGTAAATCGATGTCACCTCTATAAACATGAGCAAGAAAATCGCAATCATATGCTTTGTAATTGCAAATTCTCCAAATATGTTCACGCCGGGAGATGATACCTTCGATTCCTCCTTTCAAAGAGGATTCCGATATTAAAGAATCAAGGGAAATTTGGACTCTTGGATATATCATGCTACAACTTCAACAACATGGTGATTCTCATGGAAAGAAAGATGCAAGCAAATCTTTGAAGCAAATGAAACACCACAATGTGTTTTAACTAGAGATATAAGTCATTTACTATGGTTTCATGTAACGAATAATCAACTTTGTGATTCTTTTCTGCTGCATTAGTTGTGTTTTCCTCCTGGCCGCCTGGATACTCCTCTCAAGTTTGATCCAATGGATTCATCAATGATGAAGGTTATTGCTGTTTTTTTATAGCAACCTTGCAATGTTCATCTTTTATTTTGGATGCCGGAAGTTGCAGTAAATATTGTTTGGTACGTGAGTGTCCTTATCGCAGAGGAAGGACATAATGATCTTTTTTTCAAAAAAAAAAAAGATTAATGTAAGGCACAGTTCCAGCAATCAATCTTTTAAGGATAAGTTGCATTATTATATTCAACACGCAAAAAACAATACATTTATATAATCGTGCAAGACAACAAACACACTGTTCACAGTAAAAAGAAGAAACCCGAAAGGCCGACTTCAAAATAAGATCACAACACTAATATTTCTTCAGTGCTCCATGCGCATGACGCAGCGGATGCTCTCACCCTTGAGCATGTAATCGAAAGCCTTGTTGATCTCCGAGAACGGCACCGAGTGGGTGATGAACTTCTCCAGCTCAAGTTCCTGCAAACATTGTAGCCATGACGATGATGTCATGTGATCTGATTCAGCTGGAAAAGCCACGAAGGAATTGGAGGAACATCAGCTCTTTCGACAGATCGTTATTACCTTCTTCATGTAGAGGTCGACGACCTTGGGGAGATCGGTGCGGGGTTTGTAGTGGCCGTAGAAGGTGCCCTTGAGCGTCCTCTCCGTCAGGAAGTTGAGAGGACTGGTCTTGAACACATCATCCTTGTGGGGAACCCCCACCAGCACCGCCACCCCCCAACCCTGCCACAATTAATACACACACGCGTATCAGCATCTGCCTCTTACCAAAAATAGACCAATTGAAGATACTAATCATTCGCAGGCGGAGTTGATAACATCGTGGACGGACTCGAAGGCGGAGATCATGGCCTGGATGCTGCCCGTGCATTCGACAGCCCTGTCTACTCCCCCATTAGTTATCTCAGCTAGAACCTGCAATTAATTAATGCAACAGAGATATATCAATTTGATATCAATATGTATATGGATCCATCAGAATGTGCATGTTATTAATTGCGGAGTATTCGGTCAGGCATATCAACCTGCTGGACAGGCTTGTCGTGGTCCCTTGGGTTCACGAATTCAGTGCATCCAAACTTCTTGGCTGCACATCAGAGAAAAGCAATGCAATTTATCAACTAACATGATCCACAGATATGTTGGATGTTCGAACTATATGTTTAGCTATATGTGTCTTTACCTGTCTCGAACCTGTCAGGGTTCAGATCAACACCAATGATCCTTGACGCACCCGCAAATTTAGCACCTTCACAAGCCTACATAACCGAATTATAAAAAAATTAAGATTGACAACAATTCAGTTGCAACTCCCTGAATTTTGATTAACCGTTGCCAAACTAACAGAATTCGTTATCTTTATTACTAAGATCTTTATTGCCTGAATCTGAAATTACAAAGAGACTCACCGAAAGGCCGAGGGCTCCCAAACCGAAGACGGCAACCGTTGATCCCTTTGGAGGCTTCGCAACGTTCACCGTGGCTCCAAAACCTGTCGTGGAATTAAAAAATCGGTTATTGAAAGATTAAGTTAGTTATAAAAGAAGGTTGGTGTAAATGGATATTAGTCAGTAGTAACTTACCAGTGCAGAAGCCACAGCTGAGGATGCAGACGACGTCGAGGGGAGCAGCAGGATCAATCTTCGCAACACAACCGGCATGCACGACAGTGTACTCGCTGAAGGTGGAGGTGCCGAGGAAGTGGCTGATGGGCTGCCCGTTGATGGAGAACCTCGACTTTCCATCATTGAGCATAACTGCCCTATCAGGGTCTATCCTAAGAAGGTCGCACATGTTGCTGTCCTCCGATTTGCAGTGCCGGCAGTCCCCGCATTCGCCGGTGAAGACAGGGAGGACATGGTCCCCTGGAGCAAGCTCTGTCACACCCTCTCCGACACTTTCTACAATCCTGATGCCCAGTAGCAAATCCATCACCAACCACTCATATGAATCAATATTAGCTAATGTTGATTAATTATATAAAACGTACCCAGCAGCCTCATGGCCGAGGATGCGAGGGAAGATGGGGGTCTGGCCCTTGGCTTCCCAGAAGTAGACGTCGGTGTGGCAGAGAGCGGTGTAGAGGATCTTGATTCGGACCTCGTTGGCCTGCGGTGGAGCCACCTCCACCTCCTCGATCTTAAGCGGTTGCCCGGCCTCCCACACAACAGCAGCTGCAAGAGATTCAAGTAAACTCTGCTCTCTCAGTTGCTACGAATTGGAAAGAGATACCAGTACCCAAATCGAGAAAACTACCAACCTTTGCATTTGATGGGCTGACCAACAGTGCTTGCCATTTCTATCTCTCTCTCAAAGGGTTCCTGAACTGTTTGCTTTGCTTTGATGTGGTGGAAGATTTAGCTCCCTGTACGTAGGTATATATACTCTGCAGAAGGGTGTTCCGTTTCATCCTGGCCACTATCTTCCTGTAACCAGTAGAAGCTAAACCCACGTTCTCGATCCCAACGGCGGGAAGAACAGAGTAGACGTTCTAACCAGAAGCCCAAAGATGTCAAAACCACAGAGCTGGTTTTGATTGGGTTTCCACCGGAGCCATTTGGTTCTGTTCAAGTCAAAGAGATGTTTCCTATATAATTATCCTTGTAATCTATCCGTGTGGGGTCTAGTTGTGCTGAAGATCTTTTTAGACATTGAATTGGGGAGGCTGTTTGGACTAAGATACGAAACTAACATTTTTACGGATTGTAAGTGTCATTATACTCGATGGGCTAGAGCTTTCCTCCTTTAAAGAAGCGCCACTAAATTTTAGGTGCAGTTTTAAAGAATTTAGATTTTGAGGTGCAGTTTTAAAGAATTTAGATTTTGTATTTTAACAAGAAAAAAACTGTATATCATGTAAAGCCCTTATTGGAATAAAATTAAGGATCTTGTATTTGGAATATATAAAGAGCCATTGAGATACCGGTCCATATACAACAACAACAAGAGAGAAAAAGAGAATGAGAATGCGAGAATAGAGAGTATATGTGTGCTCCTTTTAGTGATTTTTCTCTTCAGGTCATAAGAGATGATCGACCACTATTTTGTCGTGTCATCTTATTTACATACTTCTATGGTTTGGCAATGAATAACAAGAAGCCTTCGACATCAGCAAGAGGTTGCGACACAACATGTGTACATTCTTCATAAGCCATTACGGACTAGTGGTGGTAGTTGCCCGGAAGAAACCATGAGAGTCATAAAAGAATTCTGCTACGAACATCTGGTAGCGAGATCATGCAAGGACATGCGATGATAATGTGAACAATATAGAGACTGGTTGCTTATGGTCATAAATTCAATAGTTATAACGATTCATCGAGATTGTGAGTACATGAAGTTCAATTGAAGAGAGCAATATAGAATGCACGATAACAATAAGAGTGTCTACTAGGTTGGGAGAATTTTGGCACCATTTTTTTAGATCTTGTAAATAATTTCATTAATTTTGAGACTATGTGGGTATCCATGGCAATCGCGGTGTTAGGTGATTCATAATAGAGGATGATTAAATGACATTCTGCACATGTGATAGCAAAGTTCACATTGAAGGCTGCATCATTATGAATCCCTTCTATTTGTTTTACCTAATTGCTGAAAAGAGTAAAGAATATAGCCATATAAGAGGGGCTTGTGAAAGCCATCCAAGCAACAAAAAATGCTTATGAAGATGAAAGATGAAGAGTGTCAGGAAATGAGGGATCTCATAAATAAACTATACAATGATTTTAGGTAGACAACACTTTTGACAAAGACAACAGCATAGACAATACAACAACGGCTTTGAAAGAAATCCAAGGTATGATATATGCCTATATATCTAAAAAATAGGTTATGGCTAAATCATACGTTGTATAGTCTAAGGATGGCCAATGGGAAGACGTTGGACATGTACTTGGATGACTTCACAAGATTCTACCAGACATGATTACACTTGAGGAGAAGATCGAAAAAAGAGATTCTCTCTTCAAAAAGGAGGATACATCACTAATCTTGTTTAGTTCTATGTCAGCTTTTTATGTAAACATTATGATGAGGTTTCTCCATGGAAAGATGTTCATTAAGTTAGAAAAGATGGTTGGTCCATTAACTATGAATGATTCTGGATGAAAGGTCAATAGCTGAAGCAACAAATGATGAAGGTCATGTACTAGCATCATACATCAAACATTCAAGTTTAAGAGAGATGAGTATCATATGATGTTCTAAGTCATAGAATCACATCAAATGCTTTTATTATGACAAGACTTCTCATTAGGTGAGATGTGAGAAGGAAATGAAGAAAAATATGAAGAAATGGAAGAAAAAGCTTACAATTCAGATTAAGATTAAGAGGATTCTACTGAAGATTGCAAGGGGGGCTTGCTAACATGTAGAAGAAAGGTGAATGTTGAAACTAACATGTAGAAGAAAGGCGAATGTTGATTCAGTATGACTTTCTCAACATGTTAAGATCATGTGTGCTCATTTACGAAGTAGTTCAACACTTATCAATCATACCATGATGTTGTAGTCATGATGACACGTGCATAGGTTTTACCATATCAAAGAAATTTGATAAAGTGAGGGAGTTATGGTATCAACCTACAACGAAAACTTTTAGGGTTTTTATCAGTTGTGCCCCTTTGAGATTTTGCAATATCAGTTATGCCCCTATCTTTTCAAGAATATCAGTTGTACCCTCAACTTCTTCTCATTCTATTACTTGTACCCCTCGGGTTAGTTTCCGTCCATCCATAATACAAACGGACGTTAACTTCAAGGATATAAGTGGAATTAATTGAAAAAAATGGACGGAAATGTCCAACTCTTCTTCTTCTTCCTCCCTCATCATCTTCCTCCCCCTTCTCTTTCCTCTCCCAGCCACCTGCTCCTCCAGTGGTTCCTCCCGACCGCCTTCAGCCCATCCCTCCGCCCCATCTCCACCCCCCGCACCTGCGCCTCCCCCCCTCCGCCCCGAGCTCCTCCCCGGGCCTTGCACCTCCGCCTCGGCGCCTTTACGCCCCCCTGGCCCCTGGCCCCTGCCTCCTCCCCCCACCCTTGCGCCCCCAGGTCGGACGCCCCCGTAACTCTGCACCTCCCCCTTCCCCCGCCGACCCGCCCCCTGCGCCTCCCCTTGCCCCTGTCGCCCTCGCTCCCTTGGCCTCCCCCTGCCCCGTGCATCCCCCTTACCTCCGCCGCCACCGCCCCCTCCCCCTCCCCCTTCCCCATGCCTCCCTCAACCACCGCTGCCCCCGCCTCTCCCCCTCCCTCTGCCCCGCGCCCCAGGTCGCCTCCTGCCCTGCCCCCCCCCCCCCCCCCCCGCCCCCAGGTCGCCCCCTTGCCCCCCGCCCCCGCGCCCCTAGGTCACCCCCCAGGGCTCTCAGTAATTGTTAAGTTGAGATAAAATTTTGACTAATTGATTAATGAAAATTTACTGAAAAATTCAATAAAATTCACCATTTGATCCGTATGAGTGATACATCCGTGAAAATGCAAAAAATTTAAAGATTCGATGGATGCATGAAGGTGTAACTAAGAGAGAAATTATGAAGGGAAAGGAAGAAGAACAAATGGAGGAGGAAGAAGATGAAGAAGAAGTATGGACAATTATACCCCTCTTAACTGCACCATGGCTTAAAAAAATCATGGTTAAGTCGACTCATTGATGGTTAAACTAACGGAGGGGCACAACTGATAGAACGACAAGAAGCTGGGGGCACAACTGATATTCCTAAAAAGATAGGGACATAAATGATATTGCAATATCTCAGAGGGGCACAACTGATAAAAAGCCAAATTTTAATAGATTTGCAACATATTGCTTTTGACCACTCGATCACTCTCTCCTTCCTGAAAGAAGGCCTTGAAGCCCTCTCACCCTTACTAGGCCTTTGTTATTCTCTAGAGATGAAAGGGAACTCCACGGTCCTTTCACGTCTCAAAGCCTGATCGAAAGTCTTGGCAATCTTCAGTGGTTTGGGTGGGAGAGAGTTGAGGGTAGTAAAGGGAATAATATTTAGTTTGTCTCGAATTTCAAGAAAGGGGTGAACCTGCCTCAAAATTATAATAGGTCGATGTGTTTGTCAACCCACTATATATTAGTGAAATCCTCTTCTTCATTGAATAATCTCAAGTCCCAACAACCTATTGAGATTCCATCCATGCAGGAATGAGGAGCTGTAAAGAGAAAATAGTGCGATTTTGCATGTTTGGTAGGATAATGCAAAATTTGAAAGGTATTAGACAAGTTCCTATGGTTAGAAATATATGATTTCATTGGAAATGATCGAGTTACGAGGATATTGAGTTACTATTGGAGAGGTAAGTAGAGAATCTTGCATGGTGAAGTAAGGATTGAGGATGCCCAGTAATAAGTCACCTAATAAGCACCATGAGGATATCGTTTTTGGTGTAATAAGCACCATGAGGATATCGTTTTTGGTGTTGTTGTTTCCATTTTGGGAATTTTACATCGTAATCCCTAAATATTTGTCCTATTACTTCATAAACCATGTAATCATCGTGATTACACCGCAAAACTCCTACCGTATCTTTCTCTCTCCAAAAAATATTAAAGGGATCATGGTGCAAGTTACAAGGATTGTGGTGTAACTACAAAGTTATGTTGCGGAGGTAATGGAAAAAAATGAAATTAAGTAGGTACCACATCCATATTCATCATTGTTTGAAATATAGTACGACATGTAAGGGATCTTTAATTAGACAATGAGAGGGTTACTTGGATAGGACAAAAGGAGGAATATATTTTTTAAATGATTCTAGAGGAATATATTTTTTAAATGATTCTATGTAATTGTATTCCCCAACAAATAATGAGTTTTAAGGAGGAGAGATTAGGTATCCCTAGCTACTATCATATTAGGTGCCTAGCCTCGGGTAAATTCCTAATGATCTTGTAAGAAATCACGAGAATCAAGTGGAATTTTCAACAGCAAAGGGGTTGACATGCGGAACCTTCCAATAGAGGACAAGGAAAACCACGTCCTCAAACCAACAGCTTATTCTGTACATCTTGTTGAACTTTCTCTATTGCAACTTGTTCTTTGTTTCCTAACCCCTTTATGAATTGCACATGATAACGATTCACATCTAAACGTTCTCTCTCTCTCTCTTTCTTTTTTTTCCTATTAAGGCTTTGATGTGGATATTCATCCATCGGTTTGTGCATGGATCGAGTTTCTTGTTTCTGAAGAGTTGCTTAGTTTTTAACGTCTATCAAGAATCACAAAGGCCCTTTTTATAGACAATCGTTACTTTCTCTGAGATGCAATTATCTCATCCAGGTAGTAAATGTTCTAACAAACATTAAATAAGTAGTGTTACATAGCTATTTAGCGATGGAGCTAAGCATAAACTCTTATTCTTACCTTTAAATTTGGTTGTTTGTTTATATACATGTATTATTGGATCTTTTATGACTTGTCCATTGTCTTCTTCAAGTTTATGTAGTTCAAGTGAGGGAAATTCTTTAATAGTGTCCCAGAAATACATAATTCTTTGGATGTTGCACAATATTTTTTTTACTTTAGTATTGTACTACACAATATTTGTTTTACTTTAGTAATATATTGGTGTAGTACCCACTTAAATGGTCTAGTAGTAGTGCAATTAATGTGCCTACCATCCAAAAGAGCAGGGTTCAAATCCTCCCTTGTGGGGGTTGCGTTAGGTAGTCGATAACTAGCATAAAAAAATAGTCAAATCTTTCAACATGGATTTGAGCAAGAATCCATGTAGCCGACCCTACTACAGTGGGTGAAGGCTTCGCCATTTTTTTAGTAATGTACTGGTGTCGCATCTTCTATATATGCCACCTTATATCGCAATTTATGAATGCGACAAGCGCGAGTCGCATGTAAGAGATGTGATATAGGCTGAAATCCCTGAAAATGAAAACGTCCTGACATATATCACATAACCATTCTGCAACATCTGCAAAAGTTCTTGCAAATGAATATGACCAATTGTTATACCTATGTTGCTTAAGCTTTATCCGATATCTGCTGAAAGTCCTATAATGTTTAAGTCCCTACGACACTCCTCTTCGCATCACTTCTTTGCTCACTTCCCAGTTAAATGAAGGTGTCTGTTCGCGTGACTTCCTAGGGCTTCCCCAGTCGCTCCCTCTCCGCCAATGCGCCGCCTCCTCATTTCCTGATTGTTGATGCTGCATCTCCCTACCTCCGAAGACCTTCGGTGCTTCCTCTTCCTGTTGTGCCACAACCATTGGCACTTCCCCATAGAGCTTTCAACACCCTAGGTAAAGATGAAATTGTTTGGTCTTATGGTTTGGCTAGTTTGGGAACCATGCTATTTTCCACTAAATTGAAGTTCATGTGACGAGCCGTTAATGTTTTTTACTTACAAATCCATTATCTCCCATGTGTCAGGTTGGAATGGAGTCGGTTTATTGCATGTTCCATTTGAAGGGTGCATATTGGGATTCGACGATCACCAATGTGTGTGGTTTTGGCTTAACATCGACTGTTACGTACAATGAGTTGTTAAATCTAGCTCATTAGAACTTCAACTTGGACAAGAACAACCACCAAATTAAATTTTCACATCGCATCCCACGCCAGTAGGGGTAGACATTCGATCAATTTGAGTGATTTGTGTAAATATAATTCGGGTTATATTCAGTTTGGATTTAAAAAATGGCCATCATGACCCAGTCAAATAAAATTGGGTGAAGTAATTTAGGTTATGAATTTAGATCGCTTGGATTTGGTCAAAACCAAAATTTCGAAGTCTAATTGTGATATATCAAAATCTTAAATTAGTTTTATGTTATTAATTTATTTTTTTCTCACAGTTCATAAGATAGAAAATTATGAGATATGAATATAAGTAATTCATAAACTTGTATCAACATGTAGCTCGTCACAAGATATTTCTATTATGACATTAATTGCTATACTAAGAAAATCCACTATCAAAAAAATGAAATTAAGCAGGCCGGGGGCCAAAATATAAGTCTCTCTTTAGTAATCTTACCATCAAATTTAGGTGTATAACCATGGATGGAAGGTTTTAATCTAAGGAATATAAGTGGCGCACACACATGACAAATGACTGGCTTTCATGTGGTAGCTTGGTTGGGTCGGACAGATTAAAATCAAGGATCGTCCAAATTAGAAATTCGGATTTTTTGGGTGGGTTGGGTGGAACACCTTGAACCCATCATCCAACCCAAAAATTCAATAAATATTATGATTTGGGTCCAATAACTCAAACCCTAGATAACCCAGTCCATTTCGACCATTTTTGAAATTTTTGGTGGGTTGATTGGGTGGACCCAAATAATGCCCAACCCTACACGTGGGGCAAGTGAAAAGCCTACATTCACGTTCGTCATAGACAATGATGGCATACAAGGACTTTTCTATACGCCGGGACAGTTGAGAAATCTGCACCCACTTAGATTATTATTGAGTGTCATTCAAGTTCGACTAAGGCACCGAGGATAACCTTCATGATTGCTTTACATTGGGTCCTTCCGTGGTTTTGAGTACCGATAAACCTATAACACAGTCCATAAGTTCACGAATTCATGAGTGTTGTTTTCTACATAGAAGTTAATTGTGTCCTAAATGACGGCATCCCAAGGGTAACATACGACGAGTTGGATGAAGAAAGTGACCCAGAGCTTGATGATAAGTTGTTGTGATTGACCATACGAGAGCTAATGAACCTATTTTTTCAAACAATTGTTCCTTGTGCACTGTTTTTTTGGTGTTAGAGGCTACCATGCAACATTTGAGGATGATTTTCAAAAGAAGTGTGGGCTCGACTATTTTGGTCGTGAACTTGGAAATAATAGAACATTCAAGACCAAGGATGATTTGATTTATGTTGTGAAGAAACATCACATCCTTACCCACTAAAACTTCATAACTAAAGAATCCACGATCTTAGTTTGGCATATTTTGTGCACTATGGAATGAAAGATTGTCTTTTATTTCTATGTGATCATTTCAGGAGATTAGATGGTGTGTGTGGGTGTGATCTTTAAGATCGACGACCCAAACACTTGCATAACCCCGTATGTTTATCATGATCATCCTTAAATGGACAACTTCATAGTTAGATCAATGTTAACCATGGTGAAAAATGACCCACTATTCGGGTGTTGAACTTGAGGGCTCGCATTCACGACATCTACAAGTATTGGTTTACAAAAGAAAGAGCGTGGGAATCTAGGAGAAAAGAAATAGGAATAATATTTAGTGATTGGATGAAATCTTACGTGGAGATGCCTTATCTTCTGCATGCATTGAAGGATGTCATTTTGGGGATTGAAAGAGACATCCAATATACTGAACACTCCGACCTATAGAAACCCCATTGTTGTAGATTTTAGAGTTGCTTTTAGTCATCGACCCTTGCATAGAAGCTTTCAAATAGTATAGGTCATTGATAAGCATTGTTGACACTCATTTGTACCATAAGTACAAGTAGAGACTGTTGATTGCTTGTGCAATGGATGGATATAGCTATGTCGTACCTCTTGCATTCAAGATAGTACGAGAAATCTGACCCTACTTGGAAATGGTTCCTTTCACTTGTTTGCATCAAAGTAGTGGGCATACATGAAGGTCATATATGTATCATTTCTGACCATCATCCTGGTATAAAATCTGCAATTCATGATGGTTATCTTCTAGACATGTTGACAGTAATTTCAACAATGTATTCAGGAACGGTTCTAAGAAGGTGTTGGTAATAGTTGCAACTCTAAAGACGTCTACCAGGAAGATTGCTTACTTTTTGAGAAAATTGCAGGAATGGAACCCGAATGCAAGTATATGGTTTTCCACTCACGACTACCGGAGGGATTAGTGGACTTTAACTTACGATGGTGGATTTGGATTTGAGTAGATGATGACTTTAGCTTACGACTTTTGCAAATGTCACAGAAAGGTTATGCCATATATGTCGGGGCCTTTTCTTTTCCAGAGATTTCAACTTATATCGCATCTTTTACATGTGGCATGAACCTATCACATTCATAATTGTGATATAAGGCGGCACATATAGAAGATGCAACACTGATACATAATGAAGTAGAAAACACATTATGCAGTATCTATAGAATTATGTATTCCTGAAACACTTCTAAGGAATTTCCCTCTATTTTAAGCTCATGGTGGCAACCATTTTAGTGACAAGTTCAAGTTTTTTTTGTTGATGAATCTATGATTCATCTAATCTGTGATTTAGTTTCAATCCAAATTCATTGACAAATTCTCACAAAGAGCATACCTTTTTTTACTAGAACATCGATAATAAAACCATGTCATTAACTCAACAGTAACATATATAGAGTGAATACAGAGAATAATCCTTAAAAGGACCAAAAAGGGAGATTAATTATGCACTTATACCTACATATAATATAATCTGAACAAATAGATATTTTCTTCTTTTTCTTTCGAGCTCAATAATCTCCAAATGAGATGATTCTTTTTACAATAATTCAATAAAATAAAAAAACAAATCAAAATCATATGAAAATAAAGATATATCCAGAAACCAATTGAAAATATTTAATATATACCTAAAATCCTAAAACTAGAAAAAATGGTGTAAACTCATGTGAAAACAAAGACAAATTAGAAAAGCACCCACAATGCATATATATATATATAATTTTTTTATAGTATAAAAACACAATTTTTATACTATTTAGTTCTTAAAAATAAATATAAAACTGATGTTATATTTATCAACATTTTTCCTTAAAATAATTGTTAAAAACCATCAAATAACATAAAATACCTAATGACTACCAAAACAAGAAAATATTAAATATAAAAATATTTTCAAATTTTGTTTTTTTTAAATTTTATACCTATTTTATTAAATAAAATAAATTTCTTTTTGTGTAAAATATATTTTAAATACAAAAATTCATTTCCTTTATTAAAATCATTAAAAGAACTCAAAATTAAATAAACTAAAAAATCAAAATATAAAAATTTAGAAAATGTATACATGTACCCATATCACGGTATACACAAAATACAAAAAACATCATAAAACCACAAAACAAAATATAAAATTCACAAAATTATGAAACAATAAACACATAGATATCCAAAATACTTGGCTTATTAATTTGCTTCTATACTTGAAAGCTTCCTCCTTGAGTTAACTCTAAAATTTCGACCATGTTAAAAATAATATGCCACATCCTTTCTTTTGTTTGAAACCCTATAAAGTTGCAATAGGATCACTTATAAATTCAATTTTCGAAATCTCTTTGGGTCGATCAACGAAATGGCACCATCTAGAGATCAAACATTGGCCACCTGCTTGGCTAGTCACACCTCTACCACACGCCACAACACCAACAATAACTCCAATCAACCTCATGCCTTACTGATGATCTATCCCGACCGACTAGGTTAAGTTATGAAATTAAGGTGTCGTTGTTCCCTTAGTCAACCGGGAAATTCAATCCAGAAAAGTTTTTACAGTCAACCACAAAATGATATACAATAAAATCTAAAGTGGTCTAGTTATGGTTTTAACCTGGTATAGTTCCCAGAGTCGAATACAAGGAGCACGTGAAAACTTGGTAGTGAAAAAAATCAAAATATTCTTTTATTTTCCTTTTATATTTTTGTGTTTTCTATTTGTGGGTTTTATTTAGAAATTTGTAAATTTTTATCTTTTCAAATTTTCAACTTTTTTATTTTGCAAATGTATATTTTATATTTTTAAAAAGATCAAATTTAAAAATCAAATTTTATATACACAAATGTAGAAAGTGCAATTTTTGGATTTTTCTAATATATTAAAAATGCTCAAAAAAATTCTAAAAAATATTTTTAGATTTTAAATCTTTTTTACTATTTTTGGTGATTTTTCAGTGATTTTTCAAATTTTTAATGGTTTTCTGAAAATCAGAAAGTGCAATTACATTAGACATGAGTTATTTAACAATTTAAAAATGGAATATAAATGCTAAAATTATGAAATTTATTTTTCCTGGAAACTAGAAGAAATTATCTGAAATAGAGATTAGAAAAACCTTTTTTATTTTTCAATAGTTTTCTATAATTTTTTAAAGTTTCGAGTATTTTGTAATTTGAGGAGTTACAAATAATTAATGCATGAAAATTGATTGGAAATTAATCGACAGAAAAAGAAATATACTCTATTTTTTTGGAATTTTTCAAACAATATTTGATTTTAATGATTTTTCGAATGTCAGACAGAGAAAATGACACTGTTTTTGAATTTTTTTATCACATGACAATAAAATGCAATGGAAAAAATAAACAATGATCAAGCACATAACAAGAGCATAACTTGATTTTTCTAGAATTTATTGAACAATATAAAAATTTATTTCAATTAAAAGACAAGTAAATAAACAGTTTAAATAACAGGGATTGTAATGCAACTTTTTATTATTTTTTCATAAAAAGATAATAGTAAATAAAAGTGGAGGAAGAAAACGCAATTTATCTAGTAAGGGTGTGCGCAGCATGTGACCTGGTTGGAGGAGGGGACTTATTTGTAATTTTGAAAACCTCAGGGTCTTCTTTGATATGTTTCCAAATTTTCTATTATTCTTTAGAGTTCCTTCTCTATTGTCTTCGTTTCAAGCCAAGAGTGGAACAAAAGGGGGGCACCGCCCCTCTCTTCTCCTCCAAGCCGCACGACGGCATCGGTCGCTGGGGCGCAGGTGGAGCGCACGACGACGTCGGCTTCGGTGGATTCGCACAGGGGCGCGGTCAAAGAATGGCCGACTAGCTGGTGGTGCGGCAAGGGGATGAGAAGGTGAGGCGCACCGCGGTGGTCGGATCTCGCCTGGGGATGCATGAGAATAGGGCAACGATGATGGCGGAGGTCGACGCAGGCGGGAGAGGCGACATACGCCCCCGAGAGTGCCGTGGCGGTTGTGTCGCGACGGGCAGATGCGTGGCGGGGGTGCTCCTTCTGGAATGGTGGAAAGACGTGGACGGACTGAGCTGCGTCACACAGAAGGCGGTGGATCTACGGTTCATGCGGAGAACGGTGGAACTGGTGGGTGAATGGTGGTCGAAGGTGTGCGACCAGTGATGATGGCGGGGGTCGGCGCGCTTGGCGGTGGCTGCGTCGCAGTGGAATCACGGCTGCTGGAGCGACACCATGGGCGGCAGGCGGCAGAGAGCCGGTGGCGTTGATTTTTTTAATTTTTTTCAAAATCAGAACAATAACTTTTTTCTTAACAGTAGTGAAAAAAAGAAATGACATTATTTTTGTTTTTTTGTTTTTTTTTATTTTTTTTCAAAAATAGAGAACATATATTTTTTAATTTTTTTGTAATAATTGTTACCTGTAAAATAAATATATATAAAATATTTTTTATTTATTCCTGCAACTAAAACATTAGAGATAAAATAATGAAATATTATATTATTATTATTTATTTAAATCTGCAATAAATGATTTGACAAACCGACTCGAGCACGTGGCTCGGCCCACAAAAATCAAAGAGGAAAATGTGAACGAGGTTCCAGCGGAGGTGAGGGATCGGAACCAGATCTCCAACCAACATGCATGGTCGGAGGTGAGAGATCATGTATGGTAGATCGTGAAACGGATAGATCGAGAGGATGAAATAGTGATCGGTTTCGGATCGTGATTGAATAAAAAAATGGTGATGAAAACTATGGATCTAAAATCTACAACGAAGTTGAAAATAAAAACTATGCCACGATTACTCTAGAGAAACGAGATAAATTAGATCTAACATGAGGGAGGCAGGCGTCGTGATGGCCTCGACGATAATCGGTCCGCTGTCACCGGACGGCTCGGGGGATGGACTCCTTTATCGACCGACGGAATTTCGAGAATGAGGCTCCTTTACCATCAGAGATTGATCAAGAGCAAAAAGAAGGAGAGGAGACCCACTAAAAGAAGAAGAAATCCAAAAAAAGGAAAATATGTAAAAAAAGGAAGGTGTTAGTTTTGGTTTAAATAAAATAAATAAATTAAATAATTAATTAAAATGAAATTCATAATTAAATAAAATAAATAAAATAATTTATTTATAAAAATTAATTAGCCACCTTAATGGTGATTTTTTAAGGTATATAATCAAATCTTATATGCATGGTAGGTTTTCAAATCAAATAAATGAATGAATAAAAAAATTTGTAAATATATTAATTTAATTAATTAATGTTAGATATTAATTTTTTGGGGGTTTTTATACAAGGATGTTAATTTTATCCATATCGTATATACATAATGTACATTATACACATGTACAAATAAGGAAATAATTTTACATGCAAGATTTTTTTACTTTAAATTACTGTGCACAATAGTTATAATTATTAAAAATATAATATGTCCAAAAATAAATAATAAAAAATAAATACAATAACTAAATGGTCTGCAAAATCCACCCCAGGAAAATGACTTTTTAACCGTAACTTCAAAATTATGAAACCATATTCATTTTAAAGATAATTTAATTTAGAGTACGTGGAAGTGAGTTTGACTCAATTTGAGTTCGTATAGAGCCAGAATTTGTCTTTCAATTGTCACTTTACGGCTTTTTCTGAGTGTGTATCCCTTTACTCTATACATGGTTTTACTTTGCAATTATTTTTACTAATTAGAAAACATGTTTATTTACAACTTTCATTAAGAAAAATATTTAATTTGAGGTCAATTTATATACAAACAAAATAATGTAAGTTTTATACAAATATACAAAGAATAAAATCAAATAAAAAAATAAAAGGAAAAATATTTACAAATTATTTTGGATTAAAGACCCTATCTCCCCCTACTTTACTCCCGGTGGATCAGGTCAAGTCTTGACCTTCTCTAGGGATTCGAGTCAGTCTGCATTTATTTCATAAATGCATCTTTTATTTTTATTTTTCTTTTCTTTTTCTTTTCTTCTTTGTTCTTTTATTTGAATATAATCAGTGTTAAAAGTAAATATTTAACAAATGCATGTTGAATGGTAATTTTATGAAATTAGTGGGTATTTATAGGTATATAAATAAGGAAATAAAGCTAAAAATAAAAAATAAAGGTGATGAATTGTGGATTCATCATTCCCTTATACTTTACCTTTACCAGTATCTTAGCAAACACTTATTTGGAAAATAAGTGAAAACAAAAATAAAGAAAAGAAAAAGGAAAGAACTTAGACCAATGTTGATTTTTAAACATATCTTCATAAAATTAGATTATAGAGCTCGGTCAGACCTTTGGATTATTAGTTTGGCGGAACCTTATTGGGAAATGGGTTTAAGACTCAACATACCTCAAGTTCCACTATTCTATAGTCAGATCGCCGCAATTAGTCAGGTCAGAACAAGTCTACATACACAAAATCTAGTGACTATGAATATTTACTTGTACGGTGTATGTGTATCATGGCTCCCCACTTAAGAAATGATAAAGAAACAACCTCCCTCAACAAGGTAACTCTAGTCTCCCAATATAGCAACTCTTTCCTCGAGGAGTGGGGATATTCCTTTCTAAGTTCAAGTACAACCGGCTCAAGAAGAGGAGATGGAGAAAAGAATGGACGGTAACCTGTGTAGTTACCTATCCTTGGATGCATGACCAATGTAGTCAAGTCATCCAGCTGCAAGCTTACAAAATTTTGACTTTGAAGCTCTTATTCTTTTCTTTTTTTACTTATATATACACTCCGGCATGCATTTTACTTTTCGATCAGGCCTATCCATTTTAGGAGATTCTGCTTTTTTTTTGAAAATATATACAAGGTGCATCATGTACATAAGGAGTTTTTCCCATTGAGCTAGTAGACTATCCCTCTTTTGAAGCATTATTGCAACTCCACAACATCCTGTCTATAGACCTCAATGCTACTAGATCTCGTTGAGATGCACTACCCTCCCAAGAGGACGATGAGAGGTTCCTCCTAGATATACTACCCTCGTATGCTACTCCAAGCTAAGGTCAACTGCCTCCTCACCACCTCATCCGTGTTGAGCCACGTGTAAAGTGCGTGTGCAAGTTAAGCCATTGTCTGCGAGAGTCATGCATGTGTTGTTAAGTACTCTATTTAGACCAATCAAGATGATATGTGAACATAGCCTATTGGACTTGAAGAATTAAGTCTCAAGACCTGAAAATCCTAAACTCAGATCCTATAAGGTTCCTCTGATATTAAGCGGATTAAGGTCTTAACTAAACTCCATTCCTCAATTTTGTTCCAGACTAGTTTAAATGTCAACATTACCCTTAAAAATGCTCATGGAAATGTGAGAAAATATGTACAATGCAAAGAAGAGAAAAAAATCTTTTTTGAAACAATTTTCTAATTTTGAACTTTTATGGATTTTGAAAGAAATGCTACATGTAAACTGTTTTTTAAAAGCAAATTTTTATAGACTTTTGGTTTTTGTATTTTTTAGGCATTTTTTTAATAATGGTTAGGGTTACTAGATAAGATACACATATTTACATGGGAGTCCTCAATTATTTACAAGAATTGGGATTTACAACTTGAGTGTTAGTAATTTATACAAGTATATATATATACAGTTGGTAAAGAATTTTATGGATGATGCATATATTCCTCAAACTTATTTGAAAATAAATCTACAAATACTTTGAAAACTATAGTCCAATAAAAATTTTCCAAATAATTTTTCAAACATTTACAAACATTTGAAAACTAGTTTGCAAACATTTTTCAAACAGTATATATAGATTTTTTTTTCAAAATATTTTTTCAACCATTTTCAAGACATTTGCAAATAGTTTTACAAAATAATTTTATTTCACACAAAGAAAAGATAATTTTTACAAACAAAAATACTTTCACAAAGGATGGAAATATTTTTCAAAACATTTTTCAAATCATTTTTAAAAGATTCTTCAAATAGATTTTCAAACTACTTTCGAAATATTTTTCAAAATATTTTAACCTGACTTATTAATTAGTACATACAAAAAGTAATATAAGGGAATATCTTCATCTTTTTTTAGTTGATTTTACTGAATTTTACATGTATTTATACAATGTTTTAGCCATATTATTTAAAAATACGAAAGTTCGAGTTATGGATAAAGTATATATACAATATATACGATACCCCCCATACTTAGCTCGAACTATGTCCTCATAGTGATCAGAGAGCGACAAAGGAAGACATAACTAGTGCTAAGTATAGAAAAGTGAAAAGAATCCTATATTATAACGATTCAAAGAATACAAAATGAAAAGAATAGAAGTCAGTGATCTCCCCTATACTTAGGATGAAATAATCCTAAGTATAGAAGACTGTACAAATGGGGAGAATCAAGGATGAGAATTTACACAGAAATCATCGAATTGACCTGTCCCCCCTATATTTAGGTTAAAGGAGCCCTAAGTATAGAAAAGAATATCTATAGGTGGGGGACAACTAGGAGAATATACAGATATTACCTCCCCTATAATTTAGGCCAAAGATCCCAAATATAGGCAACAAACAAGAGGTAATCGACGCAAAGAATATGAACAACCTGAGTCTAGCACCCCCTATATTTAGGATAGAGTACATCCTAAGTATAGCGAAAATCCTAAGCGAGACCTAGGGTAATTGACAAATCGAAAGAAAAGAATGAAATAACCGAAAACATGAATACATAGGAGAGACCGTGAAGAGTAACTCAGGTATGAGACACATTATGTAAAAGTCAAAGGATATGTCTCATACAAAATGAATGGGGGAAACATTAACGGTCGGCGGGTCATGATCACGATAGGGATTCAGGTGCTGACCATTAATTCGGAAGGTGGCTTCAGAAGACAACTCGGAGATGTCTATGTTGTCGTTGTCGTACACCTTTCTGACTAAATACGTGCCTTTCCATTTACTCTGGAATTTCCCTGGGAATAATTTCAATCTGGCATCAAACAATCATACTCTCTGATTCGGATAAAATTGTTATGGCTGATATAAGATTCATGCCACATCTTCACTCTGTCCTTATAATGTAGGCTGCTAGAAAAAGGTTGCATCTCTAAGCTCTTCCAGGGTTGCCAACTTTTCTTGTCTTTGATCTCCTACACTCTCAGGATCTAAAAATATCTCTGATACTGCCCATAGCGACTTGTGCTTGATCTCAATAGGCAAGTGGCACAGATTGCCATAGACGAGTCGAAAAGGAGATGTGCCCAAAGGTGTCTTGAAGGAAGTCCAATAAGCTCACAAGATCGAGTTCAAGAGCTGTGACCGGTCCTTTCAATCTAGACGGACAACCTTCTACGAAATCGTGTTAATCTCCCTATTTGAAACCTCAATAAGACCATTTGTCTGTGGATGATATGGTGTAGCAACTCGATGGTCTATACTGAACTCGTCAGCAAGGGTCCTTACCTTGTCATTGATGAAATGAGTAACCCTGTAAGATATCAAAACTCTAGGTACCCTGATTTGCATGATGATGTTCTTCATCAAAAATCTTCAAACTGTCTTGGCATCACAGTTTCGGGTGGGGATTGCCTGAACCCAATGACTAACATAATCCATGGCCAACAAAATGTACTCGAATCCCTAACTATTGGGGAATGGGCCCATAAAATCGATGCCCGCCCCCATGGTCAAAAACCTCACAGAAGTGAATGGGCTGCATCGGCATCATATCTCTATGTCCATAACTACCCATCCACTGACAGTTAGTACACTTCTTCACGAATTCATCAGAATCCTTGAAGAGGGTTGGCCACCAAAGATCGGATTGGAGAACCTTTTGTGTCGTCCTCTTCCCAGAGTGATGTCCTCCTGCCTTAAGCTTATGGCAGTAAGTGAGGACGTTGTGGTGTTTCTCTTGAGGAATACACCGACACCAAACACTATCTCCTCCTTCATGGTAAAGGATGGGATCCTCTTAGTGGTATGACTTGGCCTTCGCTAGGAAAGTATCAAGTTGCTGCTTGGTCCAACCTTGTGGAATTTTCTTGGCAACAAGATAATTCACAATGTTGACATATCACAGGAGTGAGGTGATAGCAAAAATTGGCTCGACTGGGAATGTCTCAGTGATAGGTGTGGTAGTCTCAGAATTCCCAAGATGCTCTAATCGGGAGAGGTGATCTGCCACTACATTCTTGACTCCAGGATTGTCGGTGTACACAGTCACTATAGATCCAAGAATGTATGATCGAATTTTATCCAAAGCAAATACTACATCTAGCATCTCTTTCTCAGTCAAAGTGTAGTTCCGCTGGGCGACATCTAAGATACGGCTAGCGTAGTGTATGGCAAAGGGAAGGCCTTACCTCCTCTATCCCAGCACTGCCCCTATGGCAAAGTCAGAGGCATATGTCATGAACTCGAATGGGAGAGACCAATCTGGTGGATGAAGGACAGGAGCCTGAATAACCATGTCTTTGAGAGACTCAAAAGCTGAAAGACACTTATCATTTACAAGGAACTCAGTGTCTTTCGTGAGGAGATTAGTGAGCGGTGGCAATCCTACTGAAGTCATGTATAAACAGTCGGTAGAAACCGACATGCCTCAGAAAAGACCGCAACTATCTCAAATTGGACGGTGGATTGAGTTTCTTAATGATGTCCATCTTGGCTTTATCTACCTCCATGCCCCTGTTGAAGATAATATGGCCAAGCATTGTGATGAATCTCCATTTCATCACCTTTATTCTATCATTTTGGCCTTAAAAATCCCAGCAAATGCATGTAAATAACATCAATTTGTTCATAAAAGCATCTTTTATTTATTGCATTTATTGAACATAAGATAAGGTTTTTAATGCCAAAATTATAGAATAAAGAGAAGAAAAGAAAAAGGAATAAAATATTGTAAATATTTTCTGACCCTAATCCGAGACCAAGGCCAGAATGGAATTGGTCGACAAGGAATAAAGTAGGGGGAGATAAGGGCCAATAATACAATAAATACCTCATTTATTTATCATTCATTTATGCATCTTTGGCATCTATTTTGTATATAATTATTTATTCATCAAATAAAGAAACTTTGTACATGAAAGTTGTAGATAATAATGTAAATAAAAATACAAAATTAAGTTTGTACAAAAATAATACACAGTGTACATTTTATACACAAAATAAAAATCCAAAATCTCAACTTCACAGACCCATATCCTGCAAATAAAAACTCAAAATCCATCAAAATCACCTTTAATTGTATATAACTTTTCAAGATCTATTTAATAAAATTGGTTTCATAATTTTTGGAGTTCCTCTGTGAAAGTTAGATTTTTGGCCTTCATTGTGTAGTCTGCCTGATTAAAATATTCATTTTATTCATTATTCCTTATTTTTACAAAATTATATTTTTAGAATTTTGTAAATAATATATGTACATATTGAAATTAGAATAAAACCAAAAAGAATTTGTAAAATAAAATAAGTCTATGCAATATAAAGGCAAAATACCTATGTTATGTATGTACATAAATAAAAAGGAATACCGTTTTTAATTATTTTATTCTTTCATATTTTTATAATATTGTAAATATTATTAATAATATATAAAAAATACAAATCCAAAATAAAAACAAACAAAATTCATTAAATAAATAAAATATATAAAATATAGGTAAAATACCTACAAGTATACCTACATATATATACCTATTTATTTAAAAATATAAATAAACTTATAAAAATTAAATAAAAATATACTTATACTTATAAAAATAATTTATAAATATATAAAATAAGAAAATAAAATAATAAAATAAAAATATACAAAATAAAAATAAATACATGTAAATACACTTATAAATACATTATTAAAATAAAACCACAATAAAATACATCATAAAATTGAAATAAAATCATAAATAAATACTACATTGATTAATAAACATTTTTTATTTTATAAATAAAATTTAATTAAATCATTTATTATGTTTAATAAATAGGTCAATATCTCGCTGACTTGGACCAATAGAATTCCAGCAAATATTGACCGTCTGGTCAACTGTCCCATCTAGGACACTGGCGCGTCAGAACCATCTTTTCCCCAATATTCCTCCTTTTTTCCCGCATGATCCGTCGCTCGATCACCTTCGATCCCTTCACGGAAATTTCTCCTAGAACCATGATGATCCACGCCGACACCTGAGATCGCGTGTACATAGACCATATTCGTTGATATTCGCCAGACAATAAAGGTACCCAGGAATGTTTATAAATAAGAACCTCCCCCTCCTTGATCGAATTTGGCCACTTTTAATCCCCCTAAAAGCCTCGACTCGTTTCCTGGACGAACCCTTGTGACAGGAGGAGTGTCCCAGCAACTTGAATCGGCTGGAGGAGGGGATAATTTTGTCGCGGCGGAGCTCCGGCGTCCGTCCTGCTCCCTGGAGGCCCCCAGGTATAAGAGCTGTTATTCCGTGTTCTTTAGGTAGATTTTACTTCCAGATTTTTAATTCCGCTTCTTATTCAACCTTTAGATCAGTAGTGTAGCCTAGTTTAGTTAATCGAAGTTCGCCGGAGCTCCGCTCCGGCGACTTCTTCATACTATTATCGACTGTTTTCGACCACCGCGTTCATCCCATTTCCTTTCCCATCGCCTTCTACATCTCCTGATCACCTTTGTTCAACCAAAGACCTCCTGTCTTCACGAATCGGAGCTCCACCTCCGCCGTTCGTCAGAGCTCCTCCGCCTCACCTCACCGTGCATCAGAGCTTCAAAACCCAGGGTCGAGGAGAAAGCCCTCGTCCCCCTGGTTCTTCCTGTGCAGGTACCACGAAGAAAAGAGCCCTCTTGGACTCGATTTGAACCAGGAAGAGGTTCCTGGAGGTCCCAAGCTTCCCCGACCTCGCCTGACCTCCTCGGACCTCATCGGTGATGTAGATGAAAGACCTGATCCGAACCACTCATCGGCGAACCGTCATCGGCCCACGTGGATTGCGCCACGTGGACAAGTGAAGAAAAATCAGCCGTCGGATGAAGTGCATTTTGGGGGTAAATTGCAAATCTAGCCCCTGCATTTTTGTATTTAAATTTTGATATTATAAATAATTTTTAACATTGTAAATAATTTGGTATTTTTTCTAACAGGCCCCTAGACTTTCTTGTATTTACAAAAAGGTCCCTCCGCGCCTCACGTGCAGTCCCACATGAGGCGCGTGAATTTTGCACGTAAACCTTGGCGGGTTTGGTTAATTGTAAATTAGTTCCAAAATTTAAATAAATGTTTATCTCAGTAGGTATTTTTGCACAATGCCCCCTGTGATTTATTTTATTTGCAAAAATACCCCTGCTAGCTTGTTTTATTTTTGTGTCTTTTATGTATTTATTAAAAATGTCTAGCTAGCTCCAAAAATTCACAAATACTTGGGTAGATGCCTTGTACCTTGTAGATGCACGCTGTATTTTTGTTTGGAATTTTTGGGCATTTTATCTATTTATTAAAAATGAAAAGGGAGCTAATTTTGCACTATTTAAATGAGAAAATACAAAAAAATTATAAATGTTTTTGGAAAATTACAAAAAAATTTTATCTGGTATATTTATTTATTTAACGAGTCTAGAAAGTGAAAAACCCTAAAAAAAGAAAAAGAAAAATAAAAAAATTAGAAAACTTCAAAATTAAACAAAAAATTATAAAAATGCAACCTAAATGTCAAAAATATATTTTTCTCTTTTATAATTATCTATATATTATTATTTACATATTAAAATTACTTTGGGTAATTTTTAGATTTATTTTATATTTTTAAAACCCAAATTAGTTTTGTCCTATTTAATTAGTCCCATATTAGGGACATTTTTGAAATTAAAAATACATAAAATTAGAAAAATTCCAGAAAAATAATATATATATATATATATAAATACCATATGTAATATACTTATATTCATATATTAATATATATCCATATATTATATTACTTCTCTCTCTTCTCTATATATATATCTCTTTATATATATGTATTTATATATATCTATATTAAATAATTAAAAATATAAAAAGGAATTAAAAAGAATATATAAATATAAAAAAAAACAAAAAAGAAAAAAGAAATAAAAAAAATAAAATCAAAACCCACAAAAAATAGGATTTATTCAAGAGTGACCGAGATGTACATGAACACTGTAGGCTACCCATTTTTTTTATTGCTCTCTATGGTTCGACATCTACATGCTTATACACTATGTACTTTATGGTAGAGTTAATAAATTTTAATTCACAATTTTGGGACTTAATTGACTTATTCTTTAATGTGGGTTAATTTCTGATCAACAAGGGTTTTGTGAGCGGTCGCCTCAGCGACACTATATTTTGACCCTCGCAAACTGCTCGTTATCAGATGGCGCCGTTGCCGGGGAGCAATGAGCGTAGCCTATCTCATTTTGTCATTCTTGATTTGAAATTCATTTATTTATCATTTATTTTGTGAATATCTATTTATTTGCAATTGTGATGAATTACTTCATGATTTATTCCATTGATTGAGCTTATATTAATAGTATCTTTTTGTGACCTTGTTGCGAGGGCCCACCACGCGAGGATGGTTTCTTAGGGAGCCAAGACAGCCGAGCTTGGAGGAGGTTGGTCTTCACTTCATGACCAGCTGGAGAGAGCACCAAGGATGCAAGGGGATGAGAAATAGATATGCCTCAAGCAATTAGGATTATTTTTGTAATTGATTGTGTGAGAGAGAAATTTTGGCATGTAATATAACTCGGACTCTACTCTTCACAACGAGGTCTAGTGCTCGGGTGTCTGTTCACCTGGGGGCCTCGTCGCGGCTTTCTTGTGTTTTTTCGCCTTATTTTCTTTGTTTCCCGCTGTTTTGAGTTTTTCGCCTTTATTTTATTTTGTTTTGTGTGCATGGAGACCTTAGACATAGGCTTGCTTGATCGAGTAGACTAGGTCCAAACACCCTAATAATCTTGCATGCACCTATAGTACGATTTTGGAATTAGATCAAACTCTAAACAGTCACCTCATCACCTTCAAGCCAACGTGCCGCGAGCTCTCCCTGCCAAGCGCTTCTCCTGAACTCGATGTGTCGAGAGGAGGAGGGGTGAGCCTAGACCGAACTCCTGGATTGAAGAGCGGTGACCGACTTGTGATTCTTCACGCTAATAACATCCAATGTTTAGGACGATTTTGTCGCTTACATACCGCCATGTAGATAGGTTTAAAAATTCTGTTTTGCATACCGCATGGAGAGAGCTGGGATGCACTATAAGTCTTCTAACTCAGCATGCATCATTCGGTTCAATGGTGAGATTTCCATCATGGAACCACTTGCATGGCTTTTCCGTTATCTCCCTCTGATTTTGAGCACCTAGGACTTAAATGAAAATCTACGAAAAGCGTTAGGCGATGGTATGAAACAAACTCAAAAAAAGTGAAAATACAAAAACTAAAACAAGGGGACTGCTAAATAAACTTTGACCATAATTAAAAATCCGTAATGGACTATCATTGTACCGGGTTCATAAATCCCTCATTGATTTCAGGTACCTTTGGAGGGGGACCAAAACCCTACTCCCATGAGCGAGGCACGTCCCATAAGGAATAGAGCCAAAAACCCAGTCTGCAACTACCTTGTGTATCGCCTAGATTTCCGAAGTAATGGCGCTTCTATCGTACGTGACCGAGTAGCGCCTTGTCAGTGATGGTGTTCCCGCCTTGTGTGGAACATCGACATGGTCTGAAGTACTGAGCATAGGCCACGCCTTCACGGGGGTGTCTGTCTCATCGGTTTGCGTCCGAGTAGGTTCTTGTACGCTCACGGGTGATTCCGTTGCGAGCAAGAACAAAAGTATTGGTTTCGCCTATCGGCTTCCTCTCTCTATTTCTTTGGCTGAGTAGGAATTCAGGAAGGGTTACAAGGACCTCAAAAAGTACAAACTACAGGTTACAAAGGAGGAGGACAAGTACGGGATTCTTTTCTGGTAGTACTCTCTCTCCTATAGGGGAAGCATGCTAAGGACTTGTTAAAAGATTTGCCTGAAAGAACAACTCTAAAACTGAAAAGATAATAAATAGCCGAACCTTCACGGCTTCACATGGCATGAGTTGGTGAACCCAATTTTGTATTGTGTTTGTATGGATCTAGATTAAGGTTCAAAGATCGAGTCCCACGCCTTTGCGTAAATTTTGTGTCATTCTTTTTTGACCCCCCGCTCAGCCGAGCCTTTCTACTGTTTTGCACTCCTTTTTATTCCTCGTTGACCATCGTATCCTTCTTCCAACATCCAAACCTCTATTGTGCTTTGCGAAGTTGATCCATGGATGGTTTCCGTCGGGACCCTGCCGACACCCAAATCGATTCCATAGACTCAACTCCGCCAATAAATTCGAGGCGAATCCCGAGAACTTGATTCCGACTTTGCAGATCGATTTCCAGACTCCTCGTTTCCTAACTTTCTCTTGGCCATCCAATAAACTGGATCACTTTTGTCCCGCTTTTGCCGTTGTGAATGGAAGTCAATTACAATCCACATCTTTTTTCGTTCACAACATGCTGGGGTTGACCAGAATTCCACAGCTGAATAATATTGCAAGTGGTCTGATCAGGATTCTCTCATTCTGTAGATAGAAGACAAATCAAGCCCTGGAGTCTACTCCGGAATTCATTTCGTCAGATTCATACCCTGATATGGCTCCTCAAGGAAAGGACAAGGGTCAGCAGCCACCCCAACCAGAAGGATAGTTGCCAGATCAGAATCAGGTAAATGCACAACTACTGGCGTCTATCCAGGCTATCCAACAGCAGCTGACAGAGTAAGCCCTAGCGCATGAACAGAGCCGAGGGAGGAGGAGGCAGAAGAGGAGGTGGAGGCAGAGGTGGAGGTGGTGGTCCACCCGATAATGACGAACCAGAACTACCGCCACCCAAGCCTACACTAAAAGAGACGTACAATCCTGGAGACAGCCAGATGACCGAGTGGATCATCATTCCACCGGTGCACGCTCACTTTGAGATGAAACCCCAGTTCCTTGCTCTTCTTCCAGCATTCCATGGAAACACCAGCCATACATCCACCTGCAACAGTTCTCATGCATTTGCCGCACCACTCACTATCCCAATGTCCCTTTGGACATTGTCAAGATGATGGCATTCCCCTTCAGCCTACAAGACAAGGCCCTTTATTGGGTCAACCATCTGGGGAAGGTTGTGACAACCTGGGAGGAAGTGAAGTCAGCTTTCCTGCATAAGTTTTATCCTCTCGGTCGGCTCAACCAGATGCGAGCATGAATCATCAATTTCTCCCAAGGAGCCCACGAGTCCGTACATGAAGCATGGGAGAGATTCACTGATCTGCAGGAGAAATGTCCCCGATCATGAGATCCCGAAGACCAGTTTGGTCCAACACTTCTTTGGGGGACTGAACATTGAGAGCCAAAGGCTTGTTGACGCAGCATGTGAGGGTTCGCACTTCAACAAGGATGAAGATGTGGTCTGACAGATATTCGAAGAAATGGTCGAAGGAGAGGCCGCCCTCTGTTCATCAAAAGCATACCAGAAGCAGCCCCAGATCCTCCAGAAACAAGTACACATGGCAGTGTCCCGTGAAGGCAGAGAGAGATGAGAGCTCCAACCTCAGTATCATCAGGGGCCATCTCTCGAAAGTTGATATCATTGAGAAGCGATCACAGGACCTTGAGAAACCCGCTGTGATCGAGAAGAGGGCTCAGAATCTTGACAAGCTTGATCAGATCACCAAGCAGCTAGAACTGCTGGTGGGCACCATCAATTCTGTTCAGTCGGTAGCACCATCAGAAGCTCCAGCTGAGAGGAAGGACGAGCAACCACCGCAGCATCAGCCTCAGCCGAGCCAGCAACCACCGGCAGTCCAGCACGTGTACTACGTGCAGGCGTCCGATCAGGGCCAGCCGCAGCAACAGATGGTTGTGTACCAACCAGAGTTTATTTCAAGATCCGATCCAGTCTTCCCACCACCACCCCTGATTCAGGAAGTGAACGGGGTATGGAGTAACGATGCACAGCCGACCCGTCCTATGGGACTAACCTTAGGGTCAGCCACTTGCCAACCCGCAATACCACCAACCTCAGGGTGGTCGTTTTGGACAGTCCTCGCAGCCATCACAACAGTACCATCAGCCTCCCCAGTATGCAAATCAATGGAGGCAGAATCAACCATATCAGCAGCCACAATACCGCCACCCACAGCCTTTTCATCAGTATGCGGCTACTCCACCTCAGCAGTACCAGCAGTATCCTCCTCCCTCCTATCAGCAGCTTCAGCTTCCTGCACCACCCCAGCACCATCAGCAACAACCTCAGCACCCACACATGCAACAGCAGCGTGGTCTGCACGCTGAATCCACTGAAGTACCTCCTGTGAACCCAACCATGGATTGTTTGGCCCAAATCGTCAAAGGGTTGGCCGATATGACCAAGAGGCTCGACGACCTGACCGCCACTAGAACCACTATTCCAGCTCAGGTCGAAGCCAACCCCAATAACTTTAAGAAGAAGGAGCATGTAGAATGTGATGTCCTGTCTGTGTCTGTAGAGTCAGAAAATGATATTACTGTTTATTCTAATGCTGTCACTCTCAGGAGCAGTAGGGCCTTGCCTCCGCCTGCTATCAAGAATGGTGTGAATAAAGAAACAGGTGGATCATCATCTTCCGCATCAGTCGTGCCAGCTACAGGGGCAGGTGAGGAGGAAGAAGAAGGAGAAGCCATTCCGGCCGTCATGCAGTACCAGCATCCCCAGCCAAAAATACAAAAAAATTAACAAAATCAAAAACAACAAAAAGAAGCTTGCAGGCGAAGCCGCGCAAACCTTGGAGGAGCCGCCAGCAGCAGCCGATCCCTCACCAGCCGACGGAGCAGACGCTCTACTTTTTGCTCGCCCCTCAGCACCGGCATGTCGAGATACAGTTTGTACTCCTTTTTGTAGTCCGGATGTACAACATTCTATGGGTGATAATTTTGATGTAAATAAGAACTCTGTTTTTCCTGCTAGAGATGTACATATTCCTTTTCCTCATGCAATAAAAAATCCAAAAAAATTGCAAAACGAAAAAAGGCATTGTCCGATCCTGGAGTTGTGGAAATACTAGACAATTTAACTGTTGCGATTCCCTTACTGAAGGCCGTGGAGTACATGCCAGCTGTTAAGAAAGGACTGAAAGAAGCGTGTACAAGAAAGCGTCGCCCAACACATGAGAACAGACGCAGAGATGTAGAAAAGCACGTGCTCTCCATGGCCACTGTTGCAGCTATCAGCAACCTCCCACAGAAAAAACAAGACACAGGAGCACCTCTTATCAGTTGTGAGATTTTCGATCATGTCTTCTAGCATACTCTCCTCGATAGTGGGTCTTCCATCAACCTTTTACCATCATCAATAATGCAAGAATTTGGGCTGGGTCCGCTCAAGCAGACACGAATGATCCTTCAGTTCGCTGACCGATCCATCAAGCGGCCCCGGGGTCTGTTGGAAGACGTTGTAGTTAAAGTAAGGGAGATGCAACTTCCAGCTGATTTTGTAGTCCTTGATATGGACTCCCCCGTACCTCTACTCCAGACCCCTATCATCCTTGGCCGACCATTCCTACGTACCTCAGGTGCCGTAGTTGATTACGGGTCTGGCAAGATCACATTTAGCTCGAACAATAAGCAGATAACTATAAATATGATCAGAGAGCCGAATGCCACGACTGATGAGAGCTATGCAGTATCAGAAGCAGACTGTGACTTTGTTGCAGAGATTAGAGACTCATCACTGTCATTGAATGATTCTTGGACCCGAGAAATCCTCACGCTTGAGGAGGACTTGGAAAGCACAGTTACCCTATGCTCCGATGATTCTTGGGAGACAGATTCTCAGATGCAGGCGTATCTCTTTGATCCCGAGTATTCACTCCAGACCGAACACAATGAGCCTAGCACAGAACCGTTCGGCAACTCACCAGGATCTCAACAGAATGCTGAGGATGGTAGCCCCATCAAAGAAGTACATCCTACCACCAGCATAGTGTCTGAAGTGACCAACAAGTTGGACAGGTCAAAACCAGAACTCAAGTCACTTCCTGCAGGCCTGAGGTATGCTTTCCTTGCGGGTGAAGAACACATGTATCCGGTCATCATCAACAGCAGGCTGAATCCGGATCAGGAATCTCGTCTTCTCAAGGTTCTAGAAAAGAACTGCAAGGTACTTGGTTGGTGCGTATCTGATCTCCGAGGGATAAACCCAGCTTTGTGTTCACACCACATCTATCTGGAAGAAGATGCCAAGCCATCCCACGAATTCCAAAGAAGGTTGAACCCAAACCTCCGGGATGTCGTCATGAAAGAGATAACGAAATGGTGTGATGTAGGCTTCATTTATCCCATCTCCGATTCAAAATGGGTAAGCCCCCTGCATGTAGTTCCAAAGAAATCCGGGCTTACTGTGGTTACCAATGACAAAGGAGAGGAAATATCCACTCGGGCCTGGCGGGTGTGCGTTGACTACCGCCGTCTTAATGCAGCAACTAAGAAGGAACACTTTCCCTTGCCATTCATTGATCAAGTTCTAGAAAGACTAGCAGACAAGGAGTTCTTCTGCTTTTTGGATGGGTATTCCGGGTACCACCAAGTGGCAATCGCCCCCGAAGATCAAGAGAAGACCACCTTCACTTGCCCGTTCGACACCTACGCCTTCAAGAGAATACCCTTTGGATTGTGCAATGCACCTGCGACCTTCCAAAGATGCATGCTAGCTGTTTTCGCTGAGATGGTAGGCAGTTTTCTCGAGGTGTTCATGGACGACTTCTCTGTCTATGGTGATAGTTTTGATTCTTATCTCGAGCACCTAGACAGAGTGCTTCAGAAATGTCGTGAAGTCAATCTAGTGCTTTCATGGGAAAAGAGCCACTTCATGGTCACCGAAGGCATTGTGCTGGGTCACGTCGTTTCCAAACGTGGCATGGAAGTCAACCCGGCGAAGGTGGATGTCATTGCAAATCTTGAGCCACCTCAGTCAGTGAAAAAGTAAGGTCATTCCTGGGGCATGTGGGATTTTACAGACGATTCATCAAGGATTTTAGCCGCATTGCCCGACCTTTGACAGAACTGCTCTGCAAGGAGACTGAATTCAATGTAGATCAGCAGGTTCTCCTTGCTTTCAATCCGCTGAAGGAGCTTATCACTCAGGCTCCAGTCCTACAGCAGCCGGACTGGTCTCTTCCCTTTGAGATAATGACCGACGCGTCAGACTTTGCAGTCGGGGCTGTTCTTGGACAAAGGAAAGAGAGAGCGCCCTATGCCATTCACTACGCCAGCAGAACATTAGATGAGGCACAAATAAATTACACCGTGACAGAGAAAGAGTTGCTGGCTGTGGTTTTCACCCTAGAGAAGTTCAGATATTATTTGCTTGGATTGAAAGTCACCGTTTTTACAGACCACTCTGCTATCCGGTACCTCCAGCAGAAGAAGGATGCCAAGCCGAGACTGATTCGATGGATCCTTCTCCTCCAGGAATTTGATTTGGAAATTAAGGACATGCCTGGAATTCAGAATGTGGTAGCAGACCATCTCTCCAGAATTGAGCAGCATGAGCCTCCTCTGAACAGTGCACCCATTACAGAAACCTTTCATGAGAGTCTATCTTAGCAGTGGATTCTCTCCCTTGGTATGCTGATATAGTCAATTACCTCGCCTTGGGGGTAATACCCTCGGATTGGACGAAGAATCATAAGAACAAATTCATGTCGACCATTCGCTTCTATCAATGGGAAGATCCTCTTTTATTCAGGGAAGGAACAGATTGCATTTGGCACAGATGCATCCCTCAGGAGGAGCATTCTAGTGTCCTCAAGCATTGTCACTCGCTCGAATCTGGTGGACATCACTCTGGAGACCGTACGGCAGCCAAAGTGCTTCAGTGTGGCTTCTGGTGGCCCACATTATTTAAGGATGCAGCAGAATTTGTCAAACGATGCATTGACTGTCATAGACTGAAGGGTACACTCACTGCAAAAGATTCGATGCCCCTGAAAATCAATCAGATAGCAGATGTTTTCGATGCATGGGGCATTGACTTCATGGGACCTTTCCCTAACAGTCAGGGTTTTGAGCACATCCTTTTTGCCGTCGATTACGTAAGTCGTTGGGTTGAAGCTATTCCCGTTCGAGCCACCGACAGCCGAACAGTGTGTCAGTTCTTTAAGAAGAACATCATTTCACGGTTCGGGATATCGAAAATTCTCATATCAGACATGGGTAGCCATTTTGTCAATAAAGAGGTCAAGAAATTAACGAAGGAGTACGGCATCGACCATCGTGTCGCATCCCCTTATCACCCTCAGACCAATGGCATGGCTGAATTGTCAAATAGAGAAATTAAGACGATCTTGCATAAACTTGTACGACCAGACAGAAAGAACTGGTCTCAACTCTTGGACTCAGTTCTCTGAGCTTACAGAACCGCCTAGAAGTCTCCCTTGGGCATGTCGCCCTATCGTCTTGTATATGGAAAGCCGTGCCATTTGCCCGTCAAATTAATTCACAAGTCTTTATGGGCAATTAACATGTGCAATTTGGACTCACGAAAAAGTGGTCAGAAAAGAAAGGATGATCTGAACAGACTCTTGGAATTCCGAAACTATGCATATGATAACACATTGATGTACAAGGAGAAGGTGAAATGCTGGCATGACCGGCACATCAGACGAAAGACCTTTGATGTTGGACAGAAGGTGTGGTTATTTGATGCAAAGTTGCGTATCTTCCCGGGAAAATTAAAGAGTAAGTGGATAGGGCCATTCCGAGTTTGTGAAATGCGTGACAATGGAAGTATTGATATCAGAATTGTCTCTTGACACACAACCATTCGTCGTCAACGGTCAACTACTGAAGCCTTACCTCGAACCAGATACATTCTTGGCCGTTGTTGACTCCATTCAGCTCGCGCACCATGATGCTATATCCACAACATTGGCAGCATCAGAAGATTCAGAAGTTGCACCACAAAAACTGTTTATCTGATTTTCTTCTTTTCTTCTTTTCTTCTTTTCTCTTCTATCTTCGTTTTTCTATCAAGAAGTGTTGCCCCTTGTTGTCAATCTTCTATACATAGGACGCACTTTGTCCTAAGTATAGGGGGGTATGCACCTCGAGTTCTTTTAGTCTCTGATCCTCTCCATTGTCTCCTCTTCCTATCTATACTTAGGAGTATCCTACCCTAAGTATAGGGGGAGACAATCTGAGTACGATATGTTTATTCCACCCTTGATCCTCCCTGCTTTGTGTACAATCTGCTACACTTAGGATTACTTGATCCTAAGTATAGGGGGGACGGTCAACTTCTCGTTTGTTCATTCTTTCCTACATTTATTCATTTATTTATTTATTCTTTACACTTGTCTATACTCAGTACGAGTTATGTCTTCTCTTTTCTCTTCGATCTATGAGGACATAACTCAAGCTAAGTATAGGGGCGTCAAATATACCATGTATATACTATAAGCCATAACCCATACTATAAATAAACTACTACCTCAAGAAAAAAGTATTGCTAATAGTATTTCTATTACAATAATAAAAGATGATTGTGAGCTCCTCAGACTCTTCCTATCTATACTGATTAATAAGTCAGGAAAAACGCTTTGTGCAAAAGGCTCTCTTTGAAAAATCTTTTGAAAATTGCTTGAAAAATAGTGTGTACAAGTATTCGAACTTTGTAAATAGTTTTGTCTGTAAAATTTATTTTCTTTGAGTGAAATAAAAATGTGTGAAAAATAGTTTGCAAATGATTGGAAAAGTTGATTGTCAAATTGTTTTGAAAATTCTACCTATACTATTTTTAAAAAACCTTTGCAAAAATCATTTCCAAATGTATGTACATGTTTGTAAAATTATTTTGGACTATAGTTTTCAAAAATATTTTGAAAATGCTTCACGAATAAGTATGAGGAGTCTGCACAAAAATCTCTCATACAAAAATAAGCAATAATTCCAAATAAAACTTATAAGAGCCTAAACAATGTTGTACATAAAATTTAGTTCTTTTGTATATACTGATTAATAAATCAGGTTAAATACCTTTACAGTATGATTTGAAAAATAGTGTGAACTGTTTGGAAAACTTGCTGTGAAATGTTTTCAACCTGTGTACAAATGCTTTGTTTGAAAAATTTTCTTCTTTGTGTAAAATAAAGGATTTGAAAACTTATGTGCAAATGTTTTGAAAAATGTTTGTCAAAACTATTGTGGAAAATGTACACATATATAGTGTGACAAATCTTTGCAAAAATAGTTTTCAAATGTGTGTAAATGCTTGCAAAAAATATCGTGTACTATAGTTTACAAAACTATTTTCAAAATAAATCTGAGGGATAAAAGCATCATTATATAATTAAAAAGTAAATAAAAAAAACATAAAATTCTTTCTGCATATAAAGATAACCTGAATAAATTACTTCATTAAAACCTGTAAAATCCTTAAAAGTCCTTAAATCTTGTAAATAAAGCGGGATGCCCGTGTAAATAATTGTATGTACTTTTTGTATGTGATAAGCTTATTTTTTGTAAACATTCTTTGTGTAAGAAGATTCTTTGATTCTTAAATTCATAGTGAAAAATTGCATCATTCATTGTGCATAGCATGTGCATATCATTCATATTATGTTTTGAGTGAGTGTGGTGATTGAACCAGTCCAATAAAGTTTAAAATTGGAGCTTGGTTGGACCTTACCGCACCTAACTGCACTGGAACCTGATGGGAACTAGGTCTAAGGCACTTCAGGTCTATTCACACTTAATTCTTAGAGAAATCAGGGCTGGGTTCAAGTCACCTCAACTGACTAACTAGAACTTTTCAAGACACACGCATGACTCTTGTCGGCCATGACCTAACTTGGACACTTTGCACCTTTCACTTGGCTCAACTCAGTTGGAATGGTGAGGGGGTTGGATTTTCCAGTCTGAGACGCACACGGGTGGAAACATTCGTCCTCGTCTAGGGAGGGAAGTGCACCCCAACCTGGTCCAGTAGCCATGAGGTCTAACGACAGTAGAGTGTGGGTTGCAATAAAGCTTCAAAAGAGGGATAGTCTACTGGCTCAAGAGGAAAAACTCCTTATGTAAATGCTGATGTGAATAGTATTTCAAAAAAAAAAAATGGTCAGGCCTGTACAAAAATAAAATGCCTGCGAAGTATGTATATGTGTTGTAAAGCCAATAAGCAAGCTTGAGTTCCAAAGTCAAATATGTGAGCCTGCAGCTGGATGACTTGACTACACTGGTCTTGCATCCTAGGATAGGTAGCTACACTGGCTACCGTCCATTCTTCTCTTCACCCCCTCCTCTTGAGCTGGTTGCCACTTGAACTTAGAAGGGAATACCCCGCTCCTCGAGGAAAGAGCTGTTGGATTGGGGAATCATTGGGTTGTCATTCTGGAGAAGCTAGTCTCTTTGTCATTTCAGTTGGGGAGAGCCACCATCACTTACACTGTACAAGTCAGCTTCATAGTCATAAGAGTTTGTGTATGGCGGAGATCAGTTCTGACCAGACTATTGAGGTGGGTTGAACCGAGTTCTGTGACTCTCGAAGGCTGTTGTTTTTTAAACCTGGTTCCCGACTAGGTTCCACACACATCTACACCCAAGGTCTGACAGAAGCTCCAAATTCTGATTTTGTAAGGACATACATTGCACTGAAAGCAACCCTATTCACTCTATCCTTCTTTAATTCTCTTTTATCTTTTCTTTTGATTATTTATTTTGTACTTATTGCATAAGTATTTGCTAGGGACTAGCAAAGGCAAGTATAGGGGGGTGATGAATCTCCATTTCATCACCTTTATTCTATCATTTTGGCCTTAAAAACCCTAGCAAATGCATGTAAATAACATCAATTTGTTCATAAAAGCATCTTTTATTTATTGCATTTATTGAACATAAAATAAGGTTTTTAATGCCAAAATTATAGAATAAAGAGAAGAAAAGAAAAAGGAATAAAATATTGTAAATATTTTCTGACCCTAACCCCGAGACCAAGGCGAGAATGGAATTGGTCGACAAGGAATAAAGTAGGGGGAGATAAGGGCCAATAATACAATAAATACCTCATTTATTTATTCATTCATTTATGCATCTTTGGCACCTATTTTGTATATAATTATTTATTCATCAAATAAAGAAACTTTGTACATGAAAGTTGTATATAATAATGTAAATAAAAATACAAAATTAAGTTTGTACAAAAATAATACACAATGTACATTTTATACACAGAATAAAAAGCCAAAATCTCAACTTCATAGACCCATATGCTGCAAATAAAAACTCAAAATCCATCAAAATCACCTTTAATTGTATATAACTTTTCAAGATCTATTTAATAAAATTGGTTTCATAATTTTTGGAGTTCCTCTGTGAAAGTTAGGTTTTTGGCCTTCATTATGAAGTTTGCCCGATTAAAATATTCATTTTATTCATTATTCCTTATTTTTACAAAATTATACTTTTAGGATTATGTATATAATATATGTAATACATGTACATATTGAAATTAGAATAAAACCCAAAAGAATTTGTAAAATAAAATAAGTCTATGCAATATAAAGGTAAAATACCTATGTTATGTATGTACATAAATAAAAAGGAATATAATTTTTATTTATTTTATTCTTTCATATTTTTATAATATTGTAAATATTATTAATAATATATAAAAAATACAAATCCATAATAAAAACAAACAAAATTCATTAAATAAATAAAATATATAAAATATAGGTAAAATGCCTACAAGTATACCTACATATATATATACCTATTTATTTAAAAATATAAATAAACTTATAAAAATTAAATAAAAATATACTTATACTTATAAAAATAATTTATAAATATATAAAATAAGAAAATAAAATAAAAAAATACAAAAATACAAAATAAAAATAAATACATGTAAATACACTTATAAATACATTATTAAAATAAACCCATAATAAAATACATCAAAAAATTAAATAAAAATCATAAATAAATACTACATTGATTAATAAACATTTTTTATTTTGTAAATAAAATTTAATTAAATCATTTATTATATTTAATAAATAGGTCCCTTGTGACAGGAGGAGTGTCCCAGCAACTTGAATCGACCGGAGGAGGTGATAATTTTGTCGCGACGGAGCTCCGACGTCCGTCCTGCTCCCTGGAGGCCCCCAGGTATAAGAGATGTTATTCCGTGTTCTTTAGGTAGATTTTACTTCCCGCATTTTAATTTCGCTTTTAATTCAGCCTTTAGATCAATAGTGTAGCCTAGTTTAGTTAAATCGAAGTTCGCCGGAGATCCGCTCCGGTGACTTCTTCATACTGTTATCGACCGTTTCCGACCACCGCGTTCACCCCATTTCCTTTCCATCGCCTTCTACATCTCCTGATCACCTCTGTTCAACCGAAGACCTCTTGTCTTCGTGAATCAGAGCTCCACCTCCGCCGTTCGTCGGAGCTCCTCAGCCTCACCTCACCGTGCATCAGAGCTTCAAAACCCAGGGTCGAGGAGAAAGCCCTCGTCCCCCTGGTTCTTCCTGTGCAGGTACCACGAAGAAAAGAGCCCTCTTGGACTCGATTTGAACCAGGAACAGGTTCCTCGAGGTCCCAAGCTTCCCCGACCTCGCCTGACCTCCTCGGAACTCCAGGAGCCACGCTAAGACCATCATCCGACGCGAGACACCTTCAACAACGAGCAGAGCACCTTAGAAGCGACGGAGATGCCCGGAAGAGCCCGCGATTCAAGATCGGAGCTCGTCGAGTGCGAGCTTCTTCCCTGTTCCTCCAGGTGGCTCCACCGCCGTCCGAACATGTTGAAGGCCCCAGATTCGATCGTGGCCGTCCATCTTAGCCACGCCTCAACCGTTGATGTAGATGAAAGACCTGATCCGAACCACTCATCAGTGAACCGTCACCGACCCACGTGGATGCACCACGTGGATAAGTGAAGAAAAATCAGCCGTCGGATGAAGCACATTTTGGGGTAAATTGCAAATCTAGCCCCCGCATTTTTGTATTTAAATTTTGATATTGTAAATAATTTTTAACGTTGTAAATAAATTGGTATTTTTGCTAATAGGACCCTAGACTTTCTTGTATTTACAAAAAGGCCCCTCCGCGCCTCACGTGCAGTCCCACGTGAGGCGCGTGAATTTTGCACGTAAACCCTGGTAGGTTTGGTTAATTGTAAATTAGTTCCAAAATTTAAATAAATGTTTATTCCAGTAGGTATTTTTGCATAGTGCCCCCTGTGATTTATTTTATTTGCAAAAATACCCCTGCCAGGCTGTTTTATTTTTGTGTCTTTTATGTATTTATTAAAGATACCTAGCTAGCTCCTAAAAAATCACAAATATTTGGGTAGATGCCTTGCACCTTGTAGATGCATGCTGTATTTTTGTTTGGAATTTTTGGGCATTTTATCTATTTATTAAAAACGAAAAGGGAGTCTCCCTTGGGCATGTCGCCCTATCGTCTTGTATATGGAAAGCCGTGCCATTTGCCCGTCGAATTAATTCACAAGTCTTTATGGGCAATTAACATGTGCAATTTGGGCTCACGAAAAAGTGGTCAGAAAAGAAAGGATGATCTGAACAGACTCTTGGAATTCCGAAACTATGCATATGATAACACATTGATGTACAAGGAGAAGGTGAAACGCTGGCATGACCAACACATCAGACGAAAGACCTTTGATGTTGGACAGAAGGAGTGGTTATTTGATGCAAAGTTGTGTATCTTCCCGGGAAAATTAAAGAGTAAGTGGACAGGTCAATTCCGAGTTTGTGAAGTGCGTGACAATGGAAGTATTGATATATCAGAACTGTCTCTTGACGCACAACCATTCGTCGTCAACGGTCAACTACTGAAGCCTTACGTCGAACCAGAAACATTCTTGGCCGTTGTTGACTCCATTCAGCTCGCGCACCATGATGATATATCCACAACATTGGCAGCATCATAAGATTCAGAAGTTGCTCCACAAAAACTGTTTATCTGATTTTCTTCTTTTCTTCTTTTCTTCTTTTCTCTTCTATCTTCGTTTTTCTATCAAGAAGTGTTGCCCCTTGTTGTCAGTCTTCTATACATAGGACGCACTTTGTCCTAAGTATAGGGGGGTATTCACCTCGAGTTCTTTTAGTCTCTGATCCTCTCCATTGTCTCCTCTTCCTGTCTATACTTAGGAGTATCCTACCCTAAGTATAAGGGGAGACAATCTGAGTACGATATGCTTATTCCACCCTTGATCCTCCCTGCTTTGTGTATAGTCTGCTATACGTAGGATTACTTGATCCTAAGTATAGGGGGGACGGTCAACTTCTCGTTTGTTCATTCTTTCCTACATTTATTCATTTATTTATTTATTCTTTACACTTGTCTATACTCAGTACGAGTTATGTCTTCTCTTTTCTCTTCGATCTATGAGGACATAACTCAAGCTAAGTATAGGGGGGGCATATATACCATGTATATACTATAAGCCATAACTCATACTATAAATAAACTACTACCTCAAGAAAAAAGTATTGCTAAAAGTATTTCTATTACAATAATAAAAGATGATTGTGAGCTCCTCAGACTCTTCCTATCTATACTGATTAATAAGTCAGGAAAAACGCTTTGTGCAAAAGGCTCTCTTTGAAAAATCTTTTGAAAATTGCTTGAAAAATAGTGTGTACAAGTATTCAAACTTTGTAAATAGTTTTGTATGTAAAATTTATTTTCTTTGAGTGAAATAAAAATGTGTGAAAAATAGTTTGCAAATGATTGGAAAAGTTGATTGTCAAATTGTTTTGAAAATTCTACCTATACTGTTTTGAAAAAACCTTTGCAAAAATCATTTCCAAATGTATGTACATGTTTGTAAAATTATTTTGGACTATAGTTTTCAAAAATATTTTGAAAATGCTTTACGAATAAGTATGAGGAGTCTGCACAAAAATCTCTCATACAAAAATAAGCAATAATTCCAAATAAAACTTATAAGAGCCTAAATAATGTTGTACATAAAATTTAGTTCTTTTGTATATACTGATTAATAAATCAGGTTAAATACCTTTACAGTATGATTTGAAAAATAGTGTGAACTGTTTGGAAAACTTGCTGTGAAATGTTTTCAACCTGTGTACAAATGCTTTGTTTGAAAAAATTTTCTTCTTTGTGTAAAATAAAGGATTTGAAAACTTATGTGCAAATGTTTTGAAAAATGTTTGTCAAAACTATTGTGGAAAATGTACACATATATAGTGTGACAAATCTTTGCAAAAATAGTTTTTAAATGTGTGTAAATGCTTGCAAAAATTATCGTGTACTATAGTTTACAAAACTATTTTCAAAATAAATCTGAGGGATAAAAGCATAATTATATAATTAAAAAGTAAATAAAAAAACATAAAATTCTTTCTGCATATAAATATAACCTGAATAAATTACTTCATTAAAACCTGTAAAATCCTTAAAAGTCCTTAAATCTTGTAAATAAAGCGGGAAGCCCGTGTAAATAATTGTATGTACTTTTTGTATGTGTCAAGCTTATTTTTTGTAAACATTCTTTGTGTAAAAAGATTCTTTGATTATTAAATTCATAGTGAAAAAATGCATCATTCATTGTGCATAGCATGCGCATATCATTCATATTATGTTTGAGTGAGCGTGGTGATTGAACCAGTCCAATAAAGTTTAAAATTGGAGGTTGGTTGGACCTTACCGCACCTAACTGCACTGGAACCTGATGGGAACTAGGTCTAAGGCACTTCAGGTCTATTCACACTTATATCTTAGAGAAATCAGGGCTGGGTTCAAGTCACCTCAACTGACTAACTAGAACTTTTCAAGACACACGCATGACTCTTGTCAGCCATGACCTAACTTGGACACTTTGTACCTTTCACTTGGCTCAACTCAGTTGGAATGGTGAGGGGGTTGGATTTGCTAGTCTGAGACGCACACGGGTGGAAACATTCGTCATCGTCTAGGGAGGGAAGTGCACCCCAACCTGGTCCAGTAGCCATGAGGTCTAACGACAGTAGAGTGTGGGTTGCAATAAAGCTTCAAAAGAGGGATAGTCTACTGGCTCAAGAGGAAAAACTCCTTATGTAAATGCTGCTGTGAATAGTATTTCAAAAAAAAATGGTCAAGCCTGTACAAAAATAAAATGCCTGCGAAGTATGCATATGTGTTGTAAAGCCAATAAGCAAGCTTGAGTTCCAAAGTCAAATATGTGAGCCTGCAGCTGGATGACTTGACTACACTGGTCTTGCATCCTAGGATAGGTAGCTACACTGGCTACCATCCATTCTTCTCTTCACCCCCTCCTCTTGAGCTGGTTGCCACTTGAACTTAGAAGGGAATACCCCGCTCCTCGAGGAAAGAGGTGTTGGATTGGGGAATCATTGGGTTGTCATTCTGGAGAAGCTAATTTCTTTGTCATTTCAGTTGGGGAGAGCCACCATCACTTACACTGTACAAGTCAGCTTCATAGTCATAAGAGTTTGTGTACGGCGGAGATCAGTTCTGACCAGACTATTGCGGTGGGTTGAACCGAGTTCTGTGACTCTCGAAGGCTGTTGTTTTTTAAACCTGGTTCCCGACTAGGTTCCACACACATCTACACCCAAGGTCTGACAGAAGCTCCAAATTCTGATTTTGTAAGGACATACATTGCACTGAAAGAAACCCTATTCACTCTATCCTTCTTCAATTCTCTTTTATCTTTTCTTTTGATTTTTTATTTTGTACTTATTGCATAAGTATTTGCTAGGGACTAGCAAAGGCAAGTATAGGGGGGTGATGAATCTCAATTTCATCACCTTTATTCTATCATTTTGGCCTTAAAACCCCTAGCAAATGCATGTAAATAACATCAATTTGTTCATAAAAGCATCTTTTATTTATTGCATTTATTGAACATAAAATAAGGTTTTTAATGCCAAAATTATAGAATAAAGAGAAGAAAAGAAAAAGGAATAAAATATTGTAAATATTTTCTGACCCTAACCCCGAGACCAAGGCGAGAATGGAATTGGTCGACAAGGAATAAAGTAGGGGGAGATAAGGGCCAATAATACAATAAATACCTCATTTATTTATTCATTCATTTATGCATCTTTGGCACCTATTTTGTATATAATTATTTATTCATCAAATAAAGAAACTTTGTACGTGAAAGTTGTAGATAATAATGTAAATAAAAATACAAAATTAATTTTGTACAAAAATAATACACAATGTACATTTTATACACAGAATAAAAAGCCAAAATCTCAACTTCATAGACCCATATCCTGCAAATAAAAACTCAAAATCCATCAAAATCACCTTTAATTGTATATAACTTTTCAAGATCTATTTAAAAAAATTGGTTTCATAATTTTTGGAGTTCCTCTGTGAAAGTTAGGTTTTTGGCCTTCATTATGCAGTTTGCCCGATTAAAATATTCATTTTATTCATTATTCCTTATTTTTACAAAATTATACTTTTAGAATTATGTATATAATATATGTAATACATGTACATATTGAAATTAGAATAAAACCAAAAAGAATTTGTAAAATAAAACAAGTCTATGCAATATAAAGGTAAAATACCTATGTTATGTATGTACATAAATAAAAAGGAATATAGTTTTTATTTATTTTATTCTTTCATATTTTTATAATATTGTAAATATTATTAATAATATATAAAAAATACAAATCCAAAATAAAAACAAACAAAATTCATTAAATAAATAAAATGTATAAAATATAGGTAAAATGCCTACAAGTATACCTACATATATATACACCTATTTATTTAAAAATATAAATAAACTTATAAAAAATAAATAAAAATATAATTATACTTATAAAAATAAATTATAAATATATAAAATAAGAAAATAAAATAAAAAAATAAAAAATACAAAATTAAAATAAATACATGTAAATACACTTATAAATACATTATTAAAATAAACCCATAATAAAATACATCAAAAAATTAAATAAAAATCATAAATAAATACTACATTGATTAATAAACATTTTTTATTTTATAAATAAAATTTAATTAAATCATTTATTATATTTAATAAATAGGTCCCTTGTGACAGGAGGAGTGTCCCAGCAACTTGAATCGGCCGGAGGAGGGGATAATTTTGTCGCGACGGAGCTCCGACGTCCGTCCTGCTCCCTGGAGGCCCCCAGGTATAAGAGATGTTATTCCGTGTTCTTTAGGTAGATTTTACTTCCAGCATTTTAATTCCGCTTTTAATTCAGCCTTTAGATCAGTAGTGTAGCCTAGTTTAGTTAAATCGAAGTTCGCCGGAGCTCCGCTCCGGTGACTTCTTCATACTGTTATCGACCGTTTCCGACCACCGCGTTCATCCCATTTCCTTTCCCATCGCCGTCTACATCTCCTGATCACCTCTGTTCAACCGAAGACCTCTTGTCTTCGCGAATCAGAGCTCCACCTCCGCCGTTCGTCGGAGCTCCTCAACCTCACCTCACTGTGCATCAGAGCTTCAAAACCCAGGGTCGAGGAGAAAGCCCTCGTCCCCCTGGTTCTTCCTGTGCAGGTACCACGAAGAAAAGAGCCCTCTTGGACTCGATTTGAACCAGGAACATGTTCCTGGAGGTCCCATGCTTCCCCGACCTCTCCTGACCTCCTCGGACCTCTAGGAGCCATGCTAAGACCATCATCCGACGCGGGACACCTTCAGCAACGAGCAGAGCACCTTAGAAGCGACAGAGATGCCCAGAAGAGCCCGCGATTCAAGATCGGAGCTCGTCGAGTGCGAGCTTCTTCCCTGTTCCTCCAGGTGGCTCCACCGCCGTCCGAACATGTTGAACGCCCCAGATTCGATCGTGGCCGTCCATCTTAGCCACGCCTCAGCCGTTGATGTAGATGAAAGACCTGATCCGAACCACTCATCGGCGAACCGTCATCGACCCACGTGGATGCACCTAGTGGATAAGTGAAGAAAAATCAGCCGTCGGATGAAGCGCATTTTGGGGTAAATTGCAAATCTAGCCCCCGCATTTTTGTATTTCAATTTTGATATTGTAAATAATTTTTAACGTTGTAAATAAATTGGTATTTTTGCTAATAGGACCCTAGGCTTTCTTGTATTTACAAAAAGGTCCCTCCACGCCTCACGTGCAGTCCCACGTGAGGCGCGTGAATTTTGCACGTAAACCCTGGCGGGTTTGGTTAATTGTAAATTAGTTCCAAAATTTAAATAAATGTTTATTTCAGTAGGTATTTTTGCATAGTGCCCCCTGTGATTTATTTTATTTGCAAAAATACCCCTGCCAGGCTGTTTTATTTCTGTGTCTTTAATGTATTTATTAAAAATACCTAGCTAGCTCCTAAAAAATCACAAATATTTGGGTAGATGCCTTGTATCTTGTAGATGCATGCTGTATTTTTTATTGGAATTTTTGGGCATTTTATCTATTTATTAAAATGAAAAGGGAGCTAATTTTGCACTGTTTAAATGAGAAAATACAAAAAAATAATAAAATGTTTTTGGAAAATTACAAAAAAATTATATCTGGTATATTTATATATTTAATGAGTCTAGAAAGTGAAAAACCCTAAAAACAAGAAAAGAAAACTAAAAAAATTAGAAAACTTCAAAATTAAACAAAAAATTATAAAAATGTCAAAAATATATTTTTCTCTTTTATAATTATCTTTATAATATTATTTACATATTAAAATTAATTTGGGTAATTTTTGGATTTATTTTATATTTTTAAAACCCAAATTAGTTTCGGCCTATTTAATTAGTCCCATATTAGGGACATTTTTGAAATTAAAAATACATAAAAATTAGAAATATTCCAGAAAAATAAAAAATATATATAAATATAAAAAATACTATATGTAATATATTTTGAATATTCATATATTAATATATATCCATATATTATATTTCTTCTCTCTCTTCTCTTATATATATCTCTTTATATATATGTATTTATATATATCTATATTAAATAATTAAAAATATAAAAAGGAATTAAAAAGAATATATAAAATATAAAAAAACAAAAAAGAAATAAAAAAATTAAAATCAAAACGCACAAAAAATAGGATTCATTCAAGAGTGACCGAGATGTACATGAACATCGTAGGCTACCCATTTTTTTATTGCTCTCTGTGGTTCGACCTCTACATGCTTATACACTATGCACTTTATGGTAGAGTTAATAAATTTTAATTCACAATTTTGGGACTTAATTGACTTATTCTTTAATGTGGGTTAATTTCTGATCAACAAGGGTTTTGTGAGCGGTCGCCTCAGCGACACTATATTTTGACCCTCGCAAACTGCTTGTTATCAGATGGCGCCGTTGCCGGGGAGCAATGGGCATAGCCTATCTCATTTTGTCATTCTTGATTTGAAAGTCATTTATTTATCATTTATTTTGTGAATATCTATTTATTTGCAATTGTGATGAATTACTTCATGATTTCTTCCACTGATTGAGCTTATATTAATACTATCTTTTTGTGACCTTGTTGCGAGGGCCCACCACGCGATGATGGTTTCTTAGGGAGCCAAGGCAGCCGAGCTTGGAGGAGGTTGGTCTTCACTTCATGACTAGCTGGAGAGAGCACCAAGGATGCAAGGGGATGAGAATTAGATATGCCTCAAGCAATTAGGATTATTTTTGTAATTTATTGTGTGAGAGAGAAATTTTGGCATGTAATATAACTCGGACTCTACTCTTCACAACGAGGTCCAGTGCCCGGGTGTCTGTTCACCAGGGGGCCTCGTCGCGACTTTCTCGTGTTTTTTTGCCTTATTTTCTTTATTTCCCGCTGTTTTGAGTTTTCCGCCTTTATTTTATTTTATTTTGTGTGCATGGAGCCCCTAGACATAGGCTTGCTTGATCGAGTAGACTAGGTCCAAACACCCTAATAATCTTGCATGCACCTATAGTACGATTTTGGACTTAGATCAAACTCTAAACAGTCGCCTCATCACCTTCAAGGCAACGTACCGCGAGCTCTCCCTGCCAAGCGCTTCTCCTGAACTCGATGTGTCGAGAGGAGGAGGGGTGAGCCTAGACCGGACTCCTGGATTGAAGAGCGGTGACCGACTTGTGGTTCTTCACGCTAATAACAGCTAATGTTTAGGACGATTTTGTCGCTTGCATACGGCCATGTAGATAGGTTTAAAATTTATGTTTTGCATGCTGCATGAAAAGAGCTGGGATGCACTGTAAGTCTTCTAACTCAGCATGCATCATTCGGTTCAATGGTGAGATTTCCATCATGGAACCACTTGCACGGCTAATCTGTTATCTCCCTCTGATTTTGAGTACCTAGGACTTAAATGAAAATCTACAAAAGCGTTAGGCGCTGGTATGAAAACAGACTCAAAAAAAGTGAAAACACAAAAACTAAAATAAGGGGACTGCTAAATAAACTTTGACCTTAATTAAAAATCCGTAATGGACTATCATTGTACCGGGTTCATAAAGCCCTCATTGTTTTCAGGTACCTTTGGAGGGGGACCAAAACCCTACTCCCATGAGCGAGGCACGTCCCATAAGGAATAGAGCCAAAAAGCCAGTCTGCAACTGCCTTGTGTATCGCCTGGATTTCCGAAGTAATGGCGCTTTTATCGTACGTGACCGAGTAGGGCCTTGTCAGCGATGGTGTTCCCGCCTTGTGTGGAACATCGACATGGTCTGAAGTACTGAGCATAGGCCACGCCTTCACGGGGGTGTCTGTCTCATCGGTTTGCGTTCAAGTAGGTTCTTGTACGCTCACGGGTGATTCCGTTGCGAGCGAGAACCGAAGTATTGGTTTCGTCCATCGGCTTCCTCTCTCTATTTCTTTGGCTGAGTAGGAAATCAGGAAGGGTTACAAGGACCTCAAAAAGTACAGACTACATGTTACAAAGGAGGAGGACAAGTACGAGATTCTTTTTTGGCAGTACTCTCTCTCCTATAGGGGTAGCGTGCTAAGGACTTGTTAAAAGATTTGCCTGAAAGAACAACTCTAAAACTGAAAAGATAATAAATAGCCGAACCATCACGGCTTCACATGGCGTGAGTTGGTGAACCCAATTTTGTATTGTGTTTGTATGGATCTAGATTAAGGTTCAAAAATCGAGTCCCGCGCCTTTGCACAAATTTTGTGTCATTCTTTTTTGACCCCCTGCTCAGCCGAGCCTTTCTATTGTTTTGCACTCCTTTTTATTCCTCGTTGACCGTCGTATCCTTCTTCCAATATCCAATCCTCTTTTGTGCTTCACGAAGTTGATCCATGGATGGTTTCCGTCGGGACCCCGCCGACACCCACATCGATTCCATAGACTCAACTCCGTCAATAAATTCGAGGCGATTCCCGAGAACCCGATTCGGACTTTGCGGATCGATCTCCAGACTCCTCGTTTCCTAACTTTCTCTTGGCCACCCAATAAACTGGGATCACTTTTGTCCTGCTTTCACCTTTGTGAATGGAAGTCGATTACAGTCCACATCGTTTTCCATTCACAACATGCTGGGGTTAACCTGAATTCCAGCTTCATCATGACAGCTAAACAATATTGCAAGCGGTCTGATCATGACTCTCTCATTCTGCAGATAGAAGACAAATCAAGCCCTGGAGTCTACTCCAGAATTCATTTCGTCAGATTCAGACCCTGATATGGCTCCTCAAGGAAAGGGCAAGGGTCAGCAGCCACCCCAACCAGAAAGACAGTTGCCAGATCAGAATCAGGTTAATGCACAACTGTTGGCATCTATTCAGGCTATCCAACAGCAGCTGACAGGGCAAGCCCTAACGCGGACAACATTTCAGGATATATTGAATGATGTGATGAACAGAGCCGAGGGAGGAGGAGGCAGAAGAGGAGGTGGAGGCGAAGGTGGAGGTGGTGGTCCACCCGATGATGACGAACCAGAACTACCGCCACCCAAGCCTACACTAAAAGAGACGTACAATCCTGAAGACAGCCAGATGACCGAGTGGATCCTCATTCCACCGGTGCACGCTCACTTTGAGCTGAAACCCCAGTTTCTTGCTCTTCTTCCAGCATTCCATGGAAACACCAGTGAAGAGCCATACATCCGCCTGCAGCAGTTCTCACGCATTTGCCGCACCACTCACTATCCTAATGTCCCTTTGGAAATTGTCAAGATGATGGCATTCCCCTTCAGCCTACAAGATAAGGCCCTTTATTGGGTCAACCATCTGGGGAAGGTTGTGACAACCTGGGAGGAACTGAATTCAGCTTTCCTGCATAAGTTTTATCCTCTCGGTCGGCTCAACCAGATGCGAGCCCGAGTCAGCAATTTCTCCCAAGGAGCCCACGAGTCCGTACATGAAGCATGGGAGAGATTCACCGATCTGCAGGAGAAATGTCCCCATCATGAGATCCCGAAGACCAGTTTAGTCCAACACTTCTTTCGGGGACTGAACATCGAGAGCCAAAGGCTTGTTGACGCAGTATGTGGGGGTTCTCACTTCAACAAGGATGAAGATGTGGTCTGGCAGATATTCGAAGAAATGGCCGAAGGATAGGCCGCCCTCTCTTCATCAAAAGCATACCAGAAGCAGCCCCAAATCCTATAGAAACAAGTACACATGGCAGCGTCCCGTGAGGCAGAGAGAGATGAGAGCTCCAACCTCAGTATCATCGGGGGCCATCTCTCGAAAGTTGATATCATTGAGAAGCGATCACAGGATCTTGAGAAACTCGCTGTATCGAGAAGAGGACTCAGAACCTTGACAAGCTTGATCAGATCACCAAGCAGCTAGAACTGCTGATGGGCACCATCAATTCTGTTCAGTCGGCAGCACCATCAGAAGATCCAGCTGAGAGGAAGGACGAGCAACCACCGCAGCATCAGCCTCAGCCGAGCCAGCAGCCACCAGCAGTCCAGCACGTGTACTACGTGCATGCCCCTATCAGGGCCAGCCAGAACAACAGATGGTTGTGTACTAACAAGAGTTTCTTTCAGGATCCGATCCAGTCTTCCCACCACCACCCCTGATTCAGGAAGTGAACGGGGTATGGAGTAACGATGCACAACCGACACGTCCTATGGGACAACCTCAGGGTCAGCCACTTGCCAACCGACAATACCACCAACCTCAGGGTGGTCGTTTTGGACAGTCCTCACAACCACCGCAACAGAACCATCAGCCTCCCCAGTATGCAAATCAATGGAGGCAGAATTAGCCATATCAGCAGCTGCAATACCGCCACCCACAGCCTTTTCATCAGTATGCGGCTACTCCACCTCAGCAGTACCAACAGTATCCTCCTCCCTCCTATCAGCAGCTTCAGCTTCCTGTACCACCCCAGTGATGAATCTGTGATCCATCACTTCAAAAGTCAAAAATAGAGCCTTGTTCCCGAGAAAATAGAGGCATATTTCCCCTTATATTGCATAAATAGCATTCATGCATGTATTCATAACTCATGTAGTTTAGCAGCTCATTTGCATCTAAATAAGAAGCCAAAAATCCCTTGTAAAATACCTCTTCACCAAAATAACATCTTCTCTATAATCCATACTCCTTAGTTAATAACATAGGGAAGAATGCCAAAAATCGCCATTGTAAAATAGCCGATGTAGCCTGAGAGCCCTGGTACACTAAAATACACATAAAGCCCTCATACAAAGCCTGAATTAGGTCTACTCACTCTTAGAATATTACATATTAAAGGACCTTCAAAATGAGACTAATTTCATTGAATTTGGAGCTCGTATGAGAAACTTGGTTTTTTGGGTCACTTTGTATACTACATATGTATATTTATGTATCCTTGTATTTATGTATCATATTTGACCTCATATCCGTCTTTGGTCAACATGAAACTTGTAGATCTCATCGAGATCTACAACTTTCATGTTTTGAGTTTTTCCAAATTCGACTCCCTCTTCTCTCTACACGTGCCTCTTACTCCAGCCATTCACAGCAGGCCACGTGGCGCCCTCTGGTTGCGCCACGCGGCCCGCCTTCCATCGCCTCATCCGCCTGCGCCCTCAGCCGTTGGATCTCGCTCCAGATCCAACGGCCCAGCGCTGCCCACGCACGCCCCGTGCCTGGACCATCCGATCATCTCCAGCCGTGATCTGCGCCGCTCGTCCGCACCTTCACCAGAGCCTTCCACGTGGCAGCATCTGCGCCGCCTGATCAGACCTCCGATCTCTCCATCACAGCCGCCCCTTTTCCAGCGAATCTCGACCTTCTGATCAACTCCACCCCTTCATCTAAACCGCTCGCTCGCGCTTCGCCACAACACGCCACGTGGCTCCCTCATAACCCATCATCTACACGCCCCAGATCTAATCCTACCCGCTCACCACGCTCTGATCACCACCGTTGGATCACAAGATCCAACGGTGGAGACCTCGTCTCCTACCTCCAAGCGCCCCTCTCCCCCACGTCCCTTGCCTTGCGGGAGGGGCGCCCCCTTCCTATTTTTGGACGCCCCCACGACATCACCCACTCGTCCCTCTCCCTCGCCAGCTCCCTCAAACTCCACCACCTCCACCATGGTAGCCCCACGTCGTCCACCAACCTCGCTACTCCACCAGCCAACCCATCTCCTTCACCTTATAAATACGTCGCCAACGGCGACGTTCACCCCCATCCGCCACTCCAGAGAGGTTCCTCGAGCTCCAAGCGATCCATTGGTGACAGCAACTGGGTGTATTGTCGAGCGAAGACAAGGAATCGACTCCGGCGAGATCCACGGCCGCCACCGCCGTGCTGCAGCCTCCCACGAGCAGCTGCACGATCTCGGGATCCTACCGATCCCTCGAGCGAAGACCTGGAGCTCAAATCTGAGCTCCATTCCCCAGGTAACCCCTTCCACCACCTTCTGATCTTCTCTTTCGTTTTTCCTTTGATTTCTCCTCATTTATTCGCCGTCCATCGTCACTTTCTCGCGCCACCTTCATCCCTCCGAGCTCCACGACGGAGCTCTGGTCCTCGCGCAGTCATTACCTTCATCCTTCACCTTGGACCACCTTCGCTCGACTACAGCTCCGCCACCTCGGCGGAGCTCGCTCGCCGGACACCCACACTCCACCTTAGGCCTCGCCGTTCACGCTACACCTCTCCACGAGCACTTGCACGCCTTGGCTATCTATTCTAACCCCTGCAGGTCCTCATTTCTTCACTGGCCGGAGCTTCACCGGAGCTCCCTTCGAGCTTCGTCGCCATCGAGCTTCAGCACATCTCCACAGCTACCGAGCCCACCGGAGGCTTCGCCGTACGCTCCCGCATCTTCCGAGCTACTCGGGAGCCTACGAAGAGCTTCATCGACGCCTAGCGACCACGGCGGAGCAGAGCCATCGACGCCGGAGATCCGCCTTCTCCTCCGCAGGTGGCTGAGGACCGTTGGAGACGACGTACAGCCACCGTTCGATCATCTTGATCGAACGGTCCGCAAGCAGCCGCGTCACCCGATCTCGGAGCAGCCAGAGAACGTTGGATCGCCTTTGATCCCACGAGCAGGAGAACGCCACGTCGACCCTTTCCACCCCGATCGACCGCCGTTAGATCTCACCAGATCTGACGGCTTCTGAGTCCGCCACGCGTCGCCATCGCCAACCTTTGGATTGACCTTGATCCAAAGGCCCTCAGGCCGCCACGTCGACGAGTCCGAGCCTCGGCCTCCAAGCCTAGGCTCGGGCGATCCGACCCTACACCGAGCCTCGCTCCGAGCCACCGCCGCCCTCCGAGTCTAGGCCTCCCACGTGAGGAGCACGTGCGGCCTGGGTAAATTGCACTGAGGCCCCTAAAGCTTTCCAAAATTACAAAGAGGTCCCTATGAAGCAGACCCCACGTGAGGGTGGAGAATTTGCATAAGAGTCCACCATATTATCGGTAATTGCATTTTAGTCCCTGTCAGCATATTTATTTATTGAAATTTTAATTTCCAGTATTGCATTTACACCCCTGTGTTTGCACGCATCCCTAGAGTGCATTTTTCATCATTTTGAAATTCTAAAAATTGCATTTTGTTAGAAATTTTGTCCTCTGTCTATTGGTACACGTGTCTTATTTTTGTAAGCTCAATTGAATTATTAATGAATTAATTGGTGCATTGTTGACATATTTTGCCCAGTGATGCCTTTTGATTTTTAATTAATTCTCTGTGCCTTTAAAAATTATCAAAAATTCACAGTAGCTTAAGGACATCATTTTTAACATACCATAAAAATTTCATAGCATTTGCACGCATATCGAGGCCTAAATAAATTGATCAGTGATTTTCTTAGATTAATTTTAGTTAATTCATTTCACAGTGAAATTAAGTTCTGTTAATTTTCCTAGGTCCTTTACCATTAGAGTAACCTAGGATAATTTTAGTTCTTGGAAAAATTGTGGTTTGATATTTATTAAAAATTAAATACTGAAAATCGCTCTGTCTGTTTATTTAATTAACAGTAAATTCATTTTGAGTCGAAAAATTCCAAAAAAATTAGTGTAGGTCATTATCATCATAATTAACTATCTGGCCAATTTTCATGATTTTTGGACTTCATTTAATACATTAATTAAATTGCACATTAAATTGGCTTGCATTGTCTGCATACGTCTGCATAAAAATTAAAAAGACCAAAAAAATTACTCCTCGAAAATCAACACTTGGATCCCTGCTTAAATTCACCTAAGGAGATAGATGCCTCCCTGAGATCGACCTTGGACTTACACCAAGTAAAAAAAATTGCCGCTTAAAATTAACTTCACATTAATCGATAAGTGGTTTTTGATTAACCCCTCGTATTCGACTGCAACGAATCACATTAATTAATTTGGACATTAATTTGACCGAATTAACGTAGGGTGCAGGAGCGTTATCAAAATGGCGCCGTTGCCGGGGAGGCACGGCTTAGGTTAATTTGTAGCACATTTTTGAGTGTTTGATTTTCATTCCCCGGGTAGTCTGACCCCCGGTTTTCTTGTAATTATTTCTTTTCTCATTTATTTTTGCATTATTTTATTTTTTTGTCACTCTCTGACATCCATTTAATTTTTGTGCGAGGACCGCGGGGAGTCAGCGACGCTTCAAGGACTTAGCATTTAAATTGTGTTGAGAGAAAGAGAGGCTTTATAATTATATTTTATTTATTTCTTTTTCTTTCGCATCATTTCCAGCGGTTCCCGTTTGGGATCTCGCGCGTGTAAAGATAGTGGAAACTGTGTCCCGTGTGCTGTGTGGGTGAATGGTAATTTAGCTTGCACTAGCGGCTCCTCGAGCCACTCTAGGACTTGTTTGTGCTCGTAATCAATAGGACCACACATCACACTTAAAAGACGCACCTAGACCGCAGGACTTAGTCAAATTAAATTGTTCTTCACGCTAATAGAACTGCCTGTCTAGGAGCGGTTTTTCATCGCTTGCATTTGCATGTAGAGTAAAGTTTTCAATTCTGTATTGCATCCTACATCAAAAAGCGAAGGGATCACTGTAAGTATTCTCTACTCAGCATACGCATCATCGATTTCAACTTGCATCGGCTTTTCTCGATTTCCCCCTCTGATTTTCTCACTTAAATTAAAAAGGAAATTGGGACTGTCTGATAGGCGTGCTTTGTGGTGGATTAATTAAAGTGATAACTTAACTTAAAATCGGGACTGCTAACAGTATTGACCAAAAAAAGATTAAAATCTGAAAATTGTTTGCGGGAGATTAATCCCCGACCTTGTATTCAGGCTGAGTGAGGGTACCTGAGTGTGTGTGAACACCATAAGGTAGAGCCCAAATCCCCGTCTTCCATATCACGTTCTAACAGATCCTAGCAAATATCACGAGCCGAATAATCTAAGGTTCTTTGACTAGTACCAAGTAGCCTCCGCCTGTCTCAGGTAGATAGGGGCGAAATTGCGGTACTTTGCGACAAGCTGCCAGTAACCCCCCGGGGTGAAGTTCCGGCCTTGTCAGCCTCCGCCTGCTTGCAGGTAGATAGGGGCGTGGTCACTGAATCCATCGGCTTGGGATAGGAGCGAAGAAAGGAAGGAACATCGGTATCTTAGACGACAAGATAAACAGGGAAGACGCATCTGGCTCTGAGCCGACTTCCCTTTAGGCCGCGTAATCCTTGCTATTTTTGCTTGAATATCACACTTAAAAACTACAAGATAAATTGGACTCGACTTTGAGTCCTTCACTGTGTCAAGTGTGAACCCAAGGTCTTGGATTGTTCTTTTTGCTTGCTTCAGGTAGGAGTAAAATCCTATCTTCTTCTCGCTTATCGAGATGAGTGACTGGGGAGATCTCGATGCGCTATTCACTGATCTCTCTATGAGTCCCCCAAGAAACTCGTCTTTTTCGGTCCGAGCGCACCTTGGACCACCCAGGACTCATGACCCTCTTGAGTCCTGGTTCCCTCATGCTCAGGGTGGTTACTCTCAAACCAACCCTTTTATCTCCTCTGAGATTACCGAGGAAGACCATTGCCTCGGTAATCCCTTCCTTGATTCACCCTCTAACACCGATCTTATTTTCCAATCCCCAGAACTAGAGGGAGAAATGCCGCCAAGGATGCCGCCCGATGAGGACCAGATGCGACAGATTCTTAGACGCCTTGCCGAAGCCGAACAGAAAAATGCTGATCTCACGGCACTGATGGGACAGATAATAGTAGCTGAAGGGATCGATCGACCAATGGTCGATACCTACAACCCGGCGGAGAACGAGATCCAAAATTGGCTAGCACCTGCAGTTCCCGACCAGGCATTCGAGCTGAAGCCCCACTTCCTTAGCCTGCTGCCGAAGTTTAACGGAAACCTCAGTGAAGAGCTTTACACCTTCCTCCGTGACTTCGAACTAGTATGCAACAATCTTAGCCATCCCAATGTTGGCCAAGATTATATCCGGCTGAAGGCCACCCCGTTTGCCTTAGGAGATAAGGCTGCTCATTGGCTGAAAAACCTAGGGGTGGTATGTACTACCTGGATGCAGTTCAAGGACCTCTTCTTGAAGAAGTTCTACCCTCTCAGTAGAATCAATCAGATGCGAACGAAGATTGCCAGCTTCGCCCAAGGACCCAGCGAACCGTTCCATGAGGCTTGGGACAGGTTCAATGACTTAGTACAGAAATGCCCATGCCACGCCATTTCTAAGGCGATCTTAGTCCAGACCTTGTTCTGCGGTCTAACCCCAGAGATGCAGGGGTTAGTCAGCACCGCCTGTGGAGGAAGCTATCTGAACAAGAACGAGCACGCCGTGTGGAAAATCCTAGAGCAGATGGCAGAAACCGGCAGGTCACAGGCCACAAGGGCCTATCAGTTGTCTCCTTCGATCTTATCCAATGAGACAACTAGAAGGACTGTTGCAGATCTGACTGAGGACCTCATCCCCAGCATGGGGATGATTGCCGACAAGCTTACCATGGTCCAGCAGATCCACAAGAGAGTCGCGGAGATGAAGTCTCTTTCGAGCCTTCCCAAGAAAGTGGAGGAACTCTCTGAAAAGGTAGCCAAGATCAAGCTACCCACCCCTTCTGCACCACCTGTACCTGTACATCGAGTCCATCTTGTACAGGAACAGGCACCGGGGTCTCAGAGCAGCTGGGATCAGACTTATACCCAGCAGAACCATCATGCACCCCCACCAGTGGAAACGGAATACGAGGAGCCTCCGCCTGTTTACGAGATCAACGGGCTTTGGTATAGCCGTGACCTGCTAGTCCGGCAAATCGAGATGGGGAAGGATCAGGCACACCGCCCAACCCCAGTCTACCAAGAGACCAGGCCCGTCACAGTCCCGCGATACCAGTCCAGGCCAGAACAGGGGTACCAGCCGCAGCAGCGCACCTACCAGCAGGGGCCAGCACCGTCCCATCAGCAGCAGTATCGGCACGGCCAGCAGGGCCAGTACAGAACCGCATCCACTCAGCAGCCAGCCCAGCCCACCGAATTGGAGTCCCTCACCTTGGCGATCCAGACCCTATCTGATAGGGTCCAGCAGATGCAGAATGACTACCTGGACATGAGGACCGACATCAATCGGGTCTCTCGTGCTCAGGACCAACAAATGGCGCCAAGGACTCCAATTCCCGCACAGGTTCAGGCCAACCCAAACAGCGTACACCAGGGCCAGAACCGACCCCGAGATCAGGTATACTATGCAGATAATTATTTATCTGAACATGAGATCCTTTCGTACGATAATGTTAACCATATGTCCCTCAGGAGCGGAAGGACCGTGACCATACCTGATCGGGCACGGGCGCAAAAAGAAGGAACCTCCGAAACTCTACCTGAGGAGAAGTTGGAGGAAGAAGAGGAGGAGCATCACCACCGCCACCGCCAGCAGAAGAAGAGGACATCTGAGTCCTCGAAGCAGCATTCCTGCATCCATCCAGAGTCAGACGACGCCGATGAGCCCGCACCTCCATCAGAGGAGGATCGTCCAGAAGAAGCGGAAGAAGCATCACCGGTCTCGCCCCAGCATTTTCTTTTCGGTCAGAGTCCAAGTCCGAGTCTGTATCAGAGTCCGAGTCAGAGTCGTGTTCAGAACTCAGTTCCAGCAATTAATGAAAATATTTCAGTTCCAGAACCTGAGTTAATAATCCCTTTACCCCAAGCTCTCAAGGGTGGAAAGAAGAAAATCAAAAAAATCCAAAAAGATGACCCTGAGATGGCTGAATTTTGCAATAAGCACATCAAGGTCACAATCCCTTTTGACAAGTTCGTGGAAATGACACCTGCATTCCAAAAATACCTTAAGGTGAGATGCACACCTTCTAGGGTTAGCAGGAAGACTAAAAGCCGTGTTGAGAAACACGTTTTATCAGTAGCCACGACTTGTGCAATAAAGAACTCGTTTCCTCGGAAACGAAGAGACATGGGTGCACACTATGTAGTGAGTCATGTTGATGACATCGCGTTTGCACGCACTCTCCTGGACAATGGTTCCTCGATCAACTTGATGCCCACAGCCCTCTATGAGCGGCTTGATCTCGGACCTCTTAGGAAATCTAGAGCTATTCTGCAGTTTGCTGACAAATCCACTAAGAGGTCCCAAGGAGAGTTAAGGAATATTGTGATCAAAATCGAGGGACAAGAATACATGGTGGACTTAACTGTCCTAGATATGGAAACCCCTCGTAATTGGAGAGATTCCCAGATCATTTTAGGTAGGCCCTTCCTCAGAACAACGGGGGCCTTATTTGATTATAAGAATGGGAAGATTCGGTTCCAAACTCCAGGCGGAGATGAGGAACTTGAGATGAAGCAGGCGAGATGGCAGAGACCAGACTCCGAATCCAGCATTGAGTACTCTTCTACCGGAACAGACTGTGAGCATGTAGACGTAGTTGGGACATGGAGACAGAACCCAGCCAGCACCGATGTGTCCATCTCCTTTGAAGATGATCCAGTGCATGAGTCAGTCTGCGAGATCCTCAGGAACGAGTACAGCTCTGAGCCTGCATCGCCCTACATCTTCGATGACGTAGAGGCCCGGTTGGGCCTGTCAGTCCTTACATCCTTAGGCCAATCGGAAGATGAGGATGATGAGTCGGACGAGGCGTTTGCTGATTGCATGGAGACCTTTGACGATCCGACTCCAGAGCCGAGTCTGGTGGCAGCTGCTACAGAACATGATCCAGCCACTTCCAACATCGAACCAGATCTGATTGAGCCAGACTTTCTAGACGATCACACTATTCTTGAGCTCAAACCTTTACCCACAACCCTGAATTATGCCTTCCTTGCGGGCCAAGATAAGAAATTTCCGGTCATTGTCAGTTCGCAATTGACCGAGGAGCAGGAATCTCGCTTGCTAGAGATCCTGGAGAAGAACCGCAAGGCAATAGGCTGGAGCATTTCCGATCTCCACGGGATAAATCCCGCTCTGTGTTCGCACCATATATACTTGGAGAACAAAGCCAAACCCTCTCGTGAATTCCAACGACGCTTGAATCCAAATTTACGAGAGGTTGTGAAGAAAGATATAGAAAAATGGTGCGATGCGGGTTTTATTTACCCAATCTCCGACTCTAAGTGGGTGGCCCCAATCCATGTTGTCCTGAAAAAGTCGGGAATTCAGACGACCACCAACGAGGATGGAGAAGAGATCGTGACGAGAGTACCCACGTCGTGGCGCGTCTGTGTGGATTACAGACGCCTGAATGCCGCGACGAAGAAGGATCATTTCCCCCTACCGTTCATTGATCAGATCTTAGAAAGATTAGCGGGGAAAGAATTCTTCTGCTTCCTTGATGGGTTCTCGGGCTACAATCAAGTAGCCATAGCTCCGGAGGATCAGGAAAAGACCACGTTCACATGCCCCTTTGGTACCTATGTTTTCAGGCGCATGCCTTTTGGGCTATGCAATGCTCCAGGTACTTTTCAAAGGTGCATGATTGCTGTATTCGCCGAAATGGTCGGCGAATTCCTGGTAGTCTTCATGGATGACTTCTCGGTCCACGGTGACTCTTTTGATTCTTGTCTTAGGAATCTGGACCGAGTCCTCAAAAGATGTTGTGAGGTCAATCTGGTGCTCTCCTGGGAGAAAAGTCACTTCATGGTGACGGAGGGCATAGTGTTGGGGCATGTCATCTCCAAGAGAGGAATGGAGGTTGACCCTGCCAAGGTGGACGTGATCAGACGACTCCAGCCACCAACCAACGTAAGGCAGTTGCGGTCGTTCCTCGGGCATGTCGGATTTTATCGAAGATTTATCAAGGATTTTTCTAAGATTGCCCGACCGCTAACTGAGCTTTTAGGCAAAGACACGGAGTTTATTGTAGATCACAAATGTCTTGAAGCCTTTAAGCTGTTACAAGGAATGATCATGGATGCACCCATCTTACAAGCCCCAGATTGGTCTCTCCCTTTTGAGATCATGACGGGCGCCTCAGATTATGTTGTTGGGGCTGTATTGGGACAAAGAAAAGACGGCGTCCCGTTCGCAATTCACTACGCAAGCAAAGTGCTTGATTCTGCTCAGCGTAACTATACAGTTACAGAAAAGGAAATGCTTGCGGTAGTGTTTGCCTTGGACAAATTCAGATCCCACTTAATCGGATCCAAGGTAACTGTGTTCACAGACCACACGGCACTACGATACTTGATGGCAAAGAAGGACGCGAAGGCGCGTCTTCTTCGTTGGATTTTACTTATCCAGGAGTTTGATTTGGACATCCGTGGTAAACCTGGAAAGAAGAATGTAGTGGCCGATCATCTTTCTCGTCTCGAAGATCTTAATACTTCCGAGGTTTCCCCGATTCGAGACTCCTTCCCTGACGAGTCGATTCTTGTTATCGACTCACTCCCATGGTACGCCAATATCGTGAATTATCTTGCCTCCAAGAAAGTTCCCGAAGATTGGCCCAAGAGCCAAATCGACCGACTAAAGTCGGACGCTAGACACTACCATTGGGAGGATCCGATCCTTTTCTTTGAAGGACCGGATTGTGTCTGGAGACGTTGTATTCCTCAGGAGGAATACCAGAGTGTCCTTTCTTTATGCCATAGCTTAGAGGCAGGAGGACACCACTCCGGGAAGAGGACCGCATGGAAGGTACTTCAGTGTGGCTTCTACTGGCCGACTCTGTTTCGCGATGCCACCGCCTTCGCGAAGTCGTGCCCAGTTTGCCAGAGAATGGGAGGAACCATTGGTTCCAAGGATGAGATGCCGATGCAGCCGGTCATCATTTGTGATGTCTTTGACGCCTGGGGCATCGATTTCATGGGCCCATTCCCTGTCAGCCACGGGTTTGAATACATCCTTCTTGCGGTAGACTACCTATCCAGATGGGTGGAGGCTATCCTGACCCGAGCCGCAGACAACAGGACTGTCTGTAAATTCATCAGAGAGAACATAATCTCTAGGTTCGGGATCCCCAAGAAGATGATATCAGACGGGGGTAGCCACTTTGTGAATCGGGAGGTGAAGAAACTCCTGAAGGACTACGGCATCGAACACCGTGTCGCAAGTCCTTACCACCCACAAACCAATAGTATGGCTGAGGTGTCGAATAGGGAGGTGAAAACCATATTGCAAAAGCTTGTTCGCCCGGACAAGAAGGACTGGTCTCAGATCTTAGATCAAGTCCTCTGGGCGTATAGGACGGCTTACAAGACACCGTTAGGCACCTCCCCATTCCGAATGGTATTCGGAAAGCCGTGCCATTTGCCCACAGAGTTAGTGTACAAATCAGAATGGGCAATAAAGAAGGTCAACTGGAACACACTTTAGGTCAGAAACAGAGAGACATGGATCTGAATGAGCTTGTGGAAGTCAGAAACCGAGCATACGACAACAGTTGGGTGTACAAGGACAAGGTGAAGCGTTGGCATGATAGATATATCAGACGAAAGACCTTTGTTCCTGGACAGAAGGTATGGTTGTTCAATGCTAGGCTGAAGATTTTCCAAGGCAAGTTAAAGTCTAAATGGACGGGACCATTTGTTGTCCGTACGGTGCATGATAGTGGATGTGTCGAGATCTCAGATCTCGCAGATGACGCACCGACATTCCTAGTAAATGGGCAGCTGTTGAAGCACGTCGTTGAATCCAATGAACGGTTAGTCCATGTGGAGGAGATTGTATTCATGCGCGAGACAGATACAGCAGATACATCTCAAGCCGCGTATGAAACCTTGCAGCAATGAACTCGAGCCATCAGCATCATCTTCGAAAGATTCAGGCCAACTCATCTGTATATATTATTCTTCCTGTATATCCTATCCTTTACCCCCACGATTCTAGTAACCCATCCCCACATCATCGAACCATTATCTCGGACTATACTTAGGATGACCAGAACCTAAGTATAGGGGGGAGGGGTCACCCGATTCGATTCACTGTACATTCTCCAGATCACATTGGTCCTCATACTCATTTCCTACTGATACTTAGGCTGACCTGAGCCTAAGTATAGGGGGGACCGATGCCCACACTGATACTCACCCTCATCTCATCTTTCCCTCGTTCGCCCCATTTCTGATCTTCTTCTACACTTAGGCTGCCAGAGCCTAAGTATAGGGGGGCGTAACGACTTCTATACTTTCTGTTCTCCTACGCTTAGCACGAGCTATGTCTTTTTCCTCGCTCTTCGTGCTCTGAGGACATAGCACACGCTAAGTATAGGGGGGCGTGTATATATTACATATATACTTTACCCATAGCTCGTACTTTCGCGTATTTTTGTATATATTTTACAATAATGACGGGTGGGTAAAAATCGAAAAAAAAAATGAAAATTATAAAAATAGGCTTCTTATTTACTCTTGCATATCATCTCTGCATAGAAAAATAAAAAGAGTCTTGCATTTTCATAGCATGACATCTCATCTCATCTGCATATCTTTGCATATGCAAAGTGAAAAGCTAGTGGGTTTTGGACCAAGTTATGAGTAGATATTGAGGATGGACTTGATTTGACCTTAATCCACCTAATTTCAGAGGAACCTTACAGGAACTGGAGTTAAGATTTCTCTGGTCAAGTGACTTAATTCTTTGAGTCCGCAAGTCTATGTTCACATGTCATCTTGATTAGTCTAAGTAGAATATCTCGTGCACACGCATGATTCTTATAGACAGTGACCTAACTTGGACAAGCACAATGCACGTAGCTCTTCATTGATGAGGTGGTGAGGAGGTAGAATCCTTTAGCTTGGAGTAGCACACGGGTGGAAACATCCGTCCTCCTCTAGGGAGGGAAGTGCGTCTCAACCTAGTCTAGTGGTGTTGACATCTAAGGACAGGATGCTGTGGGTTGCAATAATGCTTCAAAAGAGGGATAGTCTACTGACTCAAGAGGAAAAACTCCTGATGTACATGCTGCTCTTTTCGAAAAAAAAAATGCAAGAAAGAACTCCAAAAAAAATCAGACAGGTCCAAGAAAAAAAATAATAATACCTGTCGGAGTATGTATACTAGTAAAGAAATGCAGCTGGATGACTTGGCTACACTGGTCAGGCATCCCGGGATAGGTAGCTACACTGGCTACCGTCCATTCTCTTCTCTACCCGCTCCTCTTGAGTTGGTCGCACTTGAACTTAGAAGGGAATACCCCGCTCCTCGAGGAAAGAGTTACTGAACCAGGTTATTGAGTTACCTTGTTAGAGGAGGCTGGTTCCGAGCCATTTCTGATGTGGAGAGTTACAAATCACTTACACAGTACAAGTAAGAATCATAGTCATCAGAAATTTGTGTTTGAGGATGTGTTCTGACCTGACTATTGAGGCGTCTTGAATAGAAGACTTGTGGAACTTGAAGTCTGTTAAGTCTTAAGTTCAGGTCCGAATAAGGTTCCGCCACACAATTAATCCAAAGGTCGAGTCAGGCTCCATTTTTCAACTTTTGTTCATGACCTTGGTTTGGAACCCAAAATCATTTCACTCTTGCATTTCATTTAGTTGCTCGGGGACGAGCAAGGTTTAAGTATAGGGGGTTGATGAATCTGTGATCCATCACTTCAAAAGTCAAAAATAGAGCCTTGTTCCCGAGAAAATAGAGGCATATTTCCCCTTATATTGCATAAATAGCATTCATGCATGTATTCATAACTCATGTAGTTTAGCAGCTCATTTGCATCTAAATAAGAAGCCAAAAATCCCTTGTAAAATACCTCTTCACCAAAATAACATCTTCTCTATAATCTATACTCCTTAGTTAATAACATAGGGAAGAATGCCAAAAATCGCCATTGTAAAATAGCCAATGTAGCCTGAGAGCCCTGGTACACTAAAATACACATAAAGCCCTCATACAAAGCCTGAATTAGGTCTACTCATTCTTAGAATATTACATATTAAAAGACCTTCATGAGACTAATTTCATTGAATTTGGAGCTCGTATGAGAAACTTGGTTTTTTGGGTCACTTTGTATACTACATATGTATATTTATGTATCCTTGTATTTATGTATCATATTTGACCTCATCTCCGTCTTTGGTCAACATGAAACTTGTAGATCTCATCGAGATCTACAACTTTCATGTTTTGAGTTTTTCCAAATTCGGCTCCCTCTTCTCTCTACACGTGCCTCTTACTCCAGCCATTCACAGCAGGCCACGTGGCGCCCTCTGGTTGCGCCACGCGGCCCGCCTTCCATCGCCTCATCCGCCTGCGCCCTCAGTCGTTGGATCTCGCTCCAGATCCAACGGCCCAGCGCTGCCCACGCACGCCCCGTGCCTGGACCATCCGATCATCTCCAGCCGTGATCTGCGCCGCTCGTCCGCACCTTCACCAGAGCCTTCCACGTGGCAGCATCTGCGCCGCCTGATCAGACCTCCGATCTCTCCATCACAGCCGCCCCTCTTCCAGCGAATCTCGACCTTCTGATCAACTCCACCCCCTCATCTAAACCACTCGCTCGCGCTTCGCCACAACACGCCATGTGGCTCCCTCATAACCCATCATCTACGCGCCCCAGATCTAATCCTACCCGCTCACCACGCTCTGATCACCACCGTTGGATCACAAGATCCAACGGTGGAGACCTCGTCTCCTACCTCCAGGCACCCCTCTCCCCCACGTCCCTTGCCTTGCGGGAGGGGCGCCCCCTTCCTATTTTTGGACGCACGTCAGCCATCTCCTCCGACCGCTGACACCCCCACGACATCACCCACTCGTCCCTCTCCCTCGCCAGCTCCCTCAAACTCCACCACCTCCACCATGGTAGCCCCACGTCGTCCACCAACCTCGCTACTCCACCAGCCAACCCACCTCCTTCACCTTATAAATACGTCGCCACCGGCGACGTTCACCCCCATCCGCCACTCCAGAGAGGTTCCTCGAGCTCCAAGCGATCCATTGGTGACAGCAACTGGGTGTATTGTCGAGCGAAGACAAGGAATCGACTCCGGCGAGATCCACGGCTGCCACCGCCGTGCTGCAGCCTCCCACGAGCAGCTGCACGAGCTCGGGACCCTACCGATCCCTCGAGCGAAGACCTGGAGCTCAAATCTGAGCTCCATTCCCCAGGTAACCCCTTCCACCACCTTCTGATCTTCTCTTTCGTTTTTCCTTTGATTTCTCCTCATTTATTCGTCGTCCATCGTCACTTTCTCGCGCCACCTTCATCCCTCCGAGCTCCACGACGGAGCTCCGGTCCTCGCGCAGTCATTACCTTCGTCCTTCACCTTGGACCACCTTCGCTCGACTACAGCTCCGCCACCTCGGCGGAGCTCGCTCGCCGGACACCCACACTCCACCTTAGGCCTCGCCGTTCATGCTACACCTCTCCACGAGCACTTGCACTCCTCGGCTATCTATTCTAACCCCTGCAGGTCCTCATTTCTGCACTGGCCGGAGCTTCACCGGAGCTCCCTTCGAGCTTCGTCGCCATCGAGCTTCAGCACATCTCCACAGCTACCGAGCCCACCGGAGGCTTCGCCGTACGCTCCCGCATCTTCCGAGCTACTCGGGAGCCTACGAAGAGCTTCATCGACGCCTAGCGACCACGGCGGAGCAGAGCCATCGACGCCGGAGATCCGCCTTCTCCTTCGCAGGTGGCTGAGGACCGTTGGAGATGACGTACAGCCACCGTTCGATCATCTTGATCGAACGGTCCGCAAGCAGCCGCGTCACCCGATCCCGGAGCAGCCAGAGACCGTTGGATCGCCTTTGATCCCACGAGCAGGAGAACGCCACGTCGACCCTTTCCACCCCGATCGACCGCTGTTAGATCTCACCAGATCTGACGGCTTCTGAGTCCGCCACGCGTCGCCATCGCCAACCTTTGGATTGACCTTGATCCAAAGGCCCTCAGGCCGCCACGTCGACGAGTCCGAGCCTCGGCCTCCAAGCCTAGGCTCGGGCGATCCGACCCTACACCGAGCCTCGCTCCGAGCCACCACCGCCCTCCGAGCCTAGGCCTCCCACGTGAGGAGCACGTGCGGCCTGGGTAAATTGCACTGAGGCCCCTGAAGCTTTCCAAAATTATAAAGAGGTCCCTGTGAAGCAGACCCCACGTGAGGAGCACGTGCCCTGTGGAGAATTTGCATAAGAGTCCACCATATTATCGGTAATTGCATTTTAGTCCCGGTCAGCATATTTATTTATTGAAATTTTAATTTCCAGTATTGCATTTACACCCCTGTGTTTGCACGCATCCCTAGAGTGCATTTTTCATCATTTTGAAATTCTAAAAATTGCATTTTGTTAGAAATTTTGTCCTCTGTCTATTGGTACACGTGTCTTATTTTTGTAAGCTCAATTGAATTATTAATGAATTAATTGGTGCATTGTTGACATATTTTGCCCAGTGATGCCTTTTGATTTTTAATTAATTCTCTGTGCCTTTAAAAATTATCAAATTCACAGTAGCTTAAGGACATCATTTTTAACATACCATAAAAATTTCATAGCATTTGCACGCATATCGAAGCCTAAAAAAACTGATCAGTGATTTTCTTAGATTAATTTTAATTAATTCATTTCACAGTGAAATTAAGTTCTGTTAATTTTCCTAGGTCCTTTACCATTAGAGTAACCTAGTATAATTTTAGTTCTTGGAAAAATTGTGGTTTGATATTTATTAAAAATTAAATACTGAAAATCGCTCTGTCTGTTTATTTAATTAACAGTAAATTCATTTTGAGTCTAAAAATTCCAAAAAATTAGTGTAGGTCATTTTCATCATAGTTAACTACCTGGCCAATTTTCATGATTTTTGGACTTCATTTGATACATTAATTAAATTGCACATTAAATTGGCCTGCATTGTCTGCATACGTCTGCATAAAAATTAAAAAGACCAAAAAAATTACTCCTCGAAAATCAACACTTGGATCCTTGCTTAAATTCACCTAAGGAGACAGATGCCTCCCTGAGATCGACCTTGGACTTACACCAAGTAAAAAAAAATTGCCGCTTAAAATTAACTTCACATTAATCGATAAGTGGTTTTTGATTAACCCCTCGTATCCGACTGCAACGAATCACATTAATTAATTTGGACATTAATTTGACCGAATTAACGTAGGGTGCGGGAGTCATATCACCCAGCACCATCATCAATAACCTCAGCACCCACACATGCAACAACAGCGTGGTATGCACGCTGAATCAACTGAGGTACCTCATGTGAACCCAACCATGGATTGTCTGGCCCAACTCGTCAAAGGGCTGGCCGATATGACCAAGAGGCTCGACCACCTGACCGCCACTAGAACCACTATTCCAGCTCAGGTCAAAGCCAAACCCAATAACTCTAAGAAGAAGGAGCAGGTAGAATGTGATGTCCTGTCTGTGTCTGTAGAATCAGAAAATGATATTACTGTTTATTCCAATGTTGTCACTCTCAGGAGCGGTAGGGCCTTGCCTCCGCCTGCTATCAAGAATGGGGTGAATAAAGAAACAGGTGGATCGTCATCTTCCGCATCAGTCATGCTAGCTACAAGGGCGGGTGAGGAGGAAGAAGAAGGAGAAGCCATTCCAGCCGTCATGCAGTACCAGCATCCCCGGCCAAAAATACAAAAAAATCAGCAAAATCAAAAACAACAAAAAGAAGCTTGTAGCCGAAGCGAAGCCACGCCAGCCTTGGAGGAGCCGCCAGCAACAACCGATCCCTCGCCAGCCGATGGAGCAGACGCTCTACTTTTTGCTTGCCCGTCAGCACCAACATGTCAGGATACAGTTTATACTCCTTTTTGTAGTCCGGATGTACAACATTCTATGGGCGATAATTTTGATGTAAATAAGAACTCTGTTTTTTCTGCTAGAGATGTACATATTCCTTTTCCTCATGCAATAGAAAAATCCAAAAAAATTGCAAAATGAAAAAAGACATTGTCTGATCCTGGAGTTGTGGAAATACTAGACAATTTAACTGTTGCGATTCCCTTACTGAAGGCCGTGGAGTACATGCCAGCTATTAAGAAAGGATTGAAAGAAGCGTGCACAAGCAAGTGTCGCTCAGCACATGAGAACATACACAGAGATGTAGAAAAGCACGTTCTCTCCATTGCCACTGTTGCAGCTATCAGCAACCTCCCACAGAAAAAACAAGACACAGGAGCACCTCTTATCAGTTGTGAGATTTTCGATCAGGTCTTCGAGCATACTCTCCTCGACAGTGGGTCTTCCATCAACCTTTTACCATCATCAATAATGCAAGAATTTGGGCTGGGTCCGCTCAAGCAGACACGAATGATCCTTTTGTTCACTGACCGATCCATCAAGCGGCCTTGGGGTCTGTTGGAAGACGTTGTAGTTAAAGTACGGGAGATGCAATTTCCAGCTGATTTTGTAGTCCTTGATATGGACTCCCCCGCACCTCTACTCCAGACCTCTATCATCCTTGGCCGACCATTCCTACGTACCTAAGGTGCCGTGGTTGATTACGGGTCTGGCAAGATCATTTTTAGCTCGAACAACAACCAGATAACTATAAACATGATCAGAGAGCCGAACACCACGACTGATGAGAGTTATGCAGTATCAGAAGCAGACTGTGACTTTGTTGCAGAGTTCAGAGACTTATCACTATCATTGAATGATTCTTGGACCCGAGAAATCCTCATGCTTGAGTAGGACTTGGAAAGCACAGTTACCCTAACGCAGGTGCATCTCTTTGAACCCGAGTATTCACTCCAGACCGAACATAATGAGCCTAGCGCAGAACCGTTCGACAACTCACCAGGATCTCAACAGAATGCTGAGGATGGTAGCCCCATCAAAGAAGTACATCCTACCACCAGCATAGTGTCTGAAGTGACCAACAAGTTGGACAGGTCAAAACCAGAACTCAAGCCACTTCCTGCAGGCCTGAAGTATGCTTTCCTTGCGGATGAAGAACACATGTATCCGGTCATCATCAGCAGCAGGCTGAATCCGGATCAGGAATCTCATCTTCTCTAGGTTCTAGAAAAGAACCGCAAGGCACTTAGTTGATGCATATCAGATCTCCGAGGGATAAACCCAGCTTTGTGTTCACACCACATCTATCTGGAAGAAGATTCCAAGCCGTCCCACGAATTCCAAAGAAGGTTGAACCCAAACCTCCGAGACGTTGTCATGAAAGAGATAATGAAATGGTGTGATGCACGCTTCATTTATCCAATCTCTGATTCAAAATGGGTAAGCCCCCTGCATGTAGTTCCAAAGAAATCCGGGCTTACCGTGGTTACCAATGACAAAGGAGAGGAAATATCCACTCGGGTACCAACATCCTGGCGGGTGTGCGTTGACTACCACCAACTTAATGCAACAACTAAGAAGGACCACTTTCCCTTGCCATTCATTGATCAAGTTCTAGAAAAACTAGCTGGCAAGGAGTTCTTCTGCTTTTTGGATGGATATTCCGGGTATAACCAAGTGGCAATCACCCCCGAAGATCAAGAGAAGACCACCTTCACTTGCCCGTTCGGCACCTACGCCTTCAAGAGAATGCCCTTTGGATTGTCCAGTGCACCTGCGACCTTCCAAAGATGCATGCTAGCTGTTTTCGCCGAGATGGTAGGTAGTTTTCTCGAGGTGTTCATGGACGACTTCTCTGTCTATGGTGATAGTTTTGATTCTTGTCTCGAGCACCTAGACAGAGTGCTTCAGAAATGTCGTGAAGTCAATCGAGTGCTTTCATGGGAAAAGAGCCACTTCATGGTCACCGAAGGCATTGTGCTCGGTCACGTCGTTTCCAAACGTGGCATGGAAGTCGACCCGACAAAGGTGGATGTCATTGCAAATCTAGATCCACCTCAGTCAGTGAAAAATGTAAGGTCATTCCTGGGGCATGTGGGATTTTACAGACGATTCATCAAGAATTTTAGCCGTATTGCCCGACCTTTGACAGAACTGCTCTACAAGGAGACTGAGTTCAATGTAGATCAGTAGGTTCTCCTTGCTTTCAATCAGCTGAAGGAGCTTATCACTCAGGCTCCAGTCCTACAGTCGCCGGACTGGTCTCTTCCCTTTTGGATAATGACCGATGCGTCAGACTTTGCAGTTCGGGCAGTTTTTGGACAGAGGAAAGAGAGGGCGCCCTATGCCATTCACTACGCCAGCAGAACATTAGATGAGGCACAAATAAATTACACCGTGATAGAGAAAGAGTTGCTGGATGTGGTTTTCGCCCTTCAGAAGTTCAGATCCTATTTGCTTGGATCGAAAGTCACCATTTTTACAGACCACTCTGCTATCTGGTACCTCCAACAGAAGAAGGATGCCAAGCCGAGACTGATTCGATGGATCCTTCTCCTCCAGGAATTTGATTTGGAAATTAAGTACAAGCCTCGAGTTCAGAATGTGGTAGCAGACCATCTCTCCAGAATTGAGCAGCATGAGCCTCCTCTGAACAGTGCACCCATTACAGAAACCTTTCCTGACGAGTCTATCTTAGCAGTGGATTCTCTCCCTTGGTATGCTGATATAGTCAATTACCTCGCCTCGGGGGTAATACCATCGGATTGGACGAAAAATCAGAAGAACAAATTCATGTCGACCATCCGCTTCTATCAATGGGAATATCCTCTTTTATTTAGGGAAGGAGCGGATTGCATTTGGCGCAGGTGCATCCCTCAGGAGGAGCATTCTAGTGTCCTCAAGCATTGTCACTCGCTCGAATCTGGTGGACATCACTCTGGAGACCGTACGACAGCCACAGTGCTTCAGTGTGGCTTCTGGTGGCCCACATTATTTAAGGATACAACAGAATTTATCAAACGATGCATTGGTTGTCAGAGACTGAAGGGTACACTCACTGCAAAAGATTTGATACCCCTGAAAATCATTCAGATAGCAGATGTTTTCGATGCATGGGGCATTGACTTCATGAGACCTTTCCCTAACAGTCAAGGTTTTGAGCACGTCCTTCTTGCCATCGATTACGTGAGTCGTTGGGTTGAAGCTATTCCCGCTCGAGCCGCCGACAGCCGAACAGTGTGTCAGTTCTTGAAGAAGAACATCATTTCGCGGTTCGGGATACCGAAAATTCTCATATCAGACGGGGGTTGCCATTTTGTCAACAAAGAGGTCAAGAAATTAACGAAGGAGTACGACATCGACCATCGTGTCGCATCCCCTTATCACACTCAGACCAATGGCATGGCTGAATTGTCAAATAGAGAAATTAAGACGATCTTGCAGAAACTTGTACGGCCGGATAGAAAGAACTGGTCTCAACTCTTGGACTCAGTTCTCTAGGCTTACATAACCGCGTACAAGTCTCCCTTGGGCATGTCGCCCTATCGTCTTGTATATGGAAAGCCGTGCCATTTTCCCGTCGAATTAATTCACAAGTCTTTAAGGGCAATTGACATGTGCAATTTGGACTCACGAAAAAGTGGTCAGAAAAGAAAGGATGATCCGAACAGACTCTTGGAATTCCGAAACTATGCATATGATAATACATTGATGTACAAGGAGAAGGTGAAACGCTGACATGACCAGCACATCAGACGAAAGACCTTTGATGTTGGACAGAAGGTGTGGTTATTTGATGCAAAATTGTGGATCTTCCCGGGAAAATTAAAGAGTAAGTAGACAGGGCCATTCCGAGTTTGTGAAGTGCGTGACAATGGAAGTATTGATATATCAGAATTATCTCCTGACGCACAGCCATTCGTTGTCAACGGTCAACTACTGAAGCCTTACCTCGAACCAGATACATTCTTGGCCGTTGTCGACTCCATTCAGCTTGCCACCATGATGATATATCCACAACATTGGCAGCATCAGAAGATTCAGAAGTTGCACCACAAAAACTGTTTATCTGATTTTCTTCTTTTCTTCTTTTCTTATTTTCTCTTCTATCTTCGTTTTTCTATCAAGAAGTGTTGCCCCTTGTTGTCAGTCTTCTATACTTAGGACGCACTTTGTCCTAAGTATAGGGGGTTATTGATAACCAACAATTTTGCACGAGGGTCACCATGATATAAAAATGTTGTCGCTGAGGCGACCACTCACAAAACATTGGTTAATCAGCAATTATCCCACAACCAAAGAATAAAACAATTAAGCTCAAAAAGAAATGTGAATTAATCTTTATTACTCTACCATAAAATGTATAGGGAACAAGACATGTAGAGGTCGAACCACAGAGAGCAATACAAAATGCAATAGCCTACATGTATCTCAGAGTCATCCATGTGTGAAACCTATTTTTGTGGGTTTTTGAATTTTATATTTTTTATTTTTATTTTATTATTATTATTATTATTTGTGTTTTTAATAATATAATTAGGTAATATATATATATATATAATTTATAGAATATAAATATATAAATATAAGTATACCCATAGAGGGTGAGTATATGGCTTATAAAACATACAATATATATATAAGTATAAACAATAATAATATATATTTTAATTTTAGGATTTTGTATATTAATATATATATATATATGGATACATAGATATATATATATTTTATTTTTTTATTTTCTTTAGAATAGGGGGACATATATATATATATATAGGGGTGCTATAATATTTATAAAAATACTAAAAAATAGTCAAAAATTCAGGAATGAAATATTTTTGGGATTTTCATGATTTTTTACTGTTTTTGTGATTTTTGGGCATTTTTCAAAGCATTGTTAGTATTTTTAAATAGCAAAATAAGAGCAAACAGTGGAATAGGGTCTGGATGTAAGAAAAATAGGAATTAAAAATAGCGAACAACCTCAAAATTGTTCCACACTATTTTTCCAATAAAGATAATAAAATATAGCAGAAATAGGGACTGAGTTCATATTTTTCTGATTTTTCTTCGATTTTATATTTTTTTTGAAGTTTTTGGGTATTTTTGAATTTTTAAGGTTTTCCTTTTGAGATTTTTAGGGATTTTTGGATTGACACTGAAGTAGGTTAAAATACACCATAGCTATTTTTTTGGGATTTTTCGAGGTGTTTTAATATTTTTTTGATATTTTATAAGCTAGACAGTAAATAGAATGCATGTTTTTTATTTTTAATAAATGCAAAAATGCAACAAAATTACAAACTAAAAATATAGCGTGCAAGGGTACACTAACAGGAGCTTATGTCTATTTTTGCAAAATTTTTTGAAGAAATATGAAGCACAAAATAAATAGACAAAGCATTCAAAAATAAATGGCATAGCAGGGGTATTTTTGCAAATAAAATAATTGACAGGGGCATACATGCAAAAATCACAATAAAAATGAACGTGTAGTTTTATTTTCAGGGCCATTTTACAATTACAAAAAGCCGGCGGGGTTTAAATGCAAATATCACGCGCCTCACGTGGGTGCTGCACGTGAGGCGCGGAGGGACTAAAACGCAAATATAAAAACATTAAGGGTCCTTCTGCAATTTATACAACTTATTTACAACTTAATCCTTTATTTTGGGTATTAAACTATAAATACAAAAAGCGGGGGGTTAGGTGTGAAATTTACCCCTAATAAGCGTGCGATCCGACGGTTGGACCGCTTCCACTTGCCACGCGTCGTGCTCCTGTCGGCCGATGACGATTCGCAGATGACGGCGGAGATTAGATCAGCCTCGCTGATCGGACGGTCGATACGGTGCTTCATATGACGGTGGTGGTTCAATCTGGGCCGACTCCTTTGATCTGACGGTGCTGAAGATGCCTGGAAGAACAGGGAAGAAGCTCGCCCCCGGCGAGCTTCGATCGAGCAGCTCGGGCTCCTCCGGGCACCTTCCTCGCCTCTGACGCGCTCTGCTCGTAGCTGGCGACCTTCCGCATCTCCTGAAGGTCCTATCATGGCTCCTGGAGGTCCGAGTCGCTCGGACGAGGTCGATGAAGCATAGGACCTCCAGGAACCTCTTCCTGGTTCGATGCGAGCCCAGATGGGCTCCATTCCTCGTTGTACCTGCATAGGAAGAACCGGGGGAGAGAGGGCTACCTCCTCGACCCGGGGTTTGGAAGCTTCGTAGCAAAATGGAGTGGGGCGGAGGGGCTCCGACGAACGGCGGAGGTGGAGCCCCGATTCGCGAAGACCAGAGGTCCTCGGTTGGTCAAAGGCGATGGGTAGATGGAGAATGCGATGAGGATTGAAATGGGGTGTACGTGGCGGTCGGAGACAGTTGATTTCACAGTGAAGAAGTCGCCGGAGCGGAGCTCCGGCGAACTTCGAATTTGGGATTTTAAGCTACAGGGATTAACTAAAGACTAATCTAACAACAGGAATTAAAAACTAACAGTAGAACCTAACTAAAAAGCATGAAAAGGACAACTCTTATACCTGGGGGCCACCAGGGAGCAGGGCGGACGCCGGATCTCCGCCGCGACAAAATTCTCCTTCTTCCGGTCGATCCGAGGCACTGGAGCACTCCCCCTGTCACGAGGAACGGTCCAGGAACAAGATCAAGGCTTTTGGTTGGAATGAAATTGGCCAAATTCGAGGAAGGAGGCAGAGCTACTTATTTATAGACATTGGCATGGAGCCTTATTGACCGGCGATTATTTCTTAATCCAATGAGTATCTGATTGATCTAAGAGTTTGGCGGACATCATGGATGATCAGAGATCAATTCTTGTGAAGGAAGCGAGCTCGAACGATGGACGAGATGGTTGTAAAAAAGGGATGAAAATCGGGGAAAAGACAGTTCAGACGCGCCAGAGCTTGGATGGGACAGTTGACCAGGCGGTCAACGAGGGCTGGCGCCCCATTGGTCCACGTCGGCCGCTAAACGCCAAAATAAGAAATCATGTTAGAGATTGATTTATTTGATATAGTAAACGATTTTATTATTTTTTTCTCAAAAAATAAAAAATGTGTATTATTTCATCTAGTATTTATTTATGATTTTTATTGAATTTTTCGAAGTGTTTTATTATAGTTTTATTTGAATAATGTGTATATGTATGTATTTACATGTATTTTGTATCTTTTAATTTTTTATTTGTTTATTTAATTTTATTTTTTTATTGGCTTATTTTATAAATTTATAATTTATTTTTGTGAGTACAAAGGTATTTTTATTTCATTTTTATGAGTTTATTTCCATTTTTAAATGAATAGGTATAGGTATATGTAGGTATCCTTATAGGTATTTTACCTATGTGTTTTGTATACTTAATTTATTTAATGTATTTTCTTGATTTTATTTTGGATTTACATTTTTAATGAGTTATGTTTAAAAATATAAAAGAATAAAAGAACCAAGGAACAAAATCCTTTTTATTTATATAAAGATATATAGTATAGGTATTTTGTCTATGAATTTTGTAGACTTATTTTATTTTACAAATTATTTTGGGGTTTTCCTTTACTTTTAATATGTGTATGCATTATATACATTATTTACAAAATTCTAAAAATATAATTTTGTTATAATAATGAATAATGAATAAATGTAATACTTTATTCAGGTATTATGTATAAGGAGGGCCAAAAAAACTAACTTTTTCATATGAACTCCAAAAATTATGAAACCAATTTTATTAAATAGTTAGGGAAAGCTATATACAATTAAAGGTGAGTTTGGGTGATTTGGAGTTTTACTTGCAAGATATGGGTCTGTGAAGTTGAGATTTTGGCTTTTTATTCTGTGTATAAAATGTACACTGAGTATTATTTTTACACAAACTCAATTTTGTAATTTTATTTACATTATTATCTACAACTTTCATGAACAAGGTTTCTTTATTTGAGGAATAAATAATTATGTACAAAATAGGTGTCAAAAATGCATAAATAAATGCATAAATAAATGAGATATTTATTGTATACTGGCCCTTATCTCCCCCTACTTTATTCCTTGTCGACCAATTCCATGCTGGCCTTGGTCTCGGGGTTTGGGTCATAAAATATCTTCAATATTTTATTCCTTTTTTTCTTTTCTTCTCTTTATTCTATAATTTTGGCATTAAACACAGTATTTAATGTATAATTAATACAATGAATCATGAATGCTATTATGTACAATTTGATGCTATTTACCTGCATTTGCTGGGGTTTTTGAGGCCAAAATGATAGAATAAAGGTGATGAAATGGAGCTTCATCACCTCCCTATACTCGCCTTTGCTAGTCCCTAGCAAACACTTATGCAATAAGTACAAAAAGAATAAAGAAAAGAAAAAGGAGAATGAAAGAAAGATAGAGTGAATAGGGGTGCTTTCAGTGCAATGCATGTCTTTATAAAATCTGAATTTGGAGCTCCTGTCAGACCTTGGGTGTGAATGTGTGTGGAACCTAGTCGGGAACCAGCTCTAAAATACAACAGCCTTCGATAGTCACAGGACTCGGTTCAACCCACCTCAATAACCTGGTCAGAACTGGTCTACATCATACGCAAACCCTTATAACTATGAAGCTGACTTGTACGGTGTAAGTGATAGTGGCTCTTACCAACTGAAATGATAAAGGAACTGACTTCTCCAGAATGACAACCCAATGATTCCCCAATCCAACAGCTCTTTCCTCGAGGAGCAGGGTATTCCCTTCTAAGTTCAAGTGGCAACCATCTCAAGAGGAGGGGGTGAAGAGAAGAATGGACGGTAGCCAGTGTAGCTACCTATCCTGGGATGCAAGACCAGTGTAGTCAAGTCATCCAGCTGCAGGCTCACATATTTGTCTTTGGAACTCAAGCTTGCTTATTGACTTTGTACATACTTTGCAAGCATTTTATTTTTGTACAGGCCTGACCATTTTTTTTTCAACATACTATTCACAGCAGCATTTACATAAGGAGTTTTTCCTCTTGAGCCAGTAGACTATCCCTCTTTTGAAGCTTTATCGCAACCCACAATCTCCTGTCTTTAGACCTCATGGCTATTGAACCAGGTTGGGGTGCACTTCCCTCCCTAGACGAGGACGAATGTTTCCATCCGTGTGCGTCTCAGACTGGCAAATCCACCCCCCTCACCACTCCAACTGAGTTGAGCCAAGTGAAAGGTGCAAGTGTCCAAGTTAGGTCACGGTCGGCAAGAGTCGTACGTGGGTCTCGAAAAGTTCTAGTTAGTCCACTGAGGTGACTTGAACCCAGCCCTGATTTCTCAAAGAATTAAGTCTGCATAGACCTGAAGTACCTTAAACCTAGTTCCCGTAAGGTTCCAGTGCAGTTAGGTGCGGTAAGGTCTAACCAAGCTCCAATTTGAGACTTTATTGGACTGATTCAATCATCAAGCTCACTCAAAAAGAATATGAATGGTATGCTTATGCTATGCACAATGAATGATGCAATTTTTCACAAAGAATTTAAAAGAATCAAAGAATCTTTTTACACAAAGAAATTTTTGCAAATAAAAACTTGACATATACAAAAAGGTACATACAATTATTTACACGGGCGTGCCGCTTTATTTACAAGCTGTATGAATTTATAAAGATTCTACAGGTTTTAATGAAGTAGTTTATTTTGGTTGTTGGGAAAGAATTTTATGCATTTTATTTTTGATTTACAAGTATTTGGAATAGTGATCTTGTTCTTCCGGTCTAGTTTTGAAAATAATTTTTGCAAACTATAGTACACGATAATGTTTGCAATCATTTACACTCATTTGAAAACTATTTTTGCAAAGATTTTTCACACTATATACATACAATTTTCACAATAGTTTTGATAAGCATTTTTCAAAATATTTGCACATAGGTTTTTCAAATCCTTTCTTTCACACAAAGAAAAATTTTGCAATTCAAACAGTTTCACACAAGTTGGAATATTTCACAGCGAATTTTTCAAAACAGGTCACACTAGTTTTCCAATCATACTGTATAGGTATCCGATTTATTAATCAGTATTTACAAAAGAAGAGAACCTGTATTTGATGTACAATATGGTTTTGGTTCTTCTAAGCTTGATTTGGGCTTATTCCTTATTTACAAATGAGAGATTTTTGTGCAGACTCCTCAGACTTATTCAAGAACCATTTTTCACAAGAGTTTTGAAAGCTTTAGTCCAAAATAATTTTGCAAACATGTACACGTATTTGAAAATGATTTTATAAAGGTTTTACACATCATAGATAGGTTTTTCAAAACAATTTTAACAATCAAATTTTACAATCATTTGCACACTGATTTTCACACATTTTGATTTCACTCAAAGAAAATAAATTTTACACACAAAACTGATTTTTCAAAGGTTGAATACTTGTACACACTATTTTCAAATAATTTTCACATGATTTTTCAAAGAACACTTTTTGCATAAAAAGCTTTTTCTGATTTAATAATCAGTACACGTACAACGAGCCTGAGGAGTTCACAATCATCTTTTATTATTATAGAGTTACTTATTGCTTTTTAGATTGAATTGATGTTTTATTTTTCAGTATGAGTTATGGCTATAGTATATACATGGTATATACGACCCACTATACTTAGCTTGAGCTATGTCCTCATAGATCGAAGAGAAAAGCAGAGACATAACTCGTATTGGGTATAAACAAGTCTAAAGAATAAAGAAAAATGAATGAATGAATGAGAAGTTGACCATCCCCCCTATACTTAGGATCAAGTAATCCTAAGTATAGCAGACTGTACAAAAAGCAGGGAGGGTCAAGGGTGGGAATACACAGATCGTACTCAAATTGTCTCCCCCTATACTTAGGGTAAGATACTCCTAAGTATAGACAAGAAGAGGAGACAATGGAGAGGATCGGAATGAAATGAAAAACTCGGGGTGCACATCCCCCCTATACTTAGGACCAAGTACGTCCTAAGTATAGAAAACTCTCTACAAGGGCGGCACTATTTAGATACACGGATAAAATAGAAAAGGAAAAGAAGAAATAAAGAAAAGCAAAGAAGAAAATCAGATAAATAGTTCTTGGAGTACATCGTCTGAATCTTCTGATGCTGCAGCGGTTGTGGAAGTGTCATCATGTTGTACGAGCTGGATTGAGTCAACAACGGCCAAGAATGCATCAGGTTCTAAGTAAGGCTTCAGGAGTTGGCCGTTGATGACGAAGGGCTGTGCGTCAGGGGCCAATTCTGATATGGCAATGCTTCCATTGTCACGCACTTCACAAACTCGAAATGGCCCTGTCCACTTACTCTTTAATTTACCTGGAAATATCCGCAATTTTGCATCAAATAACCACACTTTCTGTCCAACGTCAAGGGTATTTTGTCTGATGTGCCGGTTATGCCAGCGTTTCACCTTCTCCTTGTACATCAAGGTGTTATCGTATGCATAGTCTCGGAATTCCAAGAGCCTGTTCAGACGTCTTTTCTCTTCTGACCACTTCTTCGTGGGTCCAAATTACAATTGTTGATTGCCCATAACGACTTGTGAATTAATTCCACGGGCAGATGGCACGGTTTTCCATATACAAGACGATAGGGCGACATACCCAAAGGAGACTTGTAGGCAGTTCGGTAAGCCCATAGGACCGAGTCCAAGAGTTGAGACCGGTCCTTTCTGTTTGGCCTAACAAGTTTCTGCAGGATAGTCTTGATTTCTCTGTTTGATAACTCTGCCATGCCATTGGTTTGAGGATGATAAGGAGATGCGACACGATGGTCGATGCCGTACTCCTTCGTTAACTTCTTGACCTCTTTGTTAATGAAGTGGCTACCCCCATCTGATATGAGAATTTTCGGTATCCCGAACCGCGAAATGATGTTCTTTTTCAAGAACTGGCATACTGGTTCGGCTGTCAGCGGCTCGAGCGGGGATAGCTTCAACCCAACGACTCACGTAGTCGACAGCGAGAAGGATGTGCTCAAATCCTTGACTGTTAGGGAAAGGTCCCATGAAGTCAATGCTCCATGCGTCGAAAACATCTGCTATCTGAATGATTTTCAGGGGCATTGAATCTTGGCAGTAAGTGTACCTTTCATTCTTTGACAGTCCATACATCGCTTAACAAATTCAGCTGCATCCTTGAATAAAGTGGGCCACCAGAAGCCACACTGAAGTACTTTGGCCGCCGTCCGATCTCCAGAGTGGTGTCCACCAGATTCGAGCAAGTGACAATGCTCGAGGACACTAAATTGCTCCGTCTGAGGAATGCACATGCGCTAAATGCAATCCGCTCCTTCCCTGAATAGAAGAGGATCCTCCCATTGGTAGAATCGGATGGTCGACATGAATTTGTTCTTCTGATTTTTCGTCCAATCCGCTGGTGTTACCCCAGAGGCGAGGTAGTTGACTATATTTGCATACCAAGGGAGAGAATCCACTGCTAAGATGGCTTCGTCAGGAAAGGTTTCTGTGATAGGTGCATTGTTCAGAGGAGGGTCATGCTGCTCTATTCTAGAGAGATGGTCTGCTACCACATTCTGGACTCCATGCTTGTCCTTGATTTCCAAATCAAATTCCTGGAGGAGAAGGATCCAACGAATCAGTCTCGGCTTGGCATCCTTCTTCTGCTGAAGGTACCGGATAGCAGAGTGGTCTGTAAAAATTGTGACTTTTGATCCCAAAAGATAAGATCTGAACTTCTCTAAGGCGAAAACCACAGCCAACAATTCTTTCTCTGTCACTATATAATTTCTCTGTGCTTCTTCTAGTGTTCTGCTGGCATAGTGAATGGCATAGGGCGCTTTGTCTTTTCTTTGCCCAAGAACAGCCCCGACTGCAAAGTCTGACGCATCGGTCATTATTTCAAAGGGAAGAGTCCAGTTGGGCGGTTGCAAGATTGGAGCCTGAGTGATGAGCTCCTTCAATTGATTGAAAGCAAGGAGAACCGGCTGATCAACAATGAACTCAGTCTCCTTGCACAAGAGTTCTATCAGAGGTCGGGCGATGCGGCTTAAATCCTTGATGAATTGCCTGTAGAATCCCACATGCCCCAGGAATGACCTCACATTCTTTACTGACTGAGGTGGCTGAAGATTTGAAATGACATCCACCTTTGCCGGGTCGACTTCCATGCCACGTTTGGAAACGACGTGACCCAGCACAATACCTTCTGTGACCATAAAATGGCTCTTTTCCCATGAAAGCACTAAATTGACTTCCCGACACTTCTGAAGCACTCTGTCTAGATGCTGAAGACAAGAATCAAAACTATCACCATAGACAGAGAAATCGTCCATGAACACCTCGAGAAATTGCCGACCATCTCGGCGAAGACTGCTAACATGCATCTTTGGAAGGTTGCAGGTGCATTGCACAAACCAAAGGGCATTCTCTTGAAGGCATAGGTGCCGAACGGGCAAGTGAAGGTAGTCTTCTCTTGGTCTTCAGGGGCGATCGCCACTTGGTTGTACCCGGAATACCCATCCAGAAAGCAGAAGAACTCCTTGCCTGCTAATCTTTCCAAAACCTGATCAATGAATGGCAAGGGAAAGTGGTCCTTCTTGGTTGCTGCATTGAGACGACGGTAGTCGACACACACCCGCCAGGATGTTGGTACCCGAGTTGAAATTTCCTCTCCTTTGTCATTTGTTACCACGGTAAGCCCCGATTTCTTGGGAACTACATGAAGTGGGCTTACCCATTTTGAGTCGGAGATGGGATAGATGAAGCCTGCATCACACCATTTCGTGATTTCTTTCATGACGACGTCCCGAAGGTTAGGATTCAGTCTTCTCTGAAATTCACGGGACGGCTTGGCATCTTCTTCCAAATAGATATGGTGTGAACACAAGGCTGGATTTATCCCTCGGAGATCTGATACGCTCCAACCAAGTGCCTTGCGGTTCTTTTCTAGAACCTTGAGAAGACGAGATTCCTGATCTGGTGTCAGCCTGCTGCTGAGGATGACCGGATACATTTGTTCTTCACCCGCAAGGAAAGCATACTTCAGGCCTGCAGGAAGTGGCTTGAGTTCTGGTTTTGACCTGTCCACTTTATCTGTCACTTCAGATACCATGCTAGTGGTGGGATGTACTTCTTTCAGATATTTACCATCCTCATCATCCTGTTGAGATCCCGGTGATGCACCGAACGGTTCTGCGCTACGCTGATCATGTTTGGTCTGGAGTGAATGCTCAAGAAGATGCGTCTACATCTGAGAATCTGTCTCCCAAGAATCATCGGAGCATATGCTGACTACGCTTTCCAAGTCCTCCTCAAGAGTGAGGAATTCTCGGGTCCATGAATCATCCAATGATAAAGCTGAGTCTTTGATCTCTGCAATAAAATCACAGTCTGCTTCTGATGCCGCCTGGCTCTCATCAGTTGTTGCATTCTGCTCTTTGTTCATGTTGATCGTGATTTGCTGGGTGTTCGAGCTGAAAGTGATCTTCCCAGACCCGTAATCAACCACGACGCCTGAAGTGCGGAGGAATGGTCTGCCAAGGATGATAGGGGTCTGGAGCAGGGGTGCAGGTGAGTCCATATCAAGGACTACAAAGTCAGCTGGGAATTTCATTTCCTGCACCTTAACTACCACGTCTTCCAAAAGACCGCGGGGCCGCTTGACGGATCGGTCAGCGAATTGAAGGATCATGTGTGTCTGCTTGAGCGGTCCCAGCCCGAATTCTTGCATTATGGACGAGGGCAGAAGGTTGATTAGGATCCACTATCCAAGAGAGTGCGCTCGAAGACCTGGTCAAAAATCTCACAACTGATCAGAGGCGCTCCTGTGTCTTGCTTCTTCTGGGGGAGATTGCTGATGGCTGCTACCGTGGCCAAGGTGAGGACTTGCCTCTCGACTTGCTGGCATCTGTTTTCTTGCGCTGGGCGACGCCTGTTAGTACATGCCTCTTTTAGTCCTTTCTTTACGGATGGCATGTATTCCACGACCTTCAACAAGGGAATCTCAACAGTCAATTTATCCAAAATATCCACAACACCTGGATCAGACAATGCCTTTTTTCGTTTTGCAATTTTTTTGGATTTTTGTATTGCATGAGGAAAAGGAATATGTACACCACTAGTAGGAAAATCGGAGTTCTTATTTACATCAACATCATCGCCCACATAATGTTGTACATCCGAACTACAAAAAGGAGTACAAGCTGGATCTTGGCATACTGGTGCTGCTCGACGATCAAAAAGTGAAGCGTCTGCTCCGTCGGCTGGCGAGGGATTGGCTGCTGCTGGCTGCTCCTCCAATGCTGGCACGGCTTCGCTTCGGCTACAAGCTTCTTTTTGGTGTTTTTGTTTTTGCTGATTTTTTTGTATTTTCTGCTGAGGTTGCTGATGACATGGCATGGCGGCTGGACTGGCTTCTCCTTCTTCTTCCTCCTCACCCGCCCCTGGAGCTGGCACGGCTGATGCGGAAGATGACGATCCATCTGTTTCTTTATTCACCCCACTTTTGCTAGCAAGCGGAGGCAAGGCCCTACCGCTCCTGAGAGTAACATCATTAGAATAAGCAGTAATATCATTACCAGACACGGACAGGACATCACATTATACCTGCTCTTTCTTTTTGAAATTATTGGGGTTGGCTTCGACCTGCGCCGGAATGGTAGTTCTGGTGGCGGTCAGGTCGTCAAGCTGTTTTGTCATTTCCGCTAGCCCTTTGACGAGTTGGGCCAGACAATCCATGGTGGGGTTTGTAGGGGGTACTTCAGAAGATTCAGCGTGCAGACCACGCTGCTGTTGGGTAGATGGGTGGGGAGGCTGTTGCTGGTGGTTCTGAGGTGGTGCAGGAAGTTGAAGTTGTTGGTATGAGGGAGGAGGATACTGCTGGTATTGTTGAGAGGGGGCAGCCGCGTACTGGTGATACAACTGTTGGTGGCGGTACTGCGGCTGCTGCTGGTAAGGAAAATTCTGACTCCATTGGTGTGCAAACTGGGGAGGCTGCTGGTGCTGTTGGTGAGGTTGAGAGACTTGCCCAAAACGACCACCCTGAGGTTGGTGGTACTGTCGGTTGGCGAATGGCTGACCCTAGGGTTGTCCCTGAGGACGGGTCGGCTGTGCATCATTAGCCCATACCCCGTTCACTTCCTGAATCAGGGGTGGTGGAGGGAAGAATGGATCAGGTACAGAAAGAAACTCTGGTTGGTACACGACCATCTGCTGCTGCGGCGGGCCCTGGTCGGGCGCCTGCATGTAGTACACGTGCTGGACTGCTGGTGGCTGCTGGCTCGGCTGAGGCTGATGCTGCGGTTGCTGCTCGTCCTTCTTCTCAGCGGGAGCGTCCGATGGTGTAGCCGACTGGACAGAGTTGATAGTGCCGACCAACAGTTCAAGGTACTTGTTGATCTGATCTAGCTTGTCTAAGTTCTGGTTCCTCTTCTCGATCACAATGAGTTTCTCGAGGTCCTGTGATCTCTTCTCAATGATCTACTTTAGAGAGATGGCCCCCGATGATGCTGAGGTTGGAGCTCTCATCTCTCTCTGCTTCCTTGGATGCCGTCATGTACACTTGCTTCTGGAGGATCTGGGGCTGCTTCTGATACGCCTTGGATGAAGAGAGGGCGGCCTCTCCTTCGACCATTTCTTCAAATATCTGCCAAACTACATCTTCGTCCTTGTTAAAATGTGAGCCCCCACATGCTGCGTCCACGAGCCGTTGGCTTTCAATGTTCATTCCTCAAAGAAATGCTGGATCAAGCTGGTCTTTGGGATCTCATGGTGGGGACATTTCTCCTGCAGGTCAGTAAATCTCTCCCAAGCTTCATGTATCGACTCATGGGGTCCTTGGGAGAAATTATTGATACAGGCTCGCATCTGGTTGAGCCGACCGAGAGCGTAATACTTGTGCAGGAAGGCGGACTTCAACTCCTCCCAGGTCGTCACTACCTTCCCCAGATGATTGACCCAATAAAGGGCCTTGTCCTGTAAGCTGAATGAGAATGCCATCATCTTGACAATGTCCAGAGGGACATTGAGATAGTGAGTAGTACGGCAAATGCGGGAAAACTGTTGCAGGTGAATGTACGGCTCCTCGCTTGTTTCCATGAAATGCAGGGAGAAGGGCTATGACCTGAGGCTTCAGCTCAAAGTGAGCATGTACCGATGGAATGAGAATCCACTCGGTCATCTGGCTGTCTCCTGGATTATATGTTTTTTAAGTGTTGGCTTTGGTGGTGGTAATTCAAGGTCATCCTCAGGAGGACCACCACCTCCACCTCCACCTCCACCTCCTCCTCCCCTGCCTCCTCTGCCTCTGCCTCCTCCTCCATCGTCACAGTTCATCATATCATTCAACATGTCCTGGAAGGCTGCCTGTGTGAGGGCCTGCTCGGTCAGCTGCTGCTGGATGGCCTGGATAGATGCCAGTAACTGTGCATTTACTTGGTTATGATCTGGCACCTATCCTTCTGGTTGTGGTGGCTGCTGACCCTTGCCCTTACCTCCTGGAGCCATGTCAGGGTCTGAGTCGGACGAGATGAACTCCGGAGTAGTCTCCAGGGCTCGCACTGTCTTCTATCTGCATAATGAGATGGTCTGAATCAGATCACTTGCAATTAATATTCAGCTGCCGTGATGAAGCTGGGATTCAGGTTAACCTCAGCATGTTGTGAATGGAAAAGGATGTAGATTTTAATCGACTTCCATTCGCAACGGCGGAAGTGGGACAAAAGTGATCCCAATTTATTGGGTGGCCAAGAGAAAGGTAGAAAACGAGGAGTATGGAGATCGAGCCGCAAAGTCCGGATCGGGTTCTCGGGAATCGCCTCGAACTTATTGGCGGAGTTGAGTCCATGGAATCGATATGGGTGTCAGCATGGTCCCGACGGAAACCATCCATGGATCAATTTCGCGAAGTACAAGAGAAGATTGGATGTTGGATGAAAGATACGATGGTCAACGAGGAATAAAAGTAGTGTAAAACAGTAGAGAGGCCCGGTTGAGTGGGGTGGTCAAAGGGAGAAACAAAATGTGCGCAAATGCGCGGGACTTGATCTTTGAATCTTTAATCTAGATCCATACAAACACAATACAAAATCAGGTTCACCAACTCACGCCATGTGAAGCCGTGAAAGCTCGGCTATTTATTATCTTTTCATTTTTAGAGTTGTCATTTTCAGGCATATCTTATAACAAGTCCTTAGTACGCTACCCTATAGGAGAGAGAGTACTGTCGGAAGAGTATCCCGTACTTGTCCTCCTCCTGTGTAACCTGTAGTCTGTACTTTTTGGAGTCCTTGTAACCCTTCCTGGATCCCTACTCAACCAAAGAAAAGAGAGAGGAAGCCGATAGGCGAAACCAATACTTAAGTTCTCGCTCAGAACGGAATCACCCGTGAGCGTGCAAGAACCTACTCGGACGCAGGACAATGAGATAGACACCCCTGTGAAGGCGTGGCCTATGCTCAATACTTCGGACAGGGTCGATGCTCCACACAATAGGGAGTCATCATTGGTGACCAAGCCCTACTCGCCTACGTACAATAGAAGCGCCATTACTTCGGAAATCCAAGCGATACACAAGGCAGTTGCAGACTGGGTTTTTGGCTTTAATCCTTAGGGGTCACACTCGCTCAAGGGAGTAGGGTTTTGGTCCCCCTCCAAGGTACCTGAAAACAATGAGGGCTTTATGAACCCGGTACAATGATAGTCCATTACAGATTTTAATTAAGGTCAAAGTTTATTTAGCAGTCCCCTTGTTTTATTTTTGGGTTTTCACTTTTTTTTGAATCTGTTTCATACCAGCGCCTAACGTTTTTGTAGATTTCCATTTAAGTCCTAGGTGCTCAAAATCAGAGGGAGATAGCGGAAAAGCCGTGCAAGTGGTTCCATGATGGAAATCTCACCATTGAACCGAATGATGCATGCTGAGTTAGAAGACTTACAGTGCATCCCAGCTCTCTCCATGCGGTATGCAAAACAGAATTTTTAAACCTATCTACATGTCGGTAAGTAAGGCACAAAATCGCCCTAAACATTAGCTGCTATTAGCGTGAAGAACCATAAGTCGCTCATTCATCTCTAGCCCGAAGGGTCCGGTCTTAGCTCACCCCTCCTCTGCTCAACACACTTGAGGGTAGGAGAAAGCGCTTTACAGGGCTCGCTGCGGCACAAGGGCTAAGAGATAAATGAACGGCTTGTTTAAATTTGACTAGATCCAAATGAAGTAAACTATAGGAACATGCATTCTTATTAATGTGTGGACCTAGCTACCGAGTCAAGAGCCCTACATCTAGGGGCTCCAAGCACACAAAACAAAGGAAAATAAAGGTGGAAAGCTCAAAACTTTGGAAAACAAAGAAAAGAAGGCGGTGAAAACTCGAAAAGCCGCGATGAGACCCCCAGGTGAACAATCACCCGGGCACTGGACCTCATTGTGAAGAGCAGAATCCTGTTTAATTACATGCCAAAATTGTCTATCTCTCACCATAAATTACAAAATAAATAATCCTAAGTGTTCTAATCATATCTAATCCCCCTCTCTTTGCTTCCTTGGTGCTCTCTCCAGATGGTCATGAGAGGAGAAGACCATCCTCCTCCAAGCTCGGCTGCCTTGGCCTCCTAAGAAGCCATCTTCGCGTGGCGGGCCCTCGCATCAAAGTCACAAAAGATTGCATTAGAATAATTCACTCAATCAATTAGAGCAGATAAAATAATCACAATAAATGAATCAATGAAGTATGGTGATTAATGGAAATAAAAATAGCTGCTCACAAAATCACATAAATAATGAATCAAAAATATACACGAGAATGACAAAAATAAAGTAGGCTATGCTCATTGCTCCCCAGCAACGGCGCCATCTGTTCTTCTCTTTATTCTATAATTTTGGCATTAAACACAGTATTTAATGTATAATTAATACAATGAATCATGAATGCTATTATGTACAATTTGATGCTATTTACCTGCATTTGCTGGGGTTTTTGAGGCCAAAATGATAGAATAAAGGTGATGAAATGGAGCTTCATCAGGTATGCACCTCGAGTTCTTTTAGTCTCTGATCCTCTCCATTGTCTCCTCTTCCTGTCTATACTTAGGAGTATCCTACCCAAAGTATAGGGGGAGACAATCTGAGTACGATCTGTTTATTCCCACCCTTGACCCTCCCTGCTTTGTGTACTGTCTGCTATACTTAGGATTACTTGATCCTAAGTATAGGGGGGACGGTCAACTTCTCGTTTGTTCATTCTTTCCTACATTTATTCATATATTTATTCTTTAGACTTTTCTATACTCAGTACGAGTTATGTCTTCTCTTTTCTCTTCGATCTATGAGGACATAGCTCAAGCTAAGTATAGGGGGTTCGTATATACCATGTATATACTATAAGCAATAACTCATACTATAAATAAACTATTACATCAAGAAAAAAGTATTGCTAAAAGTATTTCTATTACAATAATAAAAGATGATTGTGAGCTCCTTAGATTCTTCCTATCTATACTGATTAATAAGTCAGGAAAAACGCTTTGTGCAAAAGGTTCTCTTTGAAAAATCTTTTGAAAATTGCTTGAAAAATAGTGTGTACAAGTATTCAAACTTTGTAAATAGTTTTGTCTGTAAAATTTATTTTCTTTGAGTGAAATAAAAATGTGTGAAAAATAGTTTGCAAATGATTGGAAAAGTTGATTATAAATTGTTTTGAAAATTCTACATATACTATTTTGAAAAAACCTTTGCAAAAATCATTTCCAAATGTATGTACATGTTTGTATAATTATTTTGGACTATAGTTTTCAAAAATATTTTGAAAATGCTTCACGAATAAGTCTGAGGAGTCTGCACAAAAATCTCTCATACAAAAATAAGCAATAATTCCAAATAAAACTTATAAGAGCCTAAACCATGTTGTACATAAAATTTAGTTCTTTGTATATACTGATTAATAAATCAGGTTAAATACCTTTACAGTATGATTTGAAAAATAGTGTGAACTGTTTGGAAAACTTGCTGTGAAATGTTTTCAACCTGTGTAAAAATGCTTTGTTTGAAAAAATTTTCTTCTTTGTGTAAAATAAAGTATTTGAAAACTTATGTGCAAATGTTTTGAAAAATGTTTGTCAAAACTATTGTGCAAAATGTACACATATATAGTGTGACAAATATTTGCAAAAATAGTTTTCAAATGTGTGTAAATGCTTGCAAAAATTATCGTGTACAATAGTTTACAAAACTATTTTCAAAATAAATCTGAGGGATAAAAGCATCATTATATAATTAAAAACTAAATAAATAAAAAAACATAAAATTCTTTCTGTATAAAAAGATAACCTGAATAAATTACTTCATTAAAACCTGTAAAATCCTTAAAAGTCCTTAAATCTTGTAAATAAAGAGGGAAGCCCGTGTAAATAATTGTATGTACTTTTTGTATGTGTCAAGCTTATTTTTTTGTAAACATTCTTTGTGTAAAAAGATTCTTTGATTCTTAAATTCATAGTGAAAAATTACATCATTCATTGTGCATAGCATGTGCATATCATTCATATTTTGTTTGAGTGAGCTTGATGATTGAACCAGTCCAATAAAGTCTAAAATTGGAGCTTGGTTGGACATTACCGCACCTATCTGCACTGGAACCTGATGGGAACTAGGTCTAAGGTACTTCAGGTCTATTTAGACTTAATTCTTTGAGAAATCAGGGCTGGGTTCAAGTCACCTCAACTGACTAACTAGAACTTTTCAAGATACACACATGACTCTTGTCGGCCGTGACCTAACTTGGACACTTTGCACCTTTCACTTGGCTCAACTCGGTCGGAATGGTGAGGGGGTTGGATTTGCCAGTCTGAGACACACACGGGTGGAAACATTCGTCCTCGTCTAGGGAGGGAAGTGCACCCCAACCTGGTCCAGTAGCCATGAGGTCTAACGACAGTAGAGTGTGGGTTACAATAAAGCTTCAAAAGAGGGATAGTCTACTGGCTCAAGAGGAAAAACTCCTTATGTAAATGATGCTGTGAATAGTATTTCAAAAAAATGGTCAGGCCTGTACAAAACTAAAATGCCTGCGAAGTATGTATATGTGTTGTAAAGCCAATAAGCAAGCTTGAGTTCCAAAGTCAAATATGTGAGCCTGCAGTTGGATGACTTGGCTACACTGGTCTTGCATCCTAGGATAGGTAGCTACACTGGCTACCGTCCATTCTTCTCTTCACCCCCTCCTCTTGAGCTGGTTGCCACTTGAACTTAGAAGGGAATACCCCGCTCATCGAGGAAAGAGCTGTTGGATTGGGGAATCATTGGGTTGTCATTTTGGAGAAGCTAGTCTCTTTGTCATTTCAGTTGGGGAGAGCCACCATCACTTACAATGTACAAGTCAGCTTCATAGTCATAAGAGTTTGTATATGGCGGAGATCAGTTATGACCAGGCTATTGTGGTGGGTTGAACCGAGTTCTGTGACTCTCGAAGGCTGTTGTGTTTTAAAGCTGGTTCCCGACTAGGTTCCACACACATCTACACCCAAGGTCTGACAGAAGCTCCAAATTTTGATTTTGTAAGGACATACATTGCACTGAAAGCAACCCTATTCACTCTATCCTTCTTCAATTCTCTTTTATCTTTTCTTCTGATTTTTTATTTTGTACTTATTGCATAAGTATTTGCTAGGGACTAGCAAATGCAAGTATAGGGGGTTGATGAATCTCCATTTCATCACCTTTATTCTATCATTTTGGCCTTAAAAACCCCAGCAAATGCATGTAAATAACATCAATTTGTTCATAAAAGCATCTTTTATTTATTGCATTTATTGAACATAAAATACGGTTTTTAATGCCAAAATTATAGAATAAAGAGAAGAAATGAAAAATGAATAAAATATTGTAAATATTTCTGACCCTAATCCCGAGACCAAGGCCAGAATAGAATTGGTCGACAAGGAATAAAGTAGGGGGAGATAAGGGCCAATAATACAATAAATACCTCATTTATTTATTCATTCATTTATGCATCTTTGGCACCTATTTTATATATAATTATTTATTCATCAAATAAAGAAACTTTGTACATGAAAGTTGTAGATAATAATGTAAATAAAAATACAAAATTAAGTTTGTACAAAAATAATACATAGTGTACATTTTATACACAGAATAAAAAGCCAAAATCTCAACTTCACAGACCCATATCCTGCAAATAAAAACATAAAATCCATAAAAATCACCTTTAATTGTATATAACTTTTCAAGAGATATTTAATAAAATTAGTTTCATAATTTTTGGAGTTCCTCTGTGAAAGTTAGGTTTTTGGCCTTCATTGTGCAGTCTGCCCGATTAAATTATTCATTTCATTTATTATTCCTTATTTTTACAAAGTTATATTTTTAGAATTTTGTAAATAATATATGTAATACATGTACATATTGAAATTAGAATAAAACCAAAAATAATTTGTAAAATAAAATAAGTCTATGCAATATAAAGGCAAAATACCTATGTTATGTATGTATATAAATAAAAAGGAATACGGTTTTTAATTATTTTATTCTTTCATATTTTTATAATATTGTAAATATTATTAATAATATATAAAAAATACAAATCCAAAATAAAAACAAACAAAATTTATAAATAAATAAAATATATAAAATATAGGTAAAATACCTACAAGTATAACTACATATATATACCTATTTATTTAAAAATATAAATAAACTTATAAAAATTAAATAAAAATATACTTATACTTATAAAAATAATTTATAAATATATAAAATAATAAAATAAAATAATAAAATAAAAATATACAAAATAAAAATTAATACATGTAAATACACTTATAAATACATTATTAAAATAAACCCATAATAAAATACATCAAAAAATTAAATAAAAATCATTAATAAATACTACATTGATTAATAAATATTTTTTATTTTATAAATAAAATTTAATTAAATCATTTATTATGTTTAATAAATTGGTCAATATTTCGCTGACGTGGACCAATAGAATTCCAGCAAATGTTGACCGTCTGGTCAACTGTCCCATCTGGGACACTAGCGCATCAGAACAATCTTTTCCCCGATATTCCTCCTTTTTTCCCGCATGATCCGTCGCTCGATCACCTTCGATCCCTTCACGGAAATTTCTCCTAGACCCATGATGATCCACGCCGACACTTGAGATCGCGTGTACATAGACCATATTCGTTGATATTCGCCGGACAATAAAGGTACCCAGGAATGTTTATAAATAAGAACCTCCCCCACCTTGATCGAATTTGGCCACTTTTAATCCCCCTAAAAGCCTCGACTCGGTTCTTGGACGAACCCTTGTGACAGGAGGAGTGTCCCAGCAACTTAAATCGGCCGGAGGAAGGGATAATTTTGTCGTGGCAGAGCTCCGGCGTCCGTCCTGCTCCCTGGAGGCCCCCATGTATAAGAGTTGTTATTCCGTGTTCTTTAGGTAGATTCTACTTCCAGCATTTTAATTCCGCTTTTAATTCAGCCTTTAGATCAGTAGTGTAGCCTAGTTTAGTTAAATCGAAGTTCGCTGGAGCTCCGCTCCGGTGACTTCTTCATACTGTTATCGACCGTTCCGACCACCGCGTTCATCCCATTTCCTTTCCCATCGCCTTCTACATCTCCTGATCACCTCTGTTCAACCAAAGACCTCCTGTCTTCACGAATCAGAGCTCCACCTCCGCCGTTCATCAGAGCTCCTCTGCCTCGCCTCACCATGCATCAGAGCTTCCAAACCGAGGGTCGAGGAGAAAGCCCTCGTCCCCCTGGTTCTTCCTGTGTAGGTACCACGAAGAAAAGAGCCCTCTTGGACTCGATTTGAACCAGGAAGAGTTTCCTGGAGGTCCCAAGCTTCCCCGACCTCACTTGACCTCCTCAGACCTCCAGGAGCCACGATAAGACCATCATCCGACGTGGGACACCTTCAGCAATGAGCAGAGCACCTTAGAAGCGACGGAGATGCCCGGAAGAGCCCGTGATTCAAGATCGTAGCTCGCCGATTGCGAGCTTCTTCCCTGTTCCTCCAGGTGGCTCCACTACCGTCCGATCATGATGAAGGCCCCAGATTCGATCGTGGTCGTCGATCTTAGCCACGCCTCAGTCGTTGATGTAGATAAAAGACCTGATCTAAACCACTCATCGGCAAACTGCCATCGGCCCACGTGGATGCGCAACGTAGATAAGTGATGAAAAATCAGCCGTCGGATGAAGCGCATTTTAGGGGTAAATTGCAAATCTAGCCCCCGCATTTTTGTATTTAAATTTTGATATTGTAAATAATTTTAACCGTTGTAAATAAATTGGTATTTTTTGTAACAGGACCCTAGACTTTCTTGTATTTACAAAAAGGTCCCTTCGCGCCTCACGTACAGTCCCACGTGAGGCGCGCGAATTTTGCACATAAACCCTAGCGGGTTTGGTTAATTGTAAATTAGTTCCAAAATTTAAGTAAAATGTTTATTCCAGTAGGTATTTTTGCACAATGCCCCTGTGATTTATTTTATTTGCAAAAATACCCCTGTCGGGCTGTTTTATTTTTGTGTCTTTTATATATTTATTAAAAATGACTAGCTAGCTCCTAAAAATTCACAAATATTTGGGTAGATGCCTTGTACCTTGTAGATGCATGCTGTATTTTTGTTTGGAGTTTTGGGCATTTTATCAATTTATTAAAAATGAAAAGGGAGCTAATTTTGCACTGTTAAAATGAGAAAATACAAAAAATTATAAAATATTTTTGAAAAATTACAAAAAAATTATATCTTATATATTTATATATTTAATGAGCCTAGAAAGTGAAAAACCCTAATAACAAGAAAAAGTAAAATAAAAAAATTAGAAAACTTCAAAGATAAAAAAATATAAAAATGCAACAAAAATGTCAAAAATATATTTTTCTCTTTTATAATTATTTATATATTATTATTTACATATTAAAATTAATATGGGTAATTTTTGGATTTATTTTATATTTTTAAAACCCAAATTAGTTTCGGCCTATTTAATTAGTCCCATATTAGGGATATTTTTGAAATTAAAAATACATAAAAAATAGAAAATTTTCAAAAAAATATAAATATAAATATATATATATATAAATATAAGAAAATACTATATGTAATATATTTTGAATATTCATATATTAATATATATCCATATATTATATTACTTCTCTCTCTTCTCTTATATATCTCTTTATATATATGTATATATATATATTAAATAAATAAAAATATAAAAGGAATTAAAAAGAATATGTAAAATATTAAAAAACAAAAAATAAATAAATAAATCAAAATCAAAACCCACAAAAAAATAGGATTCGTTCAAAAGTGACTGGGATGTACATGAACACCGTAGGCTACCCATTTTTTTTATTGCTCTCTGTGGTTCGACCTCTACATGCTTATACACTATGCACTTTATGGTAGAGCTAATAAATTTTAATTCACAATTTTGGGACTTAATTGACTTATTCTTTAATGTGGGTTAATTTCTGATCAACAAGGGTTTTGTGAGCGGTAGCCTCAGCGACACTATATTTTGACCATCGCAAACTGCTCGTTATCACATTGTCCCTTGCGTCATCATAAAATGATTCTTCTCCCATGACAATACGAGATTGAACTTGCTGCTCCTTTGTAATACACGGTCTAGGAGAGAAAGACATACATCAAAACTATCGTCGTAGACTGAGAAGCCGTCCATGAAGATCTCTAAAAATTCACCCACCATGTCCAGGAAAATAGAGAGCATGCTCCTTTGGATTGTAGCTGGCGCATTACATAATCTAAAGGGCATCCATCTAAAAGCATACATCCCAAACGGATAAGTGAAAGTCATTTTCTCCTGGTCTTCGGGTGCTATGGCCACTTTGTTATAGCATGAATACCCATCCAGAAAAAAGTAGTAACTCTTCCCAGTTAGCTTCTTGATGAGCTAATCTATGAATGGTAGCAGGAAGTAGTCCTTCTTGATGGCCTGATTCAATTATTTGTAGTCTACACATACTCGCCAAGAAGTGGGTATTCGGGTAGCAATTTCCTCTCCGTCCTCATTCACAACTGTAGTGCGAATCGTTTTCTTAACCCACTTGGAGTCAGAGATGAGGTAGATAAAATCGGTGCTCCACCACTTAGATATTTCCTTCATCACTACTTCTTGAAGATCAGGGTTCAGCCTACGTTGGAACTCACGTGAAGGCTTAACATCATCTTCGAGATAGATCTGGTGAGAACACAGGGCATGACTTATCCCATGAAGATCTACTACAGACCAACCGATTGCCTTGTGGTTCCTCTCAAGAACCTCCATCAAACGAGATTCTTGGTCATCAGTTAAATCTCCTGAGATAATGATTGGATACATCACTGTCTCATTCGCAAGGAATCTGTACTTCATGTTGTGCGGTAAGGTCTTTAATTCTGGCTTGGTGGGACTGGGCGGATCTGGTTTCTGGATTGTCTGCGTAATGGCTACAAGATCTTTATGAGAGAACTCTCGGTGCTCTATTGAAACAAACAGAGACTGCATATTTGGTGAATTTGTATGTTGCTATGGCTCTGTATCTAGGGTGGAGCACGGGTCGGGCTCGGGCCGGGCCCAACCTAGCCCAGCCCAGGCCCATTTACCAAATCGGGCCCACGGGCCGGGCCCAGGCCCGCTAATTTTCTAAGGTCTGAGCCCAAGCCTGAGCCCAGCCCGACTTATGATGGGTCGGGCCTGGGTCGGGCCGGCCCATGAACAAATCCCGCATAGATCTATGTTATTAAAAGCCACGCAGAATTATGGATTATAGGGGGTTCCTAAGCATTTTATAATTGCATTTTTTGGTTATCTTATGTTAAAGTTTGAGTTTTTGAAACTAACACAAGGTAGAACTATTTCTTAATCGAAATATAATAAAAGGAGCCGAAAAAGGTGCAATTTCAGACCGTTGTTGTAGTCTACCACTCTACCCGCATATGCTTGTAAATTTCAACCATTCTCCTTTAGATGTAGAGCAAAACTACAGAAATGATCAGAGCTTGACATAAAATCGTAGTTGATAATCAGTTACATGCACCAAACACCAATTAAAATATGAAATCTCAAACGAAGCAATGATTTTATAGCCATTTTTCCAAACGGCGTCAGCACAAGCTGTTTGATTGATCCTTGATGTGCTCCTAAAGAATGATATGATAAGAGAACACAATATAAATGAGAACAAATAAAAAGCATGACAAACCACATGAAAAGTTAAATTATAATCAAATTCCACGCATTCAAATCCAAAGCATGAAAATCCAAATCCACAAGTAGAAAGTCTCAAACTACACTGCTACACTAAAGTTATGGATCACTACACTACTACAAACTTTTAATTGCTGCGAGATACTACACTAAAGCATGGAAATCCAAATCCAAAAAGCATGATAATGTGAGATAAGGTCATTGCTGCGAATAAAATGTCCTAAAGTTATGGATCACTACACTACTACAAACTTTTTATTAATCAGATTTTGCAATGAAAGTCCGCAACGCACATGCCCATGGTTCAAGTTTCACCAAGTCTCAGCAATCTACAAACTACCTAAAACGTAAAAACCAATTATCCATCTAGATAGAAACTGAAATAAAAATTTGTAACAATACACAAAAAAAATCTTACTTACAGAAATTTCACATTGATATGCCTGTAAAGATGTCACTCTTGGATGGTTGGCAAAGGTACTGTTGTATTTTAAAAAAAGTCAATCCCTCTGTAAAAGAAACATAGATAAAATATGTAGATTAAAAATTTTAACGTACCAGTACCGCTCCTATCTTCATTTTCTTCTTTTTCATCATCATCATCTTCATCATCAGTTTCTCCACTCTCTTGGTTTCCACATCGAATCCAATCTCCTGTACAAACCAGTGCCTCAATAGTCTTTGGATTAAGGTGACTCCTGAATGCATCAAGAACTCTACCTCCTGTACTAAAGGCACTCTCTGAAGCAACACTGGATGCTGGTATGGCTAAAATATCTCGAGCCATCTGTGATAAGACACGGTACTTGCTTGCATTAAGTTTCCACCATTGCAAAATATCAAAATGTGCATCAACAGAAATGAATGCAGAGTTATCATCCAAATATAACTGGATCTCAGTTTTTCCGGACTCTAGAGAAGTATCCATCAAGAGCTTGTTCTTAAGAAATTTGCTCAATGTATCTTCCTTCTTGTATGTTGATGACATACTGACATTCTCCTGAGATAAAAAATTTGGAGTCAAAACCACTCCACCATGAGCATATTTGAGCTTAGAAGCATATTCCTCATACAACGAATGGAAGACCTCTTCAACACAGCTAACATATTCTGTCACCTCAGCCTCTGAATAAATTTCTGAATATGAAAATCGTAACAAATCAAATTTGTATCTTGGATCTAAGATGGTTGCAATTGCCAATGGAAGCAATGCATCTTTATCATTCCAATACTTGTCAAATTTAGTGTACATCTTCATTGCCATACTTCTAACTGTCATATCTTCATGGTTCTGTAGGGCCTTCAACTCTTTCTCAATCTCAAAAATTAAGCTGAAAAACATGTTAGATGTGGAATATTTCTGTCCAGACAAAATTTTTGTAGCAAGGTAAAAGCTTTCAAGAATCCCATGAATAATTTCCACCTTTTTCCACTCAACAACAGTAGGAACATCCAGTAACTGAAAATCCCGACTCTTCATACGATTAAAAACCTTCTGATACAAAAGAGCCGAATGGAGCATTAAGTATGTAGAGTTCCACCTAGTGCTCACATCCAATTTTAAGCCCCTACTGACAGGAATACGCTCTTGCTCAGCAATGGCAAGGAATTCTTGATATCGATGGTTTGAATATTTGATAGACTTGACAAGGCTACGTATTTTGATTATGGGCTCCTTTATCTCTGTCAAACCATCCTGGATAATCAAGTTCAAAATATGTGCCCAACATCGCACACGGAAAAATCGTCCATTCATCAATAAAGCATCAGTGGAAGAAAAATGATCAACCGAATTCCGAACAACAACGTCATTAGTGGAGGCATTATCAGCAGTGAGAGTACACATCTTCACAATATTCCATTCACTCAGACGACTAACTAGCATATATGCAATATTCTCTCCCGTGTGGCGAGTGGCAAGTGCTGAAAAACACAAAATCATCTTATGCAGTTTCCAATTACGGTCAATGAAGTGACCAGTAATCGACATGTAACCCAAATTCTAAATAGAGGACCACATATCTGTGGTAAGAGAAATGCGACTTCATGTATTATTAATAATATTCATCAATTGGGTCTTTTCAGAACGATAAAGCTTCATACAATCCCTCTTCAGTGTAAAGCGAGATAAGACCTTGTACTTAGGTTGTAACCTCTCCATGAAAGAGCGAAAATATGGATTCAAAATAGTCTGAAATGACAGTTCACCAGAAATTATCCATTTTGCAAATTCAAGCCTACATTGATCTTGATCAAATTTCCAAGTTGAAATGGAACTGCCTTCATCAGAAGTGGAAACATTAAGCAAAGTCTGCATCTTAGACTCTTTCCGAAAATATAAGCATTTGTTTTCTAAATGTCTAATCAAATGGCTAGTCCCACTCTTAGCATGGCATGAAAGAGTCTTCTTGCAATGGTTACATTTGCACATTTCTTTACCTCCAACTACCCCAATCTTCGTTAAATGGTTCTAAACCCACGATTGTGATTGTCTAGGCCGTTTAGTTCCAATTGGGACATCATCCTCTACATCTACCATTGTTGGATCATTTGCAACATCTTCAATTTGTTCGTTCGACATCTACTAGACAAACAACATAGATATAAGTGTTGGATTCACATTAACACTATAATCCACATTCTAATTCACATTCTACTACACATTCAAATTGACATTCACATTCTAATTCACATGCCATTAATAAAAAAATTTTCAAGAGAGGGAGCAATATACCGCAGCCTGCAGTCCGCAGCCCACTGGAAGGCGGAGAGGATTTCCAGTCGTTCGCGCGGCCGGGAGGGGAGGGTCGGCTGGTGGCATTCGCACAGCCGGATGGGAGGGTGGACTGGTGGCGTTCGCGGGCCGGAGGGGAGGGTCGACTTGTGCCGTTCGCGCGGCTGGGGAGGTCGACAAGGTTGGACGCGACTCAGGCGAGGAGCTCGCATGCGGGCGGAGCCGCGGAGGGAGGGAAGGTTGGGTAGGGCGACATGGCAGGAGGTGGAGGTGCTCGTGGGCCGCGGGGGGGGGGGGGGTGAGGGCGGAGGGAGGGAAGCTCGGTGGAGCGCGCGGTCGGGCCGAGCAGGGGCGGCCGACAGGGCAGCAGGAGGGGAGTCGGGTTGGTGACGGCAGGTGGGATGGGGTCCTGGGGAGGGAGGGGTAGCGGGAGTCGGGGGACTTAGTTACGGGGAAAAGAAATTAAGGCTGCGAGGGGGGGGGCGCTATTAGGTTAGAGGGCGGGCGGCAGGCCGCGGGTCGGGCCGGCCGGGCCTGGAAGTGGGTTTGTGGTCGGGCCGGCCCGTAGGCTAATGGGTTGGGTTTATACAAGCCCGAGCCCGGCCCAACATACTAAATGGGCCAAAATTCCGGCCCAGACCCGCCCATTAATGAAGTGGGCTTGGGCCTGGGTCGGGCTTTAGCGGGCCGGGTAGCGGGCTGGGTCGGGCCGGCCCTGACCCATGCTCCACCCTATCTGTATCTTCTCTAACTATGGGCTCTGTGGGAATCAGATGCGACAAATACTGATTAAAATCCTCCCAATCCAACTCGATGTCTGACTTGGAGGGATCTGAACTGCAAGAAACAAAATCTGCCTCACCATCTGAATCCATCTCTCCAGCCTCTACGATATCCTACTCCACGAGTGCTCTCTCCGAACTTTACTCATCTGTATCATGGAATTCTAATGTATTTGAAGGTGTGATGAGAGCTCGTGTGTCCGGGTATGTCCAAACTGCTTCATCATCTGTGATCACAAAATCACACTCATGGTGGATGTCTGGCTCGGAATCTGCCATCTGCTCTGAGTCAATAGTCTGCTCTGAGCAAGCTGAATCTCTAGCTCTAGTCTCCTCAATCGTCTCTATTTGTACACTTTTGCCCTCGACGTGAAATTATACCTTCCTTCTATCATGATCGGACATTGCCTTGGCTGTTGCCAAGAAAGGTCGTCGTAAGATGATGGGGATATCAGTCACTGATTCAGGGATCTCCATATCCAGTACAACAAAGTCCACATGGAATTTCAGGCCCTGAATTGTGATGACAACGTCCTTTCGTAACACCTTGGGTGTCTTAACATATTTATCGGCAAACTGAAGTACTGTTCTACTTTGTCTAAGAGGGCCAAACTTGAATCGGTCGAGTAAGGAAGCTGGGAAGAGGTTAATCGAAGAACCACTGTCTGATAGAGTACGATCAAACCTCTGATCATGAATGTGGCATCTAACATAAGGAGCTCTTGCATCTGGTCTTTTGGCTGGCAATCGATTCTGAATAGCAAAGCAGGTGGCACAGGTGAGCACATGGATCTCTTTGTTAAGATTTTTCTTCTTCCGACGGATGGCAATCTTCTATCTAAAATTCTTTTGGAATAGAGGAGTGTGCTCAAGTGCCTCCTGAAGAATCAGCTGTATCTGGAATATGTCTATCATCTGCTCGTTGAACTCTATCTAGTGCGTCTTTTTAGGATTTTCTGTTTTAGTCCCCTTTCCTAAGCGGAGTGCTTGAGAGAAGGGAATGGTAGGACCCTCTCCAGATAGATGAGGGTCAGGAATAGGTTCCTGTGCATGCAATAGGGTAGAATCCATGAAAATATCATCATGCAATATAGATGGACTCACATGAGATACAAGAATCTTTCCTTTATTGATTTTTGTTGATTTTCCATATTTTTGTGGTTTTCTATGTGTCCTCAGGTACAAAATGAGGCAACACAATAGAAGGTAACTTGGTGGTATCAGTACCATCCACAACATCTTAACTTGTGACATCAGCACCGTGCTCTGGCCTAGCATTTGGAATCCTGGCGGCATCAGCACCATCGTCTGCAACTGGAAATATGACAGTCTCAGTACCGTCATCTGGATCAACATCCTTGGTGGCATCAGTACCTGATAACGCGAGAGAATTGAAGGGTCCAGAATTCTCACAAGGCGAGAGATCTAGTCGCTGAATTGACCACTCAAAATCCTCGATTGATCAGAAATTAACCCACAATACAGAATAAGCCCATTAAGTCCCAAAACTTGTGAATTAAAAATTATTACTCTACCATAAAATGCAAAGTGTATAAGCATGTAGAGGTCGAACCACAGAAAGCAATAAAAATTGGGTAGATCCAGGTCATTCTTAAATTAATCCTCTTTTGTGGTTTTTAATTAATTTCTTTTTTTAATATAAATATATTTTTTTGTTTTAATTTTTATATAAATTTTTTAATTATGCAATATATATGTTAATGCATATATATATAAAGATATATATATATATATAAGAGAAGAGAGGAGTAATATAAGAATATATATATTTATATAAATACTCAATTTATACATGATATAATATATATTATTATTTATTTTTTTGCTTTACATATATATATATTATTTTTTCTAGATTTTACTAGTTTTTAGGTACTTTTAAATCCAAAATGCCCCTAATATGGGACTAGTTAATTAGGCCGAACATAATTTGGGTTTTTTTTAAATATAAGATAAGCCTCAAAATTACGCAAATTAATTTTAATACATAGATAATAATATATAGATAATTGCAGAATAGGAAAATATATTTTTGGAATTTTTGTTGTATTTTTATATTTTTTGTTTAATTTGGAGTTTTCTAATTTTTCTAATTTTCTTTTTCTTATTTTTAAGTTTTTTCACTTTCTGGACTCAATACATATATATATCATATATAATTTTTTTTGTAATTTTTCAGAAACATTTTATATTTTTTGTATTTTCTAATTTAAACAGTACTAAAATAGCTCCTTTTCATTTTTAATAAATGGATAAAATGCTCAAAAATGCCAAACAAAAATACAGCATGCATCTATAAGGTACAAGGCATTTATCCTAATTTTTGCGAATTTTTAGGAGCTAGATAGGCATGTTTAATAAATACATGAAGCAAGTAAAAATAAATTAGTCTGGTAGGGGCATAATTGCAATTAAAAATAAATACAGGGGCTCGGTTGCAATTTTTCCAACAGAAATAACATTTAATGTTTTGGCATCATTTCATAATACACAAAAACTGCCAGGACCTATTTGTAAATTTCACGTGCCTCACGTGGGACTGCACGTGAGGCTGGGAGGGACCAGAAAGTAATTCCATAAAATACAGGGGTCTCATTCCAAAATAACCATTTAATTTACAACATGATATTTTATTTACCAGATTAAATATTAAATACAAAAAGGTGAGGGGGTTCAGGTGTAAATTACCTCTACACGCATGCCGATGGACGGTGATCCGCGCGCCACTTATATACGTGGCGGGCTCTCGAAGCCCGATACCGCTTCGCCGATCGACGGTCTGGATTGCATCTGGGCTTCAATCGAACGGCCGAAGCGTGCTTTGACTGGACGACCATGATAAGACCTGGGGCCGCCTCCTCCATCCGATGGTAGCTGCTCTTCGCGAAGAACAGGAAGAACGGTTGGCTTCCCTGGCTTCAATCCTTGATTCCTCCTCCTCCAGACGCTCTTGGGTGATGACGATGGGCTCTACAAGTCCAGCGAAGTGGTCCGCAGCGTCCGAGGTACTCTAGAAGGTCCAGGACCCCTTGAATCGGCCCAACGAGCTCGAGGAATCATGAGGGGTCCTGGAGCCTTGCAGGTGATCAATTCGAGTCCAAAAGGGCTTCATTCAGCTCCCAACCTGCACCAAAACGAAAACTTCGATCTGGCCCTAATCGAGCACCTACGGTCCTAATGACCAAGCTAACTACAAGATTACCAGCTAAAAATGAAAACTAATCTATTAAACGAGATAAAGCAGCTCTTATAGCTGGTGGTCGACCAGGGAGCAGGACCTCCAGCGAGCGGCGGCCGTGGGTGCTTCCCTCAACTCCTTCGACCAGCTGAAGCTTCCAGGAGGATCCCCCTGTCACAAGATTCTCTAGAGACTGGAAACAAGGGTGGAAGACGACCGAAGGGAGACCAAATGGAGAAGGAAGTCGAGAGAGTTATTTATAGACATGGCGACGCACCCTTATTGACCGGGGTGCCACAAAGAATCGGATGGTCAAAAGGTGGATCTGAGATGTTGGCGTAAAGAATGGAACATCTACCGAGTTTTTTCATGAAGGAATCTACATCTGGAAGTCAAAGGATTAGAAGGGGAAAGTCGGAGAAGACGGGCCAAAATGACGTCTGACACCAGGCGGCTGGAGGCAGAAGAGTTGACCGGGCGGTCAACGAAACCTGATTGGTCCACATCAGCCTTATTTTGACCGATTATTTAAATACAATAAAAGATTTGTTTATTTTTACTTTATAAAATAAAAAATGTTTATTAAATAATGTAGTATTTATTTATGATTTTTATTTATTTTTTTGATGAATTTTATTAGGGGTTTATTTTAATGATGTATTTATAGGTATATTTACATGTATTTTGTACAATTTATTTTTATTTTGTATATTTATTTTATTATTTTATTTTATTATTTTATAAATTTATAACTTATTTTTGTGATTCTAAATATATTTTTATTTGATTTTTATGAGTTTATTTGCATATTTAAATAAATAGGTATATATAATATGTAGGTATACTTATAAGTATTTTGCCTTTATTTTATATACATTTTATTTATTTAATCAAAATTAATGGGTTTTATTTTGTATTTTCATTTTTAATATAATATAGATAATATTTATAATTTAAATAAAAACATACATGAATAAAATAATTAAAGAATGTATTTATATACATAGGGAACATAGGTATTTTTGTCTATGTATTTCATAGACTTATTTTTTTTCAAGTTCTTTTTTTGGTTTTATTCTAATTTCAATATGTACATGCATTTTGTATATTATTTACAAAATTCTAAAAATATAAATTTATGAAAATGATGAATAATGAATATAAAGAATATTTTAATCGGGTAGACTGTACAATGAAGGCCAAAACCTAACTTTAACAGATGGACTCCAAAAATTATGAAACCAATTTTATTAAATAGTTCTTGAAAAGCTATATACAATTAAAGGTGATTTGGTGGATTTTGAGTTTTTATTTGCGAGATATGTGTCTGTGAAGTTGAGATTCTGGCTTTTTATTTTGTGTATAAGATGTACACTGTGTATCATTTTTGTACAAACTCAATTTTGTATTTTTATTCACATTATTATCTACAATTTCATGTACAAAATATTTCTATTTGATGAATAAATAATTATATACAAAATATGTGTCAAAAATGCACAAATGAATGAATAAATAAATGAGGAATTTATTGTATTATTGGCACTTATCTCCCCCTACTTTATTCCTTGTCGACCAATTCCATTCTGGACTTGGTCTCGGGGTTAGGGTCATAAAATATTTGCAATATTTTATTCCTTTTTCTTTTCTTCTCTTTATTCTATAATTTTGGCATTAAAGCCTTATTTTATGCACAATAAATACAATAATAATGAATGCTATTATAGACAAATTGATGTTATTCAAATGCATTTGATGGGGTTTTTAAGGCCAAAATGATAGAATAAAGGTGATGAAATGGGGATTCATCACCCCCTATACTTGCCTTTGCTAGTCCCTAGCAAATACTTATGCAATAAGTACAAAAAGAATAAAGAATAAGAAGAAAAGAAAAGGAGGAATGAAAAAAGATAGAGTGAATAGGGATGCTTTCAGTGCAATATATGTCCTTACAGAATCAGAATTTGGAGCTTCTGTTAGACCTTGGGTGTGGATGTGTGTAGAACCTCGTCGAGAACCAGCTTTAAAACATAACAGCCTTCGAGAGTCACAAAACATGGTTCAACCCATTGCAATAGTCTGGTCAGAACTAGCCTACGCCATATGCAAACCCTTATGACTATGAAGCTGACTTGTACAGTGTAAGTGATGGTGGCTCTCCCCAGCTGAAATGACAAAGAGACTAGCTTCTCCAGAATGACAACCCAATGATTCCCCAATCCAACAGCTCTTTCCTCGAGGAGCGGGGCATTCCCTTCTAAGTTCAAGTGGCATCCAACTCAAGAAGAGGCGGTAGAGAAAAGAATGGACAGTAGCCAGTGTTGCTACCTATCGTGGGATGCAAGACCAGTGTAGTCAAGTCATCCAACTGTAGGCTCACATGGTATAACTTGATGCTCAAGCTTGCTTATTTTCTATACAACATATTTACATTCTCCGGCAGGCACTTTATTTTATTTTCAAGCCTGTTCACTTTTTTGGAGAGATTGTTTTTTTAACAATATTTACAACAGCAATTACATAAGGACTTTTTCCTCTTGAGCCAGAAGACTGTCCCTCTTTTGAAGCATTATCACAACCCACACTCTCCTGTCGTTAGACCTCATGGCTACTAGACCAGGTTGGGGTGCACTTCCCTCCCTGGACAAGGACGAATGTTTCCACTCGTGTGCATCTCAGACTGGCAAATCCAACCTCCTCATCACTCCAACTGAGTTGAGCCAAGTGAAAGGTGCAAGCGTCCAAGTTAGGTCACGGCCGACAAGAGTCATGCGTGTGTCTCGAAGAGTTATAGTTAGTCAGTTGAGGTGACTTGAACCCAACCCTGATTTCTCAAAGAATTAAGTCTGAATAGACCTGGAGTACCTTAAACCTAGTTCCCGTAAGGTTCTAGTGCAGTTAGAGAGAATATGAATGATATGCACATGCTATGCAAGATGAATGATGCAATTTTTCACAATGAGTTTAAAAATCAAAGAATCTTTTTACACAAAGAATTTTTACAAATAAAAATAATTTAAGCACACAAAAAGTATGTACAACTATTTACACAGGCGTGCCGCTTTATTTTACAAGGTTAAAGGACTTTAAAGAATTTACAAGTGTTATCCTGTTTGTTCCAAGTACATATATGTATACAATTGAAAAAGAATTTTTATTTAACGGCTTCACAAATCTGCCCATTTTTATTTATTTATTTATTTCTTAGTTTTATTTTTATTTTTATCATTTATTATTTTTTATTTGAAAACATTTTAAAACTATAGTACACGATAATTTTTGCAAGCTTTTACAAACATTTGAAAATTATTTTGCATAGATTTGTCACACTATGTATATACATTTTCCACAATAGTTTTTACAAACATTTTTCAAACCATTTGCACATAGGTTTTCAATCCTTTATTTCACACAAAGAAGAAAATTTTTCAAACAAAACAATTTTACACAGGTTGAAAACATTCACAGCAAGTTTTCCAAATAGTTCACACTATTTTCAAATCATACTGTAAAGGTATTTAACCTGATTTACTAATCAGTATATACAAAGAAAAATTATATTTTATGTATAACATGGTTTAGGCTCTTATAAGTTTTATTTGGAATTATTGCTTGTTTTTGCATGAGAGATTTTTGTGCAGACTCCTCAGACTTATTCGAGAATCATTTTCAAAGATTTTGAAACCTATAGTACAAAATAATTTTACAAACATGTACACAAATTTGGAAATGATTTTGTAAAGGTTTTTCAAATAATATAGATAGATTTTTCAAAACAATTTGACAACCAATTTTCCAACCATTTGCAAACCATTTTTCACACATTTTTATTCCACTTAAAGAAAATAAATTTTTGCAACCAAATCTATTTACAAAGTTGAATACTTGTACACACTATTTTTCAAGCAATTTTCAAAAGATTTTACAAAGAGAACATTATGCACAAAGCACTTTTCCTGACTTATTAATCAGTATAGATAAAAAGAGTCTGAGGAGCTCACAATCATCTTTTATTATTATAGAACTACTTTTTACATGACTTTTTAGCTTGATGTGGTGTTTTATTTTCAGTATGAGTTATGGCTTATAGTATATACATAGTATATACGACCCCCCTATACTTAGCTTGAGCTATGTCCTCATAGATCGAAGAGAAAAGAGAAGATATAACTCGTACTGAGTATAGACAAGTCTAAGACTGAATAAATAAATAAATAAATGTAGAAAAGAATGAACAAACGAGAAGTTGACCGTCCCCCCTATACTTAGGATCAAGTAATCCTAAGTATATCCGACCGTACACAAAGCAGGGATTGTCAAGGGTGGGAATAAACATATCGTACTCAGATTGTCTCCCCCTATACTTAGGGTAAAATATCCCTAAGTATAGACAAGAAGATGAGACAATGGAGAGGATCGAAAAGAATAGAAGAACTCGAGGTGCATACCCCCTATACTTAGGACAAAGTGCATCCTAAGTATAGAAGACTGACAACAAGGGGCAACACTTCTTGATACAAAAACAAAGATAGAACAGAAAAAGAAGAAAAGAAGAAAAGAAGAAAAGGAGAAAATCAGATAAACAGTTTTTGCGGTGCAGCATCTGAATCTTCTGATGTTGCCAATGTTGTGGATATGTCATCACGGTGCAGAAGCTGGATGGAGTCAACAACGACCAAAAATGTATCTGGTTCGAGGTAAGGCTTCAGGAGTTGACCGTTGACAACGAATGGTTGTGCGTCAGGAGACAATTCTGATATGACAATACTTCCATTGTCACGCACTTCACGAACTCGGAATGGCCCTGTCCACTTACTCTTTAATTTGCCTGGGAAGATCCGCAACTTTGCATCAAATAACCACACCTTGGGTCCAACTTCAATGGTCTTTCGTCTGATGTGCCGGTCATGCCAACGTTTCACCTTTTCCTTGTACATCAATGTGTTATCGTATGCATAGTCTCGGAACTCCAGGAGTTTGTTTAGATCATCCTTTCTTTTCTGGCCACTTTTTTGTGAGTCCAAATTGCACATGTTAATTGCCCATAAAGACTTGTGAATTAATTCGATGGGCAAATGGCACGGCTTCCCATATACAAGACGATAGGGCGACATGCCCAAGGGAGACTTGTAGGCGGTTCTGTAAGCCTAGAGAACTGCGTCCAAGAGTTGAGACCAGTTCTTTCTATCCGACCTTACAAGTTTCTGCAAGATCGTCTTAATTTATTTGTTCGACAATTCGGTCATACCATTGGTCTGAGGATGGTAAGGGGATGCGACACGATGGTCGATGCCGTACTCCTTCGTTAATTTCTTGACCTCTTTGTTGATGAAATGACTACCCCCATCTGATATGAGAATCTTCGGGACCTCGAACCGCGCAATAATTTTATCTTTCAAGAATCGGCACACTGTCCGACTGTCAGCGGCTCGAGCGGGAATAGCTTCGACCCAACGAATCACGTAATCAATAGCAAGAAGGATGTGCTCAAAACCTTGACTGTTAGGGAAGGGTCCCATAAAATCAATGCCCCATGCATCAAAAAAATATGCTATCTGAACGATTTTCAGGGGCATCGAATCTTTTGCAGTGAGTGTACCCTTCAATCTCTGACAATCAATGCATTGTTTAACAAATACTGCTGCATCCTTAAATAGTGCGGGCCACCAGAAGCCACACTGAAGTACTTTGGCTACCGTACGGTCTTTAGAGTGATGTCCACCAGATTCGAGCGAGTGACAATGCTCGAGGACACTATAATGCTCCTCCTGAGGATGCACCTGCGCCAAATGCAATCCGCTCCTTCCCTGAATAAAAGAGGATCTTCCCATTGATAGAAACGGATGGTCGACATGAATTTATTCTTCCGATTCTTCATCCAATCCGATGGTATTACCCCTGAGGCGAGGTAATTGACTATATCGGTATACCAAGGGAGAGAATCCACTACTAAGATTGACTCGTGAGGAAAGGTTTCTGTGATAGGTGCACTATTCAGGGGAAGCTCAGGCTGCTCAATTCTGGAGAGATGGTCTGCTACCACATTCTGAACTCCAGGCTTGTCCTTAATTTCCAAGTCAAATTCCTGGAGGAGAAGGATCCATCGAATCAGTCTCGGCTTGGCATTCTTCTTCTGTTGTAGGTACCAGATAGCAGAGTGGTCTGTAAAAATAGTGACTTTGGATCCGAGCAAATAGGATCTGAACTTCTCGAGGGCGAAAACCACAGCCAACAACTCTTTCTCTATCACAGTGTAATTTCTTTGCGCCTCATCTAATGTTTTGTTGGCGTAGTGAATGACATAGGGCGCTCTTTCTTTTCTCTGTCCAAGAACAGCCCCGACTACAAAGTCTGACGCATCAGTCATGATCTCAAAGGGAAGAGACCAATCCGGCGGCTGTAGGACTGGAGCCTGAGTGATAAGCTCCTTCAACTGATTGAAAGCAAGGAGAACCTGCTGCTCGACATCAAACTCAGTTTCCTTGCATATAAGTTCTGTCAAAGGTCGGGCGATGCGACTAAAGTCCTTGATGAATCGTTTGTAAAATCCCACATGCCCCAGGAATGACCTTACGTTCTTTACTGACTGAGGTGGCTCTAAATTGGTAATAACATCCACCTTTGCCGGTTCAACTCCATAGACAGAGAAGTCGTCCATGAACACCTCGAGAAAACTGCCTACCATCTCGGCGAAAACTGCTAGCATGCATCTTTGGAAGGTTGCAGGTGCATTGCATAATCCAAAGGGCATTCTCTTGAAGGTGTAGGTGCCGAACGGGCAAGTGAAGGTAGTCTTCTCTTGATCTTCGGGAGCGATTGCCACCTGGTTGTACCCGGAATACGCATCCAAAAAGCAGAAGAACTCCTTGCCTGCTAATCTTTCCAGAACTTGATCAATGAATGGTAAGGGGAAGTGGACCTTCTTAATTGCTGCATTAAGACGGCGGTAGTCAACACACACCCGCTAGGATGTCGGTACCCGAGTGGATATCTCCTCTCCTTTGACAGTGGTAACCACGGTAAGCCTGGATTTCTTTGGAACTACATGCAGCGGGCTTACCCATTTTGAATCGGAGATGGGATAGATGAAGCATGCGTCGCACCATTTTGTTATTTCTTTCATGACGACGCCCCGGAGGTTTGGATTCAGCCTTCTTTGGAATTCACGGACGACTTGGCATCTTCTTTCAGATAAATGTGGTGTGAACACAGTGCTGGATTTATCCCACGGAGGTCTAATACGCACCAACCAAGTGCCTTGTGGTTATTTTCTAGAACCTCGAGGAGGCGAGATTCCTGATCTGGGTTTAGCCTGCTGCTGATGATGACCGGATACATGTGTTCTTCACCCGCAAGGAAAGCATGCTTCAGGCATGCAGGAAGTGGCTTGAGTTCTGGTTTTGACCTGTCTAACTTGTTGGTCACTTCAAACACTATACTGGTGGTAGGATGCACTTCTTCGATGGAGCTACCATCCTCAGCATTCTGTTGAGATCCTGGTGAGGTGCCGAACGGTTCTGCACTAGGCTCATTTTGTTCGGTATGGAGTAAATTCTTGAAGTCACCTAATTATTCCAACATCAGAGAATATGTCTCCCAAGAATCATCGGAGCATAGGTCAACTGTGCCTTCCAAGTCCTCCTCAAGAGTGAGGATTTCTTGGGTCCATGAATCATTCAATGACAACAATGAGTCTCTGAATTTAATAATAAAGTCACAGTCTTCTTCTGATATTGCATGGCTCTCATCAGTCGTGGCGTTCGGCTCTCTGATCATGTCTATAGTGATCTGCTTGTTGTTTGGGCTGAAAGTGATCTTGCCGGACCCGTAATCAACCACATCACCTGATGTACGTAAGAATGGTCGGCTGAGGATGATAGGGGTCTGGAGTAAGGGTGCGGGTGAGTCCATATCAAGGACTACAAAATCAACAGGGAATTGCATCTCCCGCACCTTCACTACAACGTCTTCCAACAAACCTTTGGGTCGCTTGATGTATCGGTCAGCGAACTGAAGGATCATTCGTGTCTGCTTGAGCGGGCCCAGCCCAAATTCTTGCGTTATTGATGTCGGCAAAAAGTTGATGGAGGATCCGCTGTCAAGGAGGGTGCGCTCAAAGACCTGATCGAAAATTTCACAACTGATAAGAGGTGCTCCATTGTCTTGCTTTTTCTGTGGGAGATTACTGATGGCTGCTACCGTGGTCATGGTGAGGACGTGCTTCTCAACTTGCTGGCGTCTGTTCTTTCTTACTGGGCAACAATTGCTGGTATATACCTCTTTCAGACCTTCCTTAACAGCTGGCATGTATTCCACGACCTTCAATAAGGGAATCTCAACAGTTAAGTTGTCTATTATTTCCACAACTCCAGGATAAGACAATGCACTTTTTCTTTTTGCAGTTTTTTTGGATTTTCAATTGCATTAGGAAAAGGAATATTTACATCGCTAGAATGCAAAATAGAGTTCTTGTTTGCATCATAACTATCGCCCACAAATTGTTGCACATCCGGACTACAAAAAGGAGTACAGACTGGATCCTGAGATACTTGTGCTGATGGGCGAGCAAAAAGTAGGGCGTCTGCTCTGTCTGCTGGCGAGGGATCGGCTGCTGCCGGCGGCTCCTCCAAGGCTGGCGCGGCTTTGCTTCAGCTGCAAGCTTCTTTTTGTTGTTTTTGATTTCGCTGATTTTTTTATTTTTGGCTGAGGGTGCTGGTGCTGCACGACGGTTGGAATGACTTCTCCTTCTTCTTCCTCCTCACCCGCCCCTGTAGCTGGCACAGCTGATGCAGAAGATGACAATCCACATGTTTCTTTATTCACCCCATTCTGGATAGCAGGCGGAGGCAAGGCCCCTACCGCTCCTGAGAGTGACAACATTAGAATAAACAGTAATATCATTTTCTAACTCTACAGACACAGAGAAGACATCACATTCTACCTGCTCCTTCTTCTTAAAGTTATTGGGGTTGGCCTCGACCTGAGCTGGGATAGTGATTTTAGTGGCGGTCAGGTCGTCGAGCCTCTTGGTCATATCTGCTAGCCCTTTGACGAGTTGGGCCAAGCAATCCATGGTCGGGTTCACAGAAGTTACCTCAGTGGATTCAGCGTAAAGACCACGCTGTTGTTGCATGTGTGGGTGCTGAGGTTGTTGCTGGTGGTGCTGGGTTGGTGCAGGAAGCTAAAGCTGCTGATAGGAGGGAGGAGGATACTGTGGGTACTATTGAGGTGGAGCAGCCGCATACTGATGAAATGGCTGTGGGTGGCGGTATTGCGGTTGCTGATATTGCTAATTCTGCCTCCATTGATTTGCATATGGGGGAGGCTGATGGTACTGTAGCGGCGGCTGTGAGGACTGTCCAAAACGACCACCCTGAGGTTGGTGGTATTGCCGATTGGCAGGTAGCTGACCCTGAGGTTTTCCCATAGGACGGGTCGGTTGTGCTTCGTTGCTCCATACCCTGTTGACTTCTTGAATCAGGGGTGGTGGTGAGAACATTGGATCGGGTCCTGATACAAACTCTAGTTGGTACACAACCATCTGTTGCTGCAGTTGGCCCTGATCGGGTGCCTGCACGCAGTACACGTGCTGGACTGCAGGTGGCTGCTGGCTCAGCTGAGGCTGATGTAGCGGTGGTTGCTCGTCCTTCCTCTCGGCTGGAACTTCTGATGGTGCTGCCGACTGAACAGAGTTGATAGTGCCCACCAACAATTCTAGCTGCTTAGTGATCTGATCGAGCTTGTCAAGATTTTGGGTCCTCTTTTCGATCACAACAAGTTTTTCAAGGTCCTGTGATCGCTTCTCAATGATATCAACCTTCGAGAGATGACCCCCGATGATGTTGAGGTTGGAGCTCTCATTTCTCTCCGCCTCGTGGGACGCTGCCATGTGTATTTGTTTCTGGAGGATCTCGAGCTGCTTCTGGTATGCTTTTGATGAAGAGAGGGCGGCCTCTCCTTCGGCCATTTCTTCGAATATCTGCCAGACTACGTCTTCATCCTTGTTGAAGTGTGAACCCCCACATGCTGCGTCAAAAGGCCTTTGGCTCTCGATGTTCAGTCCCCCAAAGAAGTGTTGGACCAAACTGGTCTTCGGGATCTCATGGTGGGGACATTTTTCCTGCAGATCGGTGAACCTCTCCCATGCTTCATGTATGGACTCGTGGGCTCCTTGGGAGAAGTTGCTGATTCGGGCTCGCATCTGGTTGAGCCGGTCGAGAGGGTAAAACTTATGCAGGCAAGCTGACTTCAGTTCCTCCCAGGTTGTCACAACCTTCCCCAGATGGTTGACCCAATAAAGGGCCTTGTCTTGCTGGCTGAAGGGGAATGCCATCATTTTGACAATGTCCAAAGGGACATTGGGATAGTGAGTAGTGCGACAGATGTGTGAGAACTGCTGCAGGTGGATGTATGGTTCTTCATTGGTGTTCCCATGGAAAGCTGGAAGAAGAGCAAGGAACTGGAGTTTTAGCTCAAAGTGGACGTGCACCGGTGGAATGAGAATCCACTCGGTCATCTGGCTGTCTCTAGGATTATAAGTCTCCTTCAGTGTAGGTTTGAGTCTCCCACCTTCTGACTCTTCCTCATCATCTGGTGGTGGCCCACCACCTCCTCTTCTGCCTCCTCCTCCCTCAGGTCTGTTCATTATATCATTCAGCATCTCCTGAAAAGCGGTCTGTGCTAGGGCATGCTCTGTCAGCTGCTGTTGGATGGCCTGGATAGATGCCAGCATTTGCGTATTAACCTAATTCTGATCAGGCATCTGTCCTTATGGTTGGGGTGGTTGTTGACCCTTGTCCTTCCCTTGAGGAGCCATATCAGGGTTTGAGTCTGATGAAATGAATTCTGAAGTAGACTCCAGGGCTTGATTTGTCTTCTATCTGCAGAATGAGAGAGTCCTGATCAGACCACTTGCAATATTATTCAGCTGTCATGATAAATCTGGAGTTAAGGTCAACCCCAGCATGTTGTGAACGGAAAGAGATATGGACTGTAATCGACTTCCATTCACAACGGCGAAAGTGGGACAAAAGTGATCCCAGCTTATTGGGTGGTAAAAAGAGAGGTAGAAGACGAGGAGTCTGGAGATCGATCCGCAAAGTCTGGATCGGGTTCTCGGGAATCGCCTCGAATTTATTGACAAAGTCAAGTCTATGGAATCGATGTGGGTGTCAGCGGGGTCCCGACGGAAACCATACGTAGATCGACTTTGTGAAGCACAAGGAGGATTGGATGTTGGAAGAAAGATACGATGGTCAACGAAGAATAAATAGGAGTGCAAAATAGCAGAAAGGCTTGACTGAGCGGGGGGGTCAAAGGAGATTGACACAACAAAATTTGCGCAAAGGCGCAGGACTCGATCTTTGAACCTTAATCTAGATCCACACAAACGCAATACAAAATTGGGTTCACCAACTCACGCCATGTGAAGCCGTGAAGGTTCGGCTATTTATTATCTTTTCAGTTTTAGAGTTGTTATTTCAGGCAAATCATTTAACAAGTCCTTAGCACGCTAACCCTATAGGATAGAGAGTACTGCCAGAAAAGAATCACGTACTTGTCCTCCTCCTTTGTAACCTGTAGTCTGTACTTTTTGAGGTCCTTGTAACCCTTCCTAGATCCCTACTCAGCCAAAGAAATAGAGGGAGGAAGCCAATAGGCGAAACCAATACTTCGGTTCTTGCTCGCAATAGAATCACCTATGAGCATGCAAGAACCTACTCGGACACAAACCGATGAGACAGACACCCCCGTGAAGGCGTGGCCTATGCTCGATACTTCAGACCATGCCGATGTTCCCCACAAGGCGGGAACACCATCGTTAATAAGGCCCTACTCGGTCATGTACGATAGAAGCGCCATTACTTCAGAAATCTGGGCGATACACAAGGCAGTTGCAGACTGGGTTTTTGGCTCTATTCCTTATGGGACGTACCTCGCTCATGGGAGTAGGGTTTTGGTCCCCCTCCAAAGGTACCTGAAAACAATGAGGGCTTTATGAACCCGGTACAATGATAGTCCATTACGAATTTTAATTAAGGTCAAAGTTTATTTAGCAGTCCCCTAGTTTTAGTTTCTTGGGTTTTCACTTTTTTTTGAGTCTGTTTTCATGCCAGCGCCTAACGTTTTTGTAGATTTTCATTTAAGTCCTAGGTGCTCAAAATCAGAGGGAGATAGCGGAAAAGCCATGCAAGTTGGTTCCATGATGGAAATCTTACCATTGAACCGAATGATGCATGCTGAGTTAGAGGACTTACAATGCATCCCAGCTCTCTCCATGCGGTATGCAAAACAGAATTTTTAAACCTAACTACATGTCGTTATGCAAGCGACAAAATCATCTTAAACATTAGCTGCTATTAGCGTGAAGAACCACAAGTCGGTCATCATTCTTCAATCCAGGAGTCCGGTCTAGGCTCACCCCTCCTCCTCTCGACACATCGAGTTCAGAAGCAGTGCTTGGCAGGGAGAGCTCGCGGCACGTAGGCTCGAAGATAATGAGGCAACTGTTTAGAGTTTAATCTAAGTCTAAATCGAACTATAGGTACATGCAAGATTATTAGGGTGTTTGGACCTAGTCTACTCGATCAAGCAAGCCTATGTCTAGGGGCTCCATGCATACAAAACAAAATAAAAAAAGGCGGAAAACTCAAAACAACGGGAAACAAAGAAAATAAAGCGGGAAAAACACGAAAAAGCCACGACGAGGTCCCCAGGTGAACAAACACCCGGGCAATGGACCTCGTTGTGAAGAGTAGAGTCCAAGTTATATTACATGCCAAAATTTCTCTCTCACACAATAATTTACAAAAATGATCCTAATTGCTTGAGGTCTATCTAATTCACATCCCTTTGCATCCTTGGTGCTCTCTCCAGCTGGTCATGAAGTGAAGACCAACCTCCTCCAAGCTAGGCTGCCTTGGCTCCCTAAGAAACCATCCTCGCGTGGCAGGCCCTCGCAACAAGATCACAAAAAGATAGAATTAATATAGGCTCAATTAATGAAATAAGGCATCAAGCAATTAATCAAAATAAATAAATGAATCAGGTATGGTTAAATAATTGCAAATAAATAGATATTCAAAAAATAAATGATAAATAAATGAATTTCCATACAAGAATGACAAAATGCAATAGGCTACACTCATTGCTCCCCGACAACGACGCCATCTGATAACGCAAGAGAATCGAAGGGTCCAGAAGTCTCACAAGGCAAGAGATCTAGTCGCTGAATTGGCCACTCAAAATTCTCGGTTGATCAGAAATTAACCCACAATACAGAATAAGCCATTAAGTCCCAAAACTTGTGAATTAAAAATTATTACTCTACCATAAAGTGCATAGTGTATAAGCATGTAGAGGTCGAACCACAGAAAGCAATAAAAATTGGGTAGCCTATGGTGTACATGTACATCCAGGTCATTCTTAAATGAATCCTCTTTTTGTGGGTTTTTAATTAATTTCTTTTTTTAATATAAATATATTTTTTGTTTTATTTTTATATAATTTTTTTAATTATGTAATATATATGTTAATACATATATATATAAAAAGATATATATAGGAGAAGAGAGGAGTAATATAAGAATATATATATTTATATAAATATTCAATTTATACATGATATAATATATATTATTATTATTATTTCTTTTTATATTTATATATATTTTTTTTTTACTTTTTCTGGATTTTACAAGTTTTTAGGTATTTTTAAATCCAAAATTGCCCTTAATATAGGACTAGTTAATTAGGCCGAACATAATTTGGATTTTTTTAAAATAGAAGATAAGCCTCAAAATTACCCAAATTAATTTTATACATACATAATAATATATAGATAATTCCAGAATAGGAAAATATATTTTTGGAATTTTTGTTACATTTTTATATTTTTTGTTTAATTTTGGAGTTTTCTAATTTTTCTAATTTTCTTTTTCTTATTTTTAGGTTTTTTCACTTTCTGGACTCAAAAATATATATATATATATATCATATATCATTTTTTTGTAATTTTTCAGAAACATTTATATATTTTTTGTATTTTCTAATTTAAACAGTGAAAAATAGCTCCTTTTTCATTTTTTAATAAATGGATAAAATGCTCAAAAATGCCAAAAAAATACAGCATGACTCTATAAGGTACAAGGCATTTATCCTAATTTTTGCGAATTTTTAGGAGCTAGCTAGGCATTTTTAATAAATACATGAAGCAAAAAAAATAAATCAGCCTCATAGGGGCATAATTGCAATTAAAAATAAATACAGAGGCTCAGTTGCAATTTTCCAATGGAAATAACTTTTATTTAATGTTTTGGCGTCATTTCATAATACACAAAAACCGTCAGGACCTATTTGCAAATTTCATGCGCCTCACGTGGGACTACACGTGAGGCTGGGAGGGACTAGAATGTAATTCCATAAAGTACAGGGGTCTCATTGCAAAATAACCATTTAATTTACAACGTGACATTTTATTTACCAGATTAAATATTAAATACAAAAAGGTGAGGGGGTTCAGGTGTAAATTACCCATACACGCGCGCTGACGGACGGTGATCCACACGCCACTTATCCACGTAGCGGGCTCTCGAAGCCCGATACCGCTTCGCCGATCGACGGTCTAGATTGCATCTGGGCTTCAATCGAACGGCCGAAGCGTGCTTTGAATGGACGGCCACGATAAGACCTGGGGTCGCCTCCTCCATTCGACGGTAGCTGCTCTTCACGAAGAACAGGGAAGAACGACTGCCTTCCCTGGCTTCAATCCTTGATTCCTCCTCCTCCAGACGCTCTTGGGTGATGGCTATGGGCTCTACACGTCCAGCGAAGTGGTCCGCAGCGTCCGAGGTACTCCAGAAGGTCCAGGACCCCTTGAATCGGCCCAACGAGCTTGAGGAAGCATGAGGGGTCCTGGAGCCTTGCAGGTGATCAATTCGAGTCCAAAAGGGCTCCATTCATCTCCCAACCTGCACCAAAAGACTGAGGGGCTCAAGGGTGTTTCCCTCGACCGGGGGTTAAAGCGTCAAAGGTGGAAAATGGACGTGGGTGGCGAGGTCCGGCGAAATAGAGGAGCTTGGACCTCGATTCGCAGAGCTAGGGAAGCTCTGGGTGATCTGATGCGGGGGTTGGGTGTAGAACGCGCAGGGGAAAGAAATGGTGGTGATGCGAGGGTCGAATCGTGTGTAGATCAGGTTGGAGAGGTTCACCGAAGCTGAACTCCGACGAACTTCGATCTGGCCCTAACCGAGAACCTACGGTCCTAATGACCAAGCTAACTACAAGATTACCAGCTAAAGACGAAAACTAATCTATTAAACGAGATAAAGCAGCTCTTATATCTGGTGGTCGACCATGGAGCTGGACCTCCGGCGAGCGGCAGCCGTGGGTGCTTCCCTCAACTCCTCCGACCAGCTGAAGCTTCCTGGAGGATCCCCCTATCACGAGGATTCTCTAGAGACTGGAAACAAGGGTGGAAGACGACCTAAGGGAGACCAAAATGGAGAAGGAGGTCGAGGGAGTTATTTATAGACATGGCGACACACCCTTATTGACCGGGGTGCTACAAAGAATCTGATGGTCAGAAGGTGGATCTGAGATGTTGGTGTGAAGAATGGAACATCGACCGAGCTTTTTCATGAAGGAATCTATGCCTGGAAGTCAAAGGATTAGAAGGGGAAAGTCGGAGAAGACGGGCCGAAACGACGTCTGACACCAGGTGACTGGAGGCAGAAGAGTTGACCGGGTGGTCAACGAAACCTGATTGGTCCACATAAGCCTTATTTTGACCGATTATTTAAATACAATAAACGACTTTATTTATTTTTACTTATAAAATAAAAAATGTTTGTTAAATAATGTAGTATTTATTTATGATTTTTATTTTTTTTGATGTATTTTATTAGGGGTTTATAGGTATATTTACATGTATTTTGTACAATTTATTTTTATTTTGTATATTTTATTTTATTATTTTATTTCTTATTTTATAAATTTATAACTAATTTTTGTGATTCTAAATATATTTTTATTTGATTTCTATGAGTTTATTTGCATATTTAAATAAATAGGTATATATAATATGTAGGTATACTTATAGGTATTTTACTTGTATTTTATATACATTTTATTTATTTAATGAATTTTAATGGGTTTTATTTTGGATTTTCATTTTTAACATAATATAGATAATATTTACAATTTAATAAAAGCATAAATAAAAAAAATAATTAAAGAATGTATTTATATACATAGGGAACATAGGTATTTTTGGTCTATGTATTTCATAGACTTAATTTATTTTTCAAGTTCTTTTTTTGGTTTTATTCTAATTTCAATATGTACATGCATTTTGTATATTATTTACAAAATTCTCAAAATATAAATTTATGAAAATGATCAATAATGAATATAAAGAATATTTTAATCGGGTAGACTGTACAATAATGGCCAAAAACCTAACTTTCACAGATGGACTCCAAAAATTATGAAACCAATTTTATTAAATAGTTCTTGAAAAGCTATCTAAAATTAAAGGTGATTTTGGTGGATTTTGAGTTTTTATTTGCGAGATATGGGTCTGTGAAGTTGAGATTCTAGCTTTTTATTCTCTGTAAGATGTACACTGTGTATCATTTTTGTACAAACTCAATTTTGTATTTTTATTCACATTATTATCTACAACTTTCATGTACAAAATATTTATATTGATGAATAAATAATTATATACAAAATAGGTGTCAAAAATGCACAAATGAATGAATAAATAAATGAGGAATTTATTGTATTATTGGACCTTATCTCCCCCTACTTTATTCCTTGTCGACCAATTCCATTCTGGACCTGGTCTCGGGGTTAGGGTCATAAAATATTTGCAATATTTTATTCCTTTTTCTTTTCTTCTCTTCATTCTATAATTTTGGCATTAAAAGCCTTATTTTATGCATAATAAATACAATAAATAATGAATGCTATTATAGACAAATTGATGCTATTCAAATGCATTTGCTGGGGTTTTTAAGGCCAAAATGATAGAATAAAGGTGTTGAAATGGGGATTCATCAGTACCACCAACATCGTCATCAGGAAAAGCGGCATCAGTACTGCTTTCATCCTCGTCTGGCACCCTGGAATCTGCATCCGGTCGTTGCTCAAACGAGTTGCCGTCAGCTGGCATCCTACCTCCCCTGTGTGTTACAAAATCAACAACAAATATATAGGAAGAAATATCACCCAAAATATCACTAGGAGTGGTGGTCTCTGTAAACTGTACATGCTCATATTTCCTCTTCAAATTGTTCAGATTCAGTTCAATCTGAGCGGGTATGACGGCTTTGCCCTTGATTATCTCCCTTATTTCCTGCCGGAACTCGTCCGTCTCTCGCCGAAAGGATGCCTACTGGCTAGTGAGTGAGCGGGCGAGGTCATCAAGGGATGGGTTCTCATAAACAGGTTCATGAGAACTGGACGGGTTGCCTCACTGGAAATGAGGCCGAGACTATTGCTGCTGCTGGTATTGAGGAGGGAGAGGTTGAGAATACTGAGAATGAAGCTGTTACGACCTCCACTGTTGTCCCTGTTATGAGGGACGAGGACCCTGCTAGTACTGTTGGGAGTGATGGGGCTGCTGCTGCTGCTTGTTGCTCTGTCCGCCATGAGCTGGAGGCTGCTGCTGGGACGAGGTGCCTCTGGTTAACCATCGGAAACCTAGGTGATCACGACAGATCCCAGGCTATTGCTGGTAACGGTCGTACCAAATCCCATTGACTTCCATCAACAACTCTTGCTCGAAACGTGGAGGGGGAAGAACTACCAGGGGTTGATTCGGCTGGTAGACCACCATCTGAGTGTCCTGAGATGGTGGTGGCTGGGAGTAGTGATGCAGATGTTGGACTGGCTCTGCTTGGATGTGGTGAACCTGTTGGTACGTGGAAGATGGCTGGGTGGAGCTGCTGCTTCTGGGATCAGCCCATGACCTGAAACAGGGCTGTGGAGCCCTCCGTGCCTCCTGGAGACATATGATATAAGTCTTCAGGTCACTCAGTGACTGTGCCAACTGATCGATATGGGTAAGTCCCTGGCACTTCTTCTTCTCAATTATCTCTATGCGGACCAACTTCTTGCTAATGATCCCCATGTTAGCAGTTGAGGACTCAGCTTGTGCTGCATCTGACGAAGTAGAGGGACCGACATCGATGCGTGCAATTTTCTGATATGATATCGCTTGTGGGGAGGGCTTACCCTAAGTGTAGACCCTAGTCTGGGACATCACCGTTCAGTTTCTGTCATCTCCTCATAGATGGCCCAAACATGGTCCTTGTCCTTGGCAAAATAGGACCCTCCACATGAGGCGTTCACTAGCCCCTATAGCTCAGGTGTCAACCCACAAAAGAAGATCTGGACAAGGTTGGGCTTGGATATCTCGTAATGTGGACACCGGCCGATGAGCTCTCGAATTCGATCCCGATCCTTGTGAAACTACTCATTTGGGATCATAGTGAAGTTGTTGATCATGTTTAGTGTTGCGTTAGTCCGGCCGAGTGGATAGTACTTGTTCAAGTACTCGGTCCGGAGCTGCTCCCAAGTGGTGACATACCTCCCCAAATGCTTCAGCCAATAGGCTGCTCTCTCAACTAAGGAGAATGGGAAGGCGATCATCTTGATCGTGTCCTCCTCCATGAATTTGTCGTGGACAGTGCCGCATATCATCTCGAACTCCTGTAGATGGAGGTGTGGATCCTCGGTGGCTAACCCATGAAACTTGGGCAGTAACTGGATGGTCTGGGGGCAAAGCTCAAAGTCTTTCAGGATCTCCGGAAGCTGAATCCAACAGTCGGTTAGGGTTGCACTAGGGTTGTGCAGCTGCCTCATCGTTCGTGCTGGCCTCTGCACTGGCTGGTCATCTGGGTGTCTGTCTCCTCCTCTAGCTGTTGGTATCTCTCCACCGACTAGTCGCTGCGGCTCTGTTATGTCGGCTTGCATCTGCATCAGCTCTCGCCTTACTTCTTTTGTGAATGCTCCTTGGTCGTGGATCTGTCTCTGCATGGTCTCCAAGGAAGTGAGCAACGCGTTATTGATGGCAACCTGATCCAATATGAACGTTGATCCTTGTGGCTGCTCATCAGTCCTTCCCTCACTGTTTGCCATGTCTCTGGTCTCTGCAAAGGCAAAAGACCCTAGCTTAGGTGTTGTCCAATGAACATATAGTTGTGCTGGCTTTTGTATGGGTACCTCAGGGGTGAAAGAAGGGTGGTCGAGGGGGAATAGGGTGGAGGCAAATTCAGGTTCAGAGAGCGGGTCTGAGCTCTCTGAAACCGTCCTAGATGAACGGGGAGGAGTGCTAGAAAGCGTTGCTGCCAGAGGCAGCCTAAGGGACCTCCTTCCCATCATCGTGACGTAGGGATAAATGAAGATTGGATCTAGGACACAAATAAGATGATAAATCAAACCCCCAATTCACCTATGCAATGCGAGCTGATGACCGTGAAAGTTCGGTCACTAATTTATCAAATTTTATTTAGGTGATAATTCAATCTATTAGAGCGGTTAATCGAGCTATTAGGAGCCCAATGCTCCCAGGAAACTGTCCCAAATCTCACAATCAGGTTTTCCCATCCAGTATGGGTGCAGACCGTTTATCGGTTATCTGATCTGCCCAATCTGCTAAGGAAGTCCAAGACCAAATACCGACTGCCTGATGAAATCCTCACTGGAGAACAATTAATCATAAGATCCAGTAGTCTGAAGGCAGTTTAGACGTGGCTCTATCCTAGTGTGCGGGTCGCTCTCTCGCTGTAGATAAATCGAAAAATGAGGGGTGACTCTCCCCAAAACAAATATTTTTAGTAAGGTTTGGTTTTAGGTCAAGTTTTCTTTAGCAGTCACATATTTTATTTTTGATTTTTACTTTTTTTAAATTCACGTATAATGGGATTTCCGATTTCCTTTATTCCTATATCCACGAAACAGAAAACAGAAAAGCCAATGCATGAGAAAATATGGATGCTATTGCTAGAAATAGAGGTACTTACATGACTCCAGCGCTCTACATGCAATATGATCTGCGCAGAAAAATAAAAATAACTATATGCAAAATGCAAGCGGGAACCGTCCTAAGAAATAACTTCTATTCGGGAAGAACCGGTTAATTATTTGAGTTAGCCAACGTTCTATAGGGATAGATATTCTTTTAAGGTGTTTGGACCTAATAATTACCTATCTCAACCAAATAAAACCTAAATCTAGGGGCTCCACTCACAAAAAATTAATAAAACTAAAGGCAATGAAAACATCAGAAAAATTTTGGTGAGGTCCCCCAAGTGCACCGACACTTGGTGAAACAGACCCCAAATAATGTCCGAGTGTCTCTAATAAAAAAAGAGGCAAGTGTCGGAATAATTACAATTAATTACACTTTTTTTGAAAAAGAAAATTTCCTGCTCTTCAATAATCTCTTGCTCTACTTGGTGCTCTCTCATACCGGTCGGTGAAGAACGTCCGGCCTTCGCGTGGCTCGGGTGCTTTGGCTATCCTAGGATCGCCACCTTCGCTCCGCAGGTCCTTGCAACAATGAGAAACAAGAGATGTAATAGAGATAGATAAACAATTATTTTGGAGAAAATAAAAATAAATCAAATGGAAATAAACAATCAAACAAACATGCTAAAATGGACAATTAGCAACTATTGAAACAAACAAACTAAACAAAAAAAGAAAATTACCAAGTTGTGCTCCCTAGCAACGACGCCATCTGATGATCCGTCCTGACCGACTAGGTTACGTTGTGAAATTAAGGTGTCGTTGTTCCCTTAGTCAACCAGGAGATTTAATCCAGAAATATTTTTACAATCAACCACAAAATGATATACAGGAAAATCTAAAGTGGTCTAGCTCTGGTTTTAACCTGGTATAGCTCCCAAGGTCGAACACAAGGAGCACGCGAAAAACTTGGCAATAAAAAATCAAAATGATTTTTTTCCTTTTATTATTTTGTGTTTTGTTTTTGTGAGCTCTTTTAGAAATTTGTAATTTTTATGTTTTCAAATTTTCATTTTTTTAATATTATAAATATATATATTCAAAAAGACGAAATTTAAACATCAAATATCATTTACACAAATGTAGATGTGCGATTTTATGGATTTTTCTAATATATCAAAAATGTTAAAAAAATTCAAAGATTTTTTTGGATTTTTAAATCTTTTTTTACTATTTTGGTTAATTTTCAATGATTTTTCAAAATTTTAATGATTTTCAGAAAATCAGAAAGTGCAAATTACACTAGATAGGAGTTATTTAATAATTTCAAAATAGAATTAAATGCTAAAATTATGCAGTTTATTTTTCCTGGAAACTTTAAGAAAATATCTACAAAGAGACCAGAAAAACATTTTTTTATTTTTCAATAGTTTTCTACAAATTTTAAGGTTTCGAGTATTTTGCAATTTTTAGAAGTTTTGCAAATGATTAATGCATGAAAATTGGCTGGAAATTAGTAGACAGAAAAAGAAATCTATTCTAATTTTTTTGAAGTTTTCGGACAATATTTGTTTTTAATGATTTTTCAAATGTCGGGCAAAGAAAATGACACTATTTTTGAATTTTTTAAATGAAAAATTGTCAATAAAATGCAATGGAAAAATATATAATGATCAGGCACACAACAAGAGCATAACTTGATTTTTCCAGAATTTAACAAATATTATAAAAAATTATTTTAATTAAAAGACAAGTCAATAAACGGTCTGAATAACATGAACTGTAATGTAACTTTTTATTAGTTTTGCATGAAAAGATAACAGTAAATAAAAGTACAGGAAGAAAATGCAATTTACCCAATGAAGGTATGCGCAACATATGAATTGGTTGGAGGCGGGGACTTATCTGAAATTTTGGAAACCTCAGGGTCTTCTTTGATATTTTTCTAGTTTTTTGTTATTCCCCAGGGTTCCTTCTCTGTTGTCTTTGTTTCAAGCCAAGAGTGGATCAAAAGTGGGCCGCCGCCACACTCTTCTCCTCCAAGCCGTACGACGACGTCGGTCAGTGAGGCGTGGGCGGAGTGCGTGTCGGCATCGACTTTGGTGGGTTTGCGCAGGGGCGCTGTCGGAGAATGGTGGACTGGCTCGTGGTGCGGCAAAGGGGATGAGAAGGTAAGGCAAACCGCGGTGGTCGGATCTTGCTTGGGGGCGCAGGAGAATAGGGCAGCGGCGATGGCGGAGGTCGGCGCAAGGGGGGGAGGTGACACACGCCCCTCGGAGCGCTGTGGTGGTTGAGTCGCAGCGGGAAAATGCGCGACGGGGGTGCTACTTCTGGAATGATGGAAAGATGTCGGTGGACTGAGCTACGTTGCATGGATGGCAGTGGATCTACGGTTCAAGCGGAGTACGGTGGAACCGACGGGTGAACGGCGGTCAAAGGTGTGCGACCAACGATGATGGAGGAGGTCAGCGTACGTGGCGGGCGGCTGCGTCACGGTGGCATCGCGACCGTTGGAGCAGCACCGCAGGTGGCGGGCAGCCGAGAGGCAGTGGCGCAGATTTTTTTAATTTTTTTCAATAATAAAATAGTAGCATTTTTCTTAACAGTTGTGAAAAAAAGAAATGATATTATTTTTTGTTTTTAAATTTTTTATTTTTTTCTCAAAACAAAGAGCAGAGAATTTTTAAGAAAATTGTAATAATTTTTTTACCTGCAAAATATATATGTTTTTTATTTATTCCTGTAATAAAAATGGTAGAGATAAAATAATGAAATATTATTTTTGTATTGTTTTTATTTAAATCTGCAATAAAGGAATTTGACAAACCGACTTGAGTACGTGGCTAGGCCGACAAAAATCAAAGAGGAAAATGTGAACGAGGTTCCAACGGAGGTGAGGGATCGGAACCGGATCTCCGACCACCGTGCATGGTCAGAGGTGAGAGATCGTGTACGGTAAAATGTGAAACGGATAGATCAAGAGGATGAAATGGTGATCGATGTCGGATCGTGATCGAATAAAAAAATGGTGATGAAAACTATGGATCTAAAATCTACAATGAAGTTCAAAATAAAAATTATGCTACTAGTACTCTAGAGAAATGAGATAAGTAGGATCTAACCTGAGGGAGGCGGGCGCCATGATGGCCTCGATGACAACCGGTCCGCCGTCACTAGAAGATTGGGGGTTGGGCTCCTCTATTGACCGACGGAATTTCGGGAATGAGGCTCCTTCACCACCAAAGATTGATCAAGAGCAAAAATAAGGAGAGGAGACCCATTAAAAAGAAGAAGAAATCCAAAAAAGGAAAATATATAAAAAAGGAAGGTGTTTAGTGGTGGTTTAAGTAAATAAAAATCAATTCATTAATTAACTAAAAATGAAATTCGTAATTAATTAAAATAAATAAAACAATTTATTTACAAAAATTAATTAGCCACCTTAATGGTAGTTATTTAAGGTATATAATCAAATCTTATATACATGGTAGGTTTTCAAATCAAATAAATAAATAGATAAATAAATACGTAATTATATTAATTTAATTAATTACTATTAGATATTAAATGTTTTGGTGGTTTTTATATAAGGATGTTAATTTTATACATATCATATAGACATAATGTACAATATACACATGTACAAATAAGGAAATAATTTTACATGATTTTTTTACTTTAAATTATTGTGGACAATATTTACAATTATTAAAAATATAATATGTCCAAAAATAAATAATAAAAATAAATACGATAAATAAATGTCAAAATTCAAAAACCACCCTAGAAAATCGATTTTATAACCGTAATTCCAAAAATTATGAAACCACAACCATTTTAAACATAATTTAATTTAGAGTACAATGGAAGTGAGTTTTGCTCAATTTGAGTTCATATGGAGCCAGAATTGGCCTTTCAATTGTCACTTTAAAGTTTTTTCTAAGTGTGGATCCTTTTACTCTATACATGATTTTAATTTGCATTTATTTTTAATAATTAGAAAAAAAATTTATTTACAACTTTCATTAAGAAAAATATTTAAATTAAGGTCAATTTGTGTACAAATAAAATAGTGTAAGTTTTATACAAATATACAAAGACTAAATTCAAAATAAAAAATAAAAAGGAAAATTATTTACAAATTATTTTTGGATTGAAGACCCATCTCCCTTTACTTCATTCTTAGTCGATCAGGTCAAGTCTTGATCTTCTCTCGAGGTTCGGGTCAATCTGCATTTATTTCATAAATACATCCTTTATTTTTATTTTTATTTTCTTTTATTTTTCTTTTCTTCTTTATTCTTTTATTTGAATATACATAGTGTTAAAAAATACATATTTAACAAACGCATGCTGAATGGTAAATTTATGAAATTAGTAGGTATTTACAACTATTTGACTAAGGAAATAAAGCTGAAATTAAAAAATAAAGGCGTTGAATCGTGGATTCATCACTTACCTCCATCTTAGATATACACTCTTCCCTTTACAATGTTCAACTATCATCTAGCCTTCTTTAAGCCTCTATCACTCAAAAGAACTCCCGTAAAATCTATCATCATGTAAAAGTTGCATCGAGACCAACTTCTCATTAGAACGTTGTTATTGGCAACAAGGGCAGATAGATCCTATCACTAGGATACCAAGATATTAGGTAATACCGTGCATGTCAATCCAAGTCTTAATTGAGCCTTTTTTGTTGGATTAGCCTCATCTATTATTGAACTTTGAGGAAACCACTTAAACCTTCATTTGAGCTCCTCCACAAGCCACATTAATCACCCTCTTGACTTCATCTCTTCATAAATTTGGGTTGTCTTCCTTTTCTCTATTTAACTCATTTATTAATTTTACCTTTGTATTGCATATCTGCCTCAATTTATCATCATGCCCAATTTGAGCATGACTTTGATTCTTCAAGATCGTTCTACAATTCAAATTCTCCCTTTATGTCCCTTGATGATCACCTCTGACCACCTCATTGGGTTAGAGCAATTTCTTTCTTTCAGTTGCACTCTATAATTGTTCATGTTCACCATCATCTCCCATTTAACCTTGTCGCCAAAGAATGGCCTCCATCTCCAGTTGAATCTATCATTCTTATAAGCCCCAAGTTGCATTGCCTTCTCAAAATGCAATAGTAAGATCTACAAGAGCAAGGAAAAAAATTAATTCATATCCTAAAAAGGTGATTAGAGAACTAACCTTGTGAATTTAAATTCACTCATGTTCATCAAATATCATGTAGTTCAGGTACCTTATTTCACGTAGATTTTCTATCTTTTCTATTTGATCTATATGCTGCTAATAAGATCCACATTTCTACATACCCATTAGGGGCATGTGGCTCTAATTGAAGCATACGTTGATTGGTCATAGATTTTAAGTAAGATATGCTCATCAAGAGCTCTAAGTTCACTTCATGTCCTCTAAGATCTCCTCAAGATCAAAGCCAAAAACTAACAGATAGATGAAGCTCTAGAGACCCTCAACTAATCAATTTGACGGAGCTAAGCTAGGACCTCTAGAGTTTCGCTAGTCTCTTTACCTTAATTGTGGTGAGCATCAAGGAAGAAGGCTTCAACACTTGACGCATGGACGATCAAATGGACTAAGATCGAGTGCTAGTGATTTAATATTCATCGTAAATCAAAAACATGGTGCAAACTTTGTAATAGTGCCCTCTATAAATTTTAAAGACTACAAGTTTGCCCATGCCAAATAAGGGGGCTATGCAATTGAGTTTCTGGTTTTTGCAAGCAGGTCACTCACAGACCTTTTTGTGAGCATTTTGTTTCTTTATTTTATGAATTTTTCTATATCACATGTTTACATCTTAGCCCCTTAAATAATTGCATTCTTCTATAAAATCTTCATTTTAAGCACATGTTATGTTGCTTCAAGTTCTATAAAGATTTGGAGTTTTTTTATTGTGTAATTGATTTTTTATTTTATGAAGCTTAATGCTTGGAAGTTGGTTTTAATTCAATTAAAATTATATTTGTGGAATTAATTCTGAAACATGTCATGATTATATATAGTTCTTTAGATGCTTTAACTTGTATCAAAATTCAAGACCTAGATTGTTGCTAGTGGATTTCATTACCTAAAGTAATTTAAAATCATGTGATAATATTTTGCCTTATTAAAAGTACCATGCATTCACTACACTTTCATTGAACTCAAAATAATTTTAGTTTGCTTTTTTATTTTTACTTGCTATACTATAATTGAAAAACCAAAAATAACCTTTTTATTGAAAAAATTAGAAAGCACACCTCAAAGTTCACACCTTGTCTATTTTTGTTGTTTTAATTCATATCCAAAAAAATTTTCAAAAATATTTCATTTTACTTTAAATGTCTCAAAAATAAAAACCTTTGAAAATTCATATAAAAATCAAGAATTTGTTAAAAAAACATTATCTGGTAGCATACCTAAGAAAATACCTATTTTGTTATTCATCTATATTTGGTACTTTTAAGGTACTTAAAAACATGTATCTTATATAATTAAGTTCATTTTCAAATGATCTTTGATTTTAGAATTCACTTCTTTTCTAGAAATTCCAAAATAAAAAAAAAGAAGTTTTAAAATATAAATAAGCTAAAAGTATTTACTCGATTCTATTTCTCTGCATTTTTATATGTATTCATCCTTGCATTGTATTTTATACTTGTATAAGTGTTGCTAAATGAACATGTTTTTAACTTTAAAAATAAAAAACAAAGTAAAAAAATTAAAACAGACAAATACCTAAATCCCTTGCACACCTAATTAACTACATGTACATGGTCCCAACTTTTTATTTCTTATTCGAGATCGATCTTAGGTCTTTCACAAGAAAAATTAACATAACAAAATACACCTTTATTTTATGAGCTGCTTTTCCTGTGAAAGCTACAAAAATGATGACTCCTAACATATGTGGAAAATCACTCATCACTTGTCTCAGTAACAAGAAGTAAATATTTTAATGTTGTCAAACAAATGCACATTACAAACATTATTGATCCAAATTGGAAAATTAAATGAAATATGCCTGATACTATTGTTGTGACAAATCTCATGACAGAATCTCCTGTACAGATAGATTCGCTTGAAAAATATACCTTGTTCATTTTTAGTGTTTCGTAGACTCTATTTTAGGTTGTTGGGATTAACCTAAACTTGGGCATGCAAGATGGTCATTGGAGCTGTAAACTCATCCCACCAACAAGACAACTGATTGATGTCAGCTCTCATGTCCTGCATCTCATTGTCCAATTGCTGAAGCAGATAAAAAATGTGTTGCAAATTAAGGATCTAATAATCTTGCCTTTGTGGAGGCTGATGCTAATACTGAGGTTGAGAATGATAGAGACCTTCAGCTAGTACTGGTGTGGGGATTGACCTTAAGGCCTGATTGATATTACTAAGGCTACTAGTGTTCTGTTGTTGGAGTATCTACATGCAAGTGATTATGGTGCGATGTGGTTGCTTGGTATCGGCATGAGGTGGACGAGATGACTAGTGAGAATAAATCGGCTGATGTGGTGCAGTCTCATTCATGGAGAGAACAAATATTGAAGTAATATGTAAGGTAGGTGCAATAATTATCCATTTGAGTACAGCTTGCCTGAACTTGAATGTGTTGTCATATGAGAGTAATAAGAGTCAAGTTCTAACCATGAACCAAGATGTCCTCCCTTAGTGCTAAGTAATTCCCTAAGCATGAACTTTTAAAAAAGTAAACTATTATTTTAATCCTAATTAAATAGACCATTAAAACTCAGTATTTAAATCTTTACGTGTATATCGGCACCTGAGGTGCCGGGGAGAAAGCCAAAATGGCACCTTAGTGTCGGCTTGAGTGGTAATTTATAGTTGTGTCGAAGCATTTTGCATCTGTATAATTTTAAAAACATTGTTACTATGAATAACTTTCTCCTATTTACTATTAAAGAGAAGCATATTTCATTGTAATTTCTTCTTAATGCAATGTTTTCATAGTCCTAATGGAAAATTTAAATAGTTGTCAGATCCACGATTACACGAGTGAAATTGAAGTTTAGACTTTAGATTTAGAATTCCATGGATACATATTTATTTTTGTGCATACGGATAATGATAAAAAAATGAGCTTCATTTTTTTTGCGGATAAAGATATAAATACATATGTAGTTCTTTTCTTTATGGCGATGAATAACCATTCATCTACCTTTATTCTTCCATTTTGTATTTGAATCTCTAGCAAATATTTGTAAATATCACTAATTTATGTAAATTAACATTCAATAGTCATATGCAATTAGTCTGTAAATGGCATGTAATTATCTGTATTTAAATCCAAAGTTAAATAATAAAGAAAAGAAAATGAAATAAATGAAGTATCAAAGATACGTAATGACCCTAAACCTCAATACCAAGTCAATATCGACTATGTCAACCATGAATAAACTAGGGTGAGATAAAATCCAATATACTATTCAAAGTCTTAATTTTATAACATGAAAATAACCATTTTACACCATTTTATTCTTTATTTTGCACACCACAACTAATAAAATATTCAACATGAAACATATATATATATATATATTAATATAGAAAATTATAAAAATAATTGCCAATAAAATTCATGCACAATGCAACTTGTATACGTAGATGAAAAATCTATAACCCGAACTTCACATGTCAATATCCCCTCCATATAAACTCAAATTGAACCAAACTCACCTCCATGGCATTCCAACAAAGTTATCTATCTAAAGATGGTGGTTTCATAAAAAATGGAGTCAAGATACAAAAGTTGATTTTCTGGGGTATTATTGTACTGCGTATTTGTATATAATATTAACATATTTTATTCTTTATATTTTTGACTTCTTTTCATTTTTATATAATTGTATATATTATATAAAACATATTTAAAATATAAACTTAAGTAAAAACGGGTAAAAAGACACTAAAATAAATAATACATTAATATATATGCATACAATACCTACAATAAGTATACACGTATTTATTTATGCATATAATAAAATCATAAAAATATGTACATATGTATATATAAATTTTATAAATATATAATTATGTAAATATAATAATAATTATTAAAAATATAAAATAAAAAAGGTAAATACACATATATTTTTTTGCAAAAATTAACAACTAATAAATTAACTCGTAAAAATAAATAAAAATAACAAAAAAAGTTTACTAAATTATAAATAATTTTCATGTTTTAAGTTTTAATTAATAAAATCAATTGATATTTATTATTGAATTAATAAGGGTTTTAATTCTTGTTTTATCCCCGTTGGTCTGACATGTACTAATGAGGTTCTTTCAAATGGTGACCACCCAGTCAAGTGTTCCTCCAGCTATCTCTTACTTCTGTTAGAGCGCTGACTCCCCTCTTGTCTCCCATTTCGATGCCACCCTCCTCACCATCTTTTTCCTCAAGCACCCCAGCATCCTACACCTCCCCATGTCCCTCTTCTATGTCCAAACCTTAGCCCTCACCAACTCCATGTCCTTCACACTTCATCTCCTTCATGAGATGACTGCCTTCCTTGTGTATAAATAAAACCAAACTCCTCCATTTTTTAGTTTGATCCCTCTTCTTCTGCCATAACCCCAAGGATCGACATCTAGAGGTTGACCCTTGTGACAGGAGGTGTCCTTCCTTGATTCATGGTGAGGAGAAGGAAGGAAGAATGTGATCCACCATTATCGGACTTTGTCCAGGTGGTACCTCTACTGCTTGGTCTTTCAACCAAGTATAGGCATTTTTTCTTTGCTTTTAGTGTAGTTTTCATACTCAATAGTGTATCCATGACTTTTATTTTGTCTTATTTAGTTTATTTTAGATTAGATTTAAATATTCATAGTATGCCAGAGCTTAGAGATCCAACCAGTGTTCACATGTGTTTGGCTGACTATTTCGACCTAGTAACCACCCCATTTCGATCCTATTCGTTTCTCCACTATCCAGATCACCCCTTCCACCTTCAATTTTTCACAAATCGAAGCATCAGATCTCCTCCACCATCCTCACTGGATATCATTCGCCCCCTTCCATTTTCGTATATTCAGCATCACTTTTTGGGTCGAGGAGCTCCGCCCTCAAGCCACGGAGTTAACCGTGTATGTGGCTGGACCAAAGATCCAACGTTTAGGCTTTCAAGTCAACAGAGTAATAAAGAAGACCCGGGCCTCTTCTAGTGATGTTTGGACCCTCCTGAAGCCAAGAAACCGATGCGAAACCATCCCAAGAATGTTTTGGGCCCTCTAGTTGTGAGAGAGGTGGCCGTAGTGAGAAGCATCAAAGGATTGAAGTCCAGGGAAGAACATGCTCCTCCCCATTCTTCTAGGCAGCCTCAGGACCGTCAAGTCGAGAAAGAGGCACGGATCAAATCTGGTCCCTTTATTTAAAAAAACAGATGTGCCTTCTTCGTCACTCATCATAAGTGAGAGATATGCGAGCACACGAAAGCTGCACATTAGCGTCCACGCGTCCCTTATGTGCTACCTCCTAGGTATATTGCATAACATCCCTGTTGATGAATACCCATTCATGCACCTTTATTCCTTTATTTTGTATCTAAAACCCCTAGCTAAATGCATGTAAATATATCTAACTTGCACAAATTAACAATCTGACTGCTGCATGTAAATAGAGCTTAAATACATGTATTTAAATACAAAATAAATGAATAAAGAAAAGAAAAGAAAATAAAAATAAAAGAAGTATTGCAAATACTGACTGGCCCTAAACCTCGAGACTAAGTCAATATTGACTTGGTCGACAGGAAATAAAGTAAGGGGATACAAGGGCAAATAGATAGAGACAAATTGACACTGTCACTAAGAAACCCTAGGTGGCCTATACACTGCATATAGTAGAAAGTTATACTAATTTATACACACTCATACACACTTCAAAAAAAAATATTTTTAACACCAAACATGTATCTAGAAATACAAATAAAAAGATAAAATTAATTACACTTAAAAATAAGGTATAATGTGACAGCGACACATAGTTGAAAAATCGTAAAAACATTTACAGATCCATATCTTCTCTACATGTACTCAAAATTTACCAAACTCACATTTATTGTACTCTAAATTAAATTATCTATCAAACAAAGATGGTTTCATTAAAATTGGAGTTAAGATGCAAAAGCTAACTTTTGGGTCCATATTGTACTATATACATGTATATTATATTCATTTTTATTAGTCTTTATATTTTTAGCTTTCTTTTATTTTTATATGCTTCTAAATATTAATTGAAATATATTTAATTAATAAATGTAAAATAAAATTATCGAAAATTCATTAAAATAATAATATAACAAAATACATAGGTATATCGTACATATATTATACATACCCATATAAGTACACAAATAAACTCAAGAAAATAATATAAAACTATATAAATACATATTTTAATATATTATCAATATATAAATTATGTATGTATAATAGTAAAATATAAAATACAAAACTAAAATCAAATACATACTATACAAGTATTTATACTTATACTTATACTGGTAAAAATTAACACATAATAAATATGTCGATAAAAATAAATAAAAATCATCTAAAAATAGTACATAAAATAATAAACATTTTTAATGTTAAAAAATTAAATCATTTGCTAATTTATTTATCTTTTATTTCCATTTTTATTTATGTTTGTCTTATAGCATCTAACGTGCCTATTGATGAATGTGAATTTTGTCTCTTTAATAATCAAGAATTTTAGTATAGGAGGTGAACACTATTTGTCAAAAACCACAATCTTTGAATGTTGTGGTTAAATTTTTTACTTGGCAAGCATACCAAGGACGAACACAGGGACACGAGCCTCTTCATCCATTTATCGAATTTTATAGATTAATTCATGAGTGAGTATCATCTAGTTTTAAGTCTTTGTGTAGATGAGATGCAAATAAAATATGCAGATAAAATAATTGTCAAATTATGCATGAAGGAGATCCAATTTTTATCTGATTTTTCAATGCAAGTATATGATGTGATGGACACCGTATGCAATGATGTGCAAAGGACGAGCATGCAAACTCTATCTACAAATATACCCTACAGAAAATGAGGACAAATTATGATTTAATTTCAAAGTTAAATCGAGTGTCAAAATCAAGAACAAGTATCTATTAATGAAAAAAAGTATAGAGCAATAGACATTATATATAATCAAAATTCATCATATTTAATTTAGAATCAATTCAAGAAATTAAAAATGCCATTAGATAGAGAATTAAATAAGCTTTAAAACGACACTGAAATCATGCAATTCAGACTTAAAATGCTCAAGATATTGAAGAAACAATGCAAGGACATAAATGTAATAAAAATTTGAGGAAAAGAAAGATAGATATTGTAAATAGTTCCCTGGAGGGACCTAATTATAAGTAAAGAAAATCGGAGGGGCCCTTCTGCAAATTTTCTTGAGGCGCGAGGGCATTAAAAGCTAGCATGACTTTATTGTAAATTGTATAGGCATACATGTGAGGCATGCGTTCCTCGACCTATTTTATTTTTTGGAAGCTCGAGGTGGTCTCTGTAAATAACCATGCCCTCACGCGCATGGCACGTGCGCGGGGCAAGGTTCGGGAGGCAGCAAGGCTCGGTGACACGCGGTAGCTGCTGATGCTTCGGCCAGTGGTTTGGGTCGTTCGATGTTGCAGGTTCGGTTGTGGCTACGTGGCTCAATTTGGGTCGTTGGATGGTCGTAAAGAGGCTCCATCCAATGGCTACTGTGCTTCTCCTCCGTCAAGGAAGCAGCGGTATAAGCGAGGCTTTTACGAGCTCGCCAGAGCCCCTACGTGCTCTTCCGAGACCATAGATGGTCCATGGACCTCTGTGGTCCTCTAGCAAGGAACGTCGATGGAAAGGGAAGCTCCCAGGGTAGTTGATGATGGAGGTCAATGTCGCAACGCTAGAGGTGGAGGTTGAAACTAGAGAGGAGGCTTGCATTCTGGCCACTGAAGCAATCGAGACCTGCAGGGGTTAGATCTTAGCCTAAGCGTGCATGCGTGAAGGTTGTGAGGTGGAATGGAGTCCCGTGGAGATGGAGGAGCGGGGAGTGGAACTCCTTCTCCGACGAGGCGAAGAAGAAGATTAGGCAGAGGTGAACATGCTGTGGAGAAGGGGAAGGGGCAAACAGAGTGGTGGCGAGGGTGAGGTATGAGTGGTGGAGCTTGTGAGATGGTCACATGACACTGATGGTGAGTGTGTTCGTTGTAAAAAAATGTGAGAAAACGTAAGAAAAAGCGAGGGAGGAGGTTACCTGGTCAGAGGGGAAGATAGGCGGAGGAATTGGCCTATGCTAAGCATCAGAAGATACTTGGGATCATCGCCTAGCCTACGCGGTCGTGCACGGAGCTCAACGGTGGCGGAGCCGTCGCAGCACGACCATGGTGGTCGTGGGTCATCACCAAGGCAGGGAGTCGTCATCGCCTCGATGAACCGTTCCTCTGCTGTCACCGAAGGGGTGGGGGAAGCTGGTCTATCGCATGGAAATGGTGGACGGTGAGTGGAGGTGGCAGAGGCGAAGTATTTAAGGTGGAGGTGGTGGCATTTCAAGAGGTCACGGTGGGGGTTTGCAACAGTGGCTTTGATGGTGTAGAGTGATGGATGGAGCATTGATGAGGTACACGAAGGAGGTGGAGGTAATGGCTACGCATGGGAGCCGTTATGGGGAGTAGAGTCTGGTCGTGAGCTCAAAAAATAGAAGGGGAAAAGGTGGTGGCAAGGTGTAATGTCTGGGGTTGGAAGGCATTGGAGGTAGACGACATATCTGAGTCGTTGGATCATGTGATCCAACGCCTCAGATGAGGGTGAGAACGGAGGGCTGAGATCATATCCTTAGATCTGATCCAGCAGTAGTTAGTAGAGAGGGAACGGATGGACCACATGGAGGTTGATGGGATCAATGGTGGAGATGTAGTGAATGACATGGAGGAGGAATAGCCATTGGATGTCAACGTCATCCAATGGCTGAGGAAGAGGTGGCTGTAAGTTGTTGAGATTTCATATGGAGAGGAGCTATAATGTCTAGAGATGAAGCGTAGAAGAACGATCAGGATGGAGGTGGGTAGTAGGTGATCTAACGACTAAGGGCGAGGCTGGGTGGCAAAGAGGGGAGGCGTCCACATGGACGGCCCAGAGGGCGCCATGTAGCCCATTCAGGAAATTCAGAAATTAATAAAATAAAGAAAAATAAAAAAGAAATAGAAGGAGGATGAATTAGGAAAAAGTTAAAACATGAAAGTTGTAGATCAAAATGAGATCTACAAGATTCATGTTGAAAAAAAGCCAAAAGAGATCATTTGTACAAAAGTGAATTTTTGGGAGTATTTTTAATGGGTTAAAAACACTGATTTTAATGGGTTTGAGATTTTTTGTATTTTTTATTTCTTTTAAAGGCTAAAACAAATGTATACAATAATTAATCCTTTTTATGGGTTTTTAATAAAATAGAAAATAAAGAAGAAATTTTAGTAAGTAAAAAAATGAATAGAGTTAGCTTTTAATAATCTTCACAATATAATACAAGTTAATAATAATGAATTATTAGTGGCTTTTATTGAATTGTTTAAGCTTGGGTATTAATATGTGGATTTTAGCATGATGAAATTTAAATTAATCATGTTCCTATACTTAAACTATGCTCGTCCTCGAGCATCTAAAGAATGAAGGAGTCAGATTAATTCCTGACAGTGCATGTGAAATTTCAAGGCTTAATTATTCGACGACCCTTAATTTAAGTGATCCTAAAATTCTGGGCTCAACCATGCTCTAGTCAAAAGGAATCCAACTTCTCTAATTATTAGCTGTTTGTACACAAATATAAGGATATGAATTTTCAGTGTACTGTAATCATGAGAGTCGAGTCGAGACATCACCCAAAGTTCTAGTCCAAGAGACTCTCTTCTAGACTTACTCTTCAATACTAGGGAATAAGTTGGTTCTTGCTTCAGTAAACCGTCTTTGTCAGACTTGAAGGTTTAGATGGACGACTAGATGATGGAGGGCATATGATTGTGTTAATTTTTCTCTCCCTCATATTGGAACAAGAGGCCTCTCGAGTGCCTTATTACTCAACACATGTAGATTTTTGTTTGTTGATCAATGTATCCGTCAAGAGAATTTGGAGTCGTCTGCACTTGTTTTTCTGGGAGTACACCGGGGTGTGTCTTTTTTGAGTATCTAAGATACCTTTGACACCCAGACTTGTATCTATAAGATGCAGAGCCCTTTTATGGTGCTAGCCCAACTCCTTGGTCCTAACAGTGTTTGGTCCAGGTTGACACTTTGGAAATGTTTGGGAATGCCTGCCTTTGGTGGAAGCTCTTTGTAATTTGACTTTGAAGGATAGAGCTTTTTCTTGATAAATTTCTTTCTTTTCTTTTGTTTTTGGCTAGCTCCATTGCTTTTACCAAGAGTTGGAGCACACTGATCAACAATTATTTATGTTTCATCACACCCTGACACATAGGTAGATATCAAACGATAGCATGCGAACTTGTTCACATATAGTGTTTTGTTGACACAGGTTTCTTTAAGCCTTCATTAACTTTATTCCATCCTCGAGCATTATTAGATCAGGTCTAAACTTAAATCACCAGTCCTAGTTCCTCAAGTGAAAACTCAACTCATCTCATAAATCATGCAGTTAGTTATGTGTTGTGCTCATCATATTCTTTAGAAGGTAGAGATGAAGAGTGCAATATAGTGCTCAGATATTTCAAACTAGGGAAGTGTGGATTATTAAGTTCAAATTCCTAATGACTAAGACTGGCAAACTCAGTCTCTTAAGATCTCAGAAAGCAAGTGTCCTCAAAATCCTTAAGCCTTAAGTGAATGTGAATGTGTTAGGAATACACCAACCCCTTGGTTAGTGAGTTTTCTTTGTGATTTTTATCTTTTTGAAAAATTTTATGAATTGTAATTTTTTATTTTTTTAATTCTTTTGAGAGACAATGACTGGCCCAAGTTTATATGAATAATTGCATCTACTTCCAGCCTGTATGGGTGTAAGTACGGATCATTAGGCGGACCCGTGTTACTTGAGGACGGATCCATAGACAATGTCCTTTAAACCACCCACTCTGCTAAGGGAGACCGAAGTTCCCTCACTGAAGAGTAGCTACTCATTTTTCAGCCTAGTAGTCATAGTCTCTACAAAAGATAAAAATTTTAATTTTCAGTTTTTTTTAATTTTTTTTATTTTTATGGAGTTTTTTAAAAAGGTTAATTTTAACTACAAAAAGCTATTCCCTCAATTTAAAAAGATTTTTACAACAATTTTTACAAAAATCATTTCACCAGTCAACTTAAACCAAGCCTAAAAATTTTTCAAAAATTTTAAAACACGAGTTATGGCTAAAGTATATATACAATAATATACGATATATCCCCTTATACTTAACTTTTAATATGTTTTCATAGCACACGTGATATGAAGCCATAGCTCTGGTTAAATACAAGGTGATATAGCAGAACTAATTGGACGGTCCCCCTATACTTAGGTCAAAAATGACCTAAGTATAAGAGGACAGATAGAGGGAGGAATGAATGAATCGGGTCCCCACTATACTTAGGCTGAAAATAGCCTAAGTAAAGGATGCATAATTTGGTTGGGGGCCCCGTGGTTGTTAGAGTTAGAAGGGGCTTTTATACAGAAGAATCTAAAGGAGATGGGAGGGGGTGAGTGTGGTGAATTTTTACAGATTAAGATGTGGGAGGGGGTGTACATTGTGGTAGATGCGCGGGGGTGATGTGTATGGGTGTGTATACAGAGATGGTGCGGGGGTGGGGTGGTGAGTGGATATACAGAGTGAATGTGTGTGTTGGGGGGAGTAGATCATCTAGTGATCTACTCTCTCTTTTTTTACAACAAATTGAATAAAATGCTGATTAAAAAATCCTCAAGTCTTCCTTGATTTTCTTCTGCAGCTCCTCTCAACGGGAGCTCCCAACTCCACGCCTTGATATAGATCAAGCGTCCTAGATTTTCATGGGCCCTGCCACAAAAGAAATAGTCATAGAAATTATCAAGAAATATAATCAACAAAATGATACAAAATCAACATGAAGAGAAGACTTGGAAATTTTGAAAATATTCACATAAAAAATAATTCAACAAATAAATAAAGGTAAGTCATGTGTCCCCGGCAACGACGCCATTTGATGAACACGAATTTTGCCTCTTTAATAATCGAAAATACTAGTATAGGAGGCGAAAAACAATTCGTGAAAAGCCACAATATTTGAATGTTATGGATAATTTTTTTACTTAGCAAGCATACCAAGGTTGAATACACGGACACGAGCCTCTTCGTCTATTTATCGAATTTTATAGTTTAATTCATGAGTGAATATCTTCTAGTTTTAATTCTTTGTGTAAATGAGATGCAAATAAAATATGCAGACAAAATAATAGTCAAGTGATGCATGAAAGAGAGGCATTTTTATGTGATGCAAGTATATTATGTGATGAATACAGTATGCAATGATGTGCAAAGGACAAGCATGCAAAGGCTATTTGCAAATATGCCTTGTAGAAAATGAGCACAAATTATGATTTAGTGTCAGAGTCAAATCGAGTGTCAAAATCAAGAACAAATATCTATTAATGGCAAAGATTACAGAGCAAGAGACACTATAAATAATCAAAATTCATCATATTTAATTTAGCGTCAATTCAAGAAATTAAACTTGCCATTAGATAGAGAATTAAATAAGCTTCAAAACAACAATGAATCATGCAATTCATACTTAAAATGCTCAAGATATTGAAGAAACAATGAAATAGCATAAATGTAATAAAAATATGTGAATAAATATAGATATTGCAAATAGGTCCCTAGAGGGACCTAGTTACAAATAAAGAAACTGGAAGGGCCCTTCTACAAATTTTCCTGAGGCGCAAGAGCATTTTGCAATAATAAAAAGCCAACATGGCTTTATTGTAAATTGACTAGGCATGCATGTGAGGCACGTGCACTTAGACCTATCTGTAATTTCTCGAAAGCATGGGTGGTATTTGCAAATAATCCTGCACGAGGTTCGGGAGGTGGCGAGGCTCGGTGACATGCGGCAAATGTTGATCCATCGGCAAGTGGTTCACATCGTCCGATGTTGTAGGTTCGATTGTGGTTATGTGGCTCAATCTGGGTCGTTGGATGGCCGCCGAGAAGCGTCATCCAACGGCTCCTGTGCTTCTCCTCCGCTGGGGAAGCGGCGACGTAAACGGGGCTACGGCGAGCTCACGAGAGCCCCTCCATGCTCCTCCGCAGTCGTAGATGATCCGTGGACCTCTGTGGTCCTCTGGCAAGGAACGCCGACGGGAGAGGAAGCTCGGAGGGTAGCTGATAATGGCGGTCAATGTTGCAACGTCGGGAGGTGGAGGTCGAGACCGGAGAGGAGGCACGCGTTCCGGCCAATGAAGCAATCGAGACCTACAGGCATGCATGTGTGAGGATTGTGAGGTGGAATGGAGTCCCGTGGAGAAGGAGGAGCGGGGGATCGGAACTCCTTCTCCGATGAGGTGAAGAAGGAGATGGGGTGGAGGTGAACATGTTGTCGAGAACGGGAAGGGGCAAAAAGAGTGGCTGGTGAGGGTGAGGTATGAGTGGTGGAGCTTGTGAGATGATCGGATGACAGTAAGTGTGTACGTTGTAAAAAATATGAGAAAATGTAAGAAAAAGAGAGGGAGGAGGTTACCTGGTCGGACAGGAAGATAGGTGGAGGAATTGTCCTATGCTGAGAATCAGAAGATGCTTGAGGTCATCGCCCATCGTGCGTGGAGCTCAGCAGTGGCATAGTCTCCGCAGCACGGCCATGGCAGCTGTGGGTCGACACCAAGGCAGGTAGTCATCATAGCCTCGACGAACCGCCCCTCCGCTGTCACCGGAGTGGTGTGGGAAGCTTGGCTATCACCTGGAAATGGTGGATGGGGAGTTGAGGTGGTGGAGGTGGAGTATTTAAGGTTGAGGTGGTGGCGTTTTAGGAGGTCACAGTGGGGGTTTTCAACGGTGTCTTTGATGGCGTAGAGTGATGGATGGAGCGTTGATGAGGTACGCGAAGGCGGAGTAGGTAACGGCTACGCAGGGGAGTCGTTATGGGGGCATAGAGGCTGGTAGAGGTGAGCTCCAAAAATGTAAGGGGCGGAGGTGGTGGCGAGGCGTAACGCCTGGGGGCGGAAGGTGGTGGAGGTAGACGATGTACCAGAGCCATGGATCATGTGATCCAACGACTCAGATGAGTATGCGAACAGAAGGCTGAGATCAGATCCTTAGATGTGATCCAGCAGTAGTTGGTAGAGCACGGATGGATGGACCAAATGGAGGCTGAGCGCGATCAAGGGCGGAGATGGAGTGAATGATGTGGAGGAGGAATTGCCATTGGATGTCAACATCATCCAATGGCGGAGGAAGAGACGGTTGTGAGTGGTTGATATTTCATCTCGAGAGGAGATTTGACGGCTAGACATGATGCAGAGAATAACAGTTAGGATGGAGGTGGGTAGTAGGTGATCTAACGGCTGAGGACAAGGCTGGGTGGCGAAGAGAGGAGGCGGTCACGTGGGCAGCCCAGAGGGCACCACGTGGCCCAATCAGGAAATTCAGAAATTAGTAAAATAAAGAAAAATAAAAAAGAAATAAAAGGAGGATGAATTTGGAAAAAATCAAAATATGAAAGTTGTAGATCTCGATGAGATCTACAAGTTTCACATTGAAAAAAAGCCAAAAGAGGTCACATGTACAAAAGTGAATTTTTGGGAGTATTTTTAGTGGGTTAAAAACACAGATTTTAAGGGGTTTGAGATTTTTGTATTTTTTTCTTTTAAAGGCCAAAACTAATATATACAATAATTAATCTAATTTTTATGGGTTTTTAATAATATAGAAAATAAAGAAGAAATGATAGTAATTAAATACAATAAATAGAGTTAGTTTTTAGGTTAATGATCTTCACAATATGATACAAGTTAATAATAATGGCTTATTAGTGTTTTTTATTGTATTATTTAAGCTTTGGTATTAATATGTGTATTTTAGCATGATGAATCTTAAATTCATCACCTATGCTTAGGTTTAGCCCTGTCAGACGTCGCTGACCGCCTCTCTCTTCGCCATTTTTTCCAGTTCGATCCATTCACCATTTAGTCTAATGTTCTTCACAAAATATGAACCTCGATCCGTGAACTTTCACGCCATGATCTTTGTTGGGGAAAAGATACATCGATGCACTCGCAATCTCTAGCACAAGTCACCTCCCTATTTAGTCTCGCCTCCGACCTCCATTTGATGTTGATCCATTTTGACCCATCTTCATCCCCTTTTCTCTTCTTCTGGAGCATCCCTAATGACAATAGGTGCATCTCCTGAGACTTAGGCATGGAGAAGGAGGTGGAGGAATGAGATCCAAGCCTCGCCGGACTTGCTCTAGTGAAGCTATCCCGCACCATGATTTTCAGGTCTGAGTTGCTATTTCTTTAGCATTTGAGGTAGCTCATGCAACTTAGTGTAGTATTTTATTACAACATTTGATTTGTAGAATATATTAATTTTAGATTTTCAGATCACTGGAGCATTAAGCTCCAGCTGAAATTCCTTGTATCCAAACTGTGATCGACCCACATTTCCACCCCATTTTAAATCCTCGTCACATTCTTCACATTTCCCCCCTTGTTTCCCCCTCGATCATGCAAGAATCTAGTTCCACTGAGCTCTCGTCTGCCACCTGATGAATCTCCATTTCATCACCTTTATTCTATCATTTTGGCCTCAAAAACCCCAGCAAATGCATGTAAACAACAATAATTTGTACATAATAGCATTCATTATTCATTGTATTAATTGTACATTAAATAAAGTTTTTAATGCCAAAATTATAGAATAAAGAGAGAAAAGAAAAAGGAATAAAATATTGTAAATATTTTATGACCCTAACCCCGAGACCAAGGCCAGCATGGTATTGGTCGACAAGGAATAAAGTAGGGGGAGATAAGGGCCAATAATACAATAAATACCTCATTTATTTATTCATTCATTTATGCATTCTTGACACCTATTTTGTACATAATTATTTATTCATCAAATTAAAATCTTTTGTACATGAAAGTTGTAGATAATAATGTAAATAAAAATACAAAATTTAGTTTGTATAAAAACAAGACTCAGTGTACATTTTATACACAAAATAAAAAGCAAAAATCTTAACTTCACAGACCCATATCTTACAAATAAAAACTCCAAATCACCCAAACTCACCTTTAATTGTATATAGCATTTCATAAACTATTTTATAAAATTGGTTTCATAATTTTTGGAGTCCATCTGTGGAAGTTAGGTTTTTGGCCCTTCTTGTACATAATACCTGATTAAAATATTTATTTTATTTACTATTTATTATTTTTATAAAGTTATATTCTTAGAATTTTATAAATAATATTCATAATACATGTACATATTGAAATTAAAAGAAAACCAAAAAGAAATTTCAAAAATAAAATAAGCCTAGATAATACCTAGGCAAAATACCTATGCTACCTATGTGTATATAAATAAAGGGGAAAACATTCTTTAATTATTTTATTCATCTATATTTTTCTAAAAATATATATATTACACATAACTTATTAAAAATACAAATCCAAAATAAAAACAAATAAAATTCATCAAATAAATAAAATGTATATGATATACATAGGTAAAATACCTATAAGTATACATACATACACATACATCTATTTATTTAAAAATATAAATAAACTCATAAAAATAAAATAAAAATATATTTATACTCACAAAAATAAGTTATAAAATTATAAAATAAGAAACTAAAATAATAAAATAAAATAAATAAACTAAAAATAAAATATACAAAAATACATATAAAATACATACATATACACATTATTTTAATAAAACCATAATAAAATACTTCAAAAAAATAAATAAAAATCATAAATAAATACTACATGAAATAATACACATTTTTTATTTTATAGGAAAAAAATAATAAAATCATTTACTATGCCAAATAATTCAATTTCGCGAAATATTCCCTATTCTATCTTATAGCGGGCTGAGGTGGACCAACCCAGTCCCTCCGCGCGTTGACCCCGGTCAACTGGACCTCCAGGCGTCTGACTTCACGCAACCTGTCTTCTCCCCGATTTCCGCCATTTTTCCCGCCTGGCTCAGTGAACCATCGCACTCGCTTCCTTCACAAGATTTGTCCTCTGATCATCCATGATGCCCGCCAAGATCATAGATCAATCTGATACTCACTGGTTTAATCAATAATCGCCGGTCAATAAGGCCACTCGTCAATGTCTATAAATAAAAAGCTCCGCCTTCCTCCGCGAATTGGGCCAATTTCACCCCCCTTCCTGTGCTTGATTCGATTCCTGGCGTTGTCCTCGTGACAGGAGGAGCTTTCCCAGCAGTTGACTCGGCCGGAGAAGGAGGAAGTTTTGACGCGGTGGTGCTCCGGCGACCACCCTGCTCCCTGGCGGCCCCCAGGTATAAGAGCTGTTCTTTCTTGCTTAGTAGTTAGGTTTTAGTATTAGCTTTTAATTCCAGCCCTTAGGTTAGCATTTAGATGATTAGCTTAGGCCAAAATCAGAAATTCGAAGTTCGCCGGAGCTGAGCTCCGGCGACTTCCCCACTGTGATCCCATCTGTCTCCGATCACCTAAATCGCCTCATCTCCATCCCCTTCGAGTTCTCCATCAAATGCACACACTTGTTCAACCCAGGACCCCAGGTCTTGGCGAATCGGAGCTCCTCCTCCGCCCTTCGTCGGAGCTCCTCCGTTCCACCTCATGTTGCTGCACAGCTTCAACCTTTTTGGTCGAGGAGCATCCCCTCGAGCCATGCTATCTTCCTGTGCAGGTCTGGTGCGCAAATCAGCACCCTGAGGCGAAATCAAGTCACGCCGGAGGTACCTGGAGCCCCACTTCTTCTCCGACCTCGCGAGGGTGCTCCAGTGTACCTCTGGTCGATCCAACACCTCCGGACGACAGAGGAACCTTCCAGGAAGCGATTGAGACCTTCAGGTGCGACGAAGACCGGCGGAGGAGCGAGATCCGAGCGGAGGAAGCTCGCCCAGGCGAGCGTTCTTCCCTGTTCTTCCAGATGTTCTCTCCGCCGTTGGATGAAGACGAAGGCCCAGTTCAGGTCCCAGCCGTCCGATGGAGCTCTGCATCAACCGTCAGATCACGCGAGTGATCTAATCCAAGCGCTTCATCGGCGAAGCGGTACCAGCCGTTGGATGAGCGACACGTGGCAAGTGAAGAAATCCCAACCGTTCGCCAGCGCGCATTTTAGGGGTAATTTGCATATCTAGCCCCCGCCTTTTTTGTATTTAATTTTTAGTATTGTAAAATAAATATAACGTTGTAAATAATGTGGATATTTTGCTTATGACCCCCTGTAGTTTTTGCATATTACACTTGGGTCCAGTCCACGTCACCTCACGTGTAGTCCCACGTGAGGTGGTAAAATTGCACAAGTCCCCCTGTAGATTTGCATATTTATGTTTAGTCCATTAAATAAAATATTCAGTGTATTATTTTTGTGAAAAATTGCAACCAGGACCCTTTATTTTCTGTAATTGCGTTTAGGTCCCTGTGAGTGCGGATCACGTGCTGTCCCGCGTGATGGTTAAATTGCAAGGGGACCCTGGCGGGTTTAGTTAATTAGTTTTAGTCCTTAAAATTGCAAAACACGTTATAATATTCTGGTATTTTTGCACCTGTGCCCCTGGATGTTATTTTATTTGCAAAAATGCCCCTGCCAGGCTTAATTACTTTTTGTGTCTTTATCTATTTATTAAAAATACCTATTAGGCTTCTAAAAATTCACAAAAATTAGGGTAGATGCTCCATGCTATGCTTGTTCACGCCCATATTTTAGTTTGCATTTTTTTGCATTTTTCCTAATTATTAAAAATGAAAAAGAAGCCATTTTTGTACTGTCTAAATTAGAAAATACAAAAAAATTAGAAAATGTTTGTGAAAAATTCCAAAAAAATATATATGTAGTATAATTATATACATATTGAGTCCAGAAAATTAAAAACCCTAAAAATCTGAAAAAGAAAATTAAAAAAATCATAAAACCCCAAAAGCAACATAAAAATTAGAAAAACTCTTTAAAAACCCTAAAAATACATTTCTCTCTTTTATAATTATCTATATATTATTATTAATATGTGAAAATTAATTTGGGCAATTTTGGGTATTATTTGATATTTTTAAAAGCCCTAATTGTATTCGGCCATTAATATAGTCCTATATTAAGGACCTTTTTGAAATTAAAAAAAAAAAGAAATCTTGTAGATACTATATTTTGCATAAATACATATATACTGATATATGTACTCTATAGATCTTTTTCTCCTCACACCTATCTCTATATATATATATCCCTATACCTATATTATATATTCTATGTATATCTATGTCCCTATATAGATAATATATATAAAAAGAAAATGTAAAAAAAATATATATATATATATATAAAAATATGAAAACACAATAAAAGGCATAAAAAAAATATAATAAAAAAAATATATATATAAAATTAAAAACCCACATAAAACAAGCTTCACACATGGATGACTTGGTGATACATCTAGGCTACGCATTTTGTATTGCTCTCTGTGGTTCGACCTCTACATGCTTGTCACTATACATTTTGTTGTAGAGTAATAAAAATTAATTCACATTTATTTTTTTTGGGACTTAATTGATGCATTCTTGCTGTGTGGGTTAATTGTTGATTGACTCCAGGATTTGGTTGGTCGACACTACGACTGTGCTCCCGCCTTGTGTGGAACACAAGACCGGTCGGTTCGGGGGTTTATCAAATGGCGCCGTTGCCGGGGAGCAATGAGCATAGCCAAATTGATTTTTTGTCATTCTTGTATAAAAATGTAAATTCATGATTCATTCTTTGTGTGAGCAGCTAGTGTTTTAATGTCATTAATCACCATGCTTTATTTCTTTATTTATTGTGATTATTTTTCTCTGCTCTATTTAATTGACTAAGTATGCTAATGCAATCTTTTTGTGACTTTGATGCAAGGGACCCCCACGCAAGGATGGCTTCCTAGGAGGCCAAGGCAGCCGAGCTTGGAGGAGGATGGTCTTCTCTGCTCCTGACCATCTGGAGAGTGCACCAAGGAAGCAAAGAGAGGGGCATTAGATAGGCTAGATACTTAGGGAAATTATTTTTGTAATTCATGGTGAGAGAGAGAGACTATTTTGGCATGTAATAATTAACAGGACTCTACTCTTCACAATGAGGTCCAGTGCCTGGGTGTCTGTTCACCTGGGGGCCTCATCGCTGTTTTCCCGCGATTTCTACCGCCTTCTTTATTTTGTTTCCCGCTGTTTTGAGCTTTCCGCCTTTATTTTACTTTGTTTTGTGTGCTTGGAGCCCCTAGATATAGGTTGCTTGACTCGGTAGCTAGGTCCAAACATTAATAAGAATGCATGTTCCTATAGTCTACTTCGATTGGATCTAGTCAAACTCAAACAAGTTGTAAATTCGTCTCTTAGCCCGCCGCGCCGCGAGCTCACACCCGAACAAGCGCTTTCTCCTACTCCAAATGTGTTGGGCAGAGGAGGGGTGAGCCAAGACCGGACTCTCTTGGGCTAGAGACGAATGAGCAACTTATGGTTCTTCACGTTAATAGCAGCTTATGTTTAGGACGATTTTGTGCCTTGCATACCGACATGTAGATAGGTTTAAAAATTCTGTTTTGCATACCACATGGAGAGAGCTGGGATGCACTGTAAGTCTTCTAACTCAGCATGCATCATTTGGTTCAATGGTGAGATTTCCATCATGGAACCACTTGCACGGCTTTTCCGCTATCTCCCTCTGATTTTGAGCACCTAGGACTTAAATGAAAATCTACAAAAACGTTAGGCGCTGGTATGAAAACGGATCCAAAAAAAAAGTGAAAACCAAAAAAATTAAAACAAGGGGACTGCTAAATAAACTTTGACCTTAATTAAAATCTGTAATGGACTATCCTTGTACCGGGTTCATAAAGCCCTCATTGTTTTCAGGTACTTTGGAGGGGGACCAAAACCCTACTCCCTTGAGCGAGTGCGACCCCTAAGGATTAGAGCCCAAAACCCAGTCTGCAACTGCCTTGTGTATCGCCTGGATTTCCGAAGTAATGGCGCTTCTATCGTACGTAGGCGAGTAGGACTTGGTCACCAATGGTGACTCTCTGTTGTGAGAGCATCGACCCTGTCCGAAGTATTGAGCATAGGCCACGCCTTCACGGGGGTGTCTGTCTCATCGTCCTGCGTCCGAGTAGGTTCTTGCACGCTCACGGGTGATTCCGTTGCGAGCGAGAACCGAAGTATTGGTTTCGCCTATCGGCTTCCTCTCTCTTTTCTTTGGCTGAGTAGGGATCCAGGAAGGGTTACAAGGACTCCAAAAAGTACAGACTACAGGTTACACAGGAGGAGGACAAGTACGGGATACTCTTCCGGCAGTACTCTCTCTCCTTTAGGGTAGCGTACTAAGGACTTGTTATAAGAAATGCCTGAAAAATCACAACTCTAAAAAATGAAAAGATAATAAATAGCCGAGCTCTCACGGCTTCACATGGTGTGAGTTGGTGAACCCGATTTTATCTTGTGTTTGTATGGATCTAGATTAAGGTTCAAAGATCAGAGTCCCGCGCCTTTGCGCTAATTCTGTTATGTCTTCCTTTGACCACCCCGCTCAACCGAGCCTTTCTACTGTTTTACACTCCTTTTTGTTCCTCGTTAACCATCGTATCGTTCTTCCAAAATCCGATATTCTCTTGTGCTCCGCGAAGTTGATCCATGGATGGTTTCGTCGGGACCATGCCGACACCTACATCAATTTCATGGACTCACCTTCGCCAATAATTTCGAGGCGATTCCCGAGAACTGATCCGGACTTTGCGGATCGGACTCCCGACTCCTCGTTTTCTACCTTTCTCTTGGCCACCCAATAAACTGGGATCACTTTTGTCCCACTACCGCCGTTGTGAATGGGAGTCGATTACAGTCTACATCATTTTTCCATTCACAACACGCTGGGGTTGACTTGGACTCCAGCCTCATCACGACAGCTGAGTATTTATGGCAAGTGATCTGATTCGGACCGTCTCATTATGCAGATAGAAGCCAGTGCGAGCCCTGGAGACTACTCCGGAGTTCATTTCGTCCGATTCAGACCCTGACATGGCGCCAGGAGGAAAGGGCAAGGGTCAGCAGCCACCCATACCAGAGGGACAAATGCCAGATCAGAACCAAGTCAATGCACAGTTGCTGGCATCCATCCAGGCAATACAGCAGCAGCTGACTGAGCAGGCCCTTACGCAGACCGCTTTCCAGGATATGTTGAATGATATGATGAACGATGGAGGAGGAGGCCGAGGCAGAGGAGGCAGGGGAGGAGGAGGTGAAGGTGGAGGAGGTGGTGACGACCCCAATGATGATCCTGAATTACCACCACAGCCCAAGCCAACACTCAAGGAAACATACAATCCGGGAGACAGCCAGATGACCGAGTGGATTCTCATTCCACCGGTACACGCTCACTTTGAGCTGAAGCCCCAATTCATAGCCCTCCTCCCTGCATTCCATGGCAACACCAATGAAGAGCCATACATTCACCTGCAGCAATTCTCCCGCATTTGCCGCACCACCCTCTATCCGAATGTCCCCCTGGACATTGTAAAGATGACGGCTTTCCCCTTCAGCCTACAGGACAAGGCCCTTTATTGGGTCAATCATATGGGGAAGGTTGTGACAACCTGGGAGGAGCTAAAGTCCGCCTTCTTGCACAAGTATTACCCTCTGGGTCGACTCAACCAGATGCGGGCCCGTATCAGTAATTTCTCCCAAGGACCCCATGAGTCGATACATGAAGCATGGGAGAGATTCACTGATCTGCAGGAGAAGTGTCCCCATCATGATATTCCGAAGACCAGCTTGGTTCAGCATTTCTTTGGGGGACTGAACATTGAAAGTCAAAGGCTCGTAGACGCAGCATGTGGGGGCTCCCATTTCAACAAGGATGAAGATGTTGTCTGGCAAATTTTCGAAGAAATGGCCGAGGGAGAGGCCGCACTCTCTTCATCCAAGGCGTACCAAAAGCAGCCCCAGATCCTCCAGAAACAAGTTCACATGGCTGCATCGAAAGAAGCAGAGAGAGATGAGGGCTCCAACCTCAGTATCATTGGGGGCCATCTCTCTAAGGTTGATATTATTGAGAAGCGATCACAGGACCTTGAGAAACTCGCTGTGATCGAGAAGAGGACCCAGAACCTGGATAAACTGGATCACATCACCAAGCAGCTAGAACTGCTGGTAGGTACCATCAATTCTGTTCAGTCGGCAGCACCGCTTGAAGCTCCAGCTGAGAGAAAAGACGAGCAACCACCGCTACACCAGCCTCAGCCAGGCCAGCAACCACCGACAGTTCAGCACGTGTACTACGTGCAGGCACCTGATCAGAGCCAGCCGCAACAGCAGATGGTTGTGTACCAACCAGAGTTTATCTCAAACACCGATTCAGTGTTCCCGCCACCACCCCTGGTTCAGGAAGTTAATGGGGTTTGGACTAATGATGCACAGCCGACCCGTCCTCAGGGACAACTCCAGGGTCAGCCATTTGCCAACCGGCAGTACCACCAACCTCAGGGTGGTCGTTTTGGGCACCCCTCTCAGCAACACCAGCAGCCTCCTCAATTCGCACATCAATGGAGGCAGAATTTTCCGTATCAGCAGCAGCAGCAGTATCGCCATCCGCAGCCGTATCACCAATACACGGCTGCTCAGCCTCAACCTTACCAGCAGTATCCACCTCCATCCTACCAACAACTTCAACTTCCTGCTCCACCACAGCAACACCACCAGCAGCCTCCCCACCCATCTAACCAACAGCAGCGTGGTATGCACGCTGCATCTTCTGATGCGCCCCCTGCTAATCCCACCATGGAGTGTCTAGCCCAGCTTGTCCAAGGGCTAGCAGAGATGACCAAGCGGCTTGACGACCTGACCGCCACTCGCACTACCATTCCGGCGCAGGTCGAAGCCAACCCCAACAATTTCAAGAAGAAGGAGCAGGTAGAATGTGATGTCCAGTCCGCGTGTGATAATGATATTACTGTTTTTTCTAATGCTGTTACTCTCAGGAGCGGTAGGGCCTTGCCTCCGCCTGCTACCAGATATGGGGTGAATAAAGAAACAGGTGGATTGTCATCTTCCGCATCAGCCGTGCCAGCTCCAGGGACGGGTGAGGAGGAAGAGGAAGGAGAAGCCAGTCCAGCCGTCGTGCATTGCCAGAAGCAATTCCAGCCAAAAATACAAAAAAATCCGCAAAAACAAAAACACCAAAAAGAAGCCTGTAGCAGAAGTGAAGCCGCGCCAGCCTTGGAGGAGCCGCCAGCAGCAGCCGATCCTACGCCAGCCGATGGAGCCAATGCTACCCTTTTTGATCGCCCAGCAGTACCAGCAGAGTTAGATCCAGCTTGTACGCCTTTTTGTATTCCGGATGTACAACATTCTGTGGGCGATGATCTTGATGTAAATAAGAACTCTAATTTTCCTGCCAGTAATATGAATATTCCTTTTCCGCATGCAATACAAAAATCCAAAAAAAAGACAAAAAGAAAAACTGCATTGTCTGATCCTGGTGTTGTAGATATTTTGGATAAATTGACTGTTGAGATTCCCTTGTTAAAGGCCGTGGAATACATGCCAGCTGTGAAGAAAGGATTGAAAGAGGCATGTACTAACAGGCGTCGCCCAGCGCAAGACAACAGACGCCGAGAGGTAGAAAAACACGTTCTGTCCATGGCCACAGTTGCAGCTATCACCAACCTCCCCCAGAAAAAGCAAGACTCAGGAGCACCTCTGATCAGTTGTGTGATCTTCGATCAGGTCTTCGAGCGTACTCTTCTTGACAGTGGTTCTTCCATCAACCTTCTGCCCTCGTCCATAATGCAAGAATTCGGGCTGGGACCGCTCAAGCAGACACGAATGATCCTTCAGTTCGCTGACCGATCCGTTAAGCGGCCCCGCGGTTTGTTGGAAGATGTGATAGTTACAGTGCAGGATATGAAATTCCCAGCTGACTTTGTAGTCCTTGATATGGACTCCCCTGCACCACTGCTCCAGACTCCTATCATCCTCGGCAGACCATTTCTCCGTACTTCAGGCGCCGTGGTTGACTACGGGTCTGGAAAGATCACCTTCAGCTCAAAGACCCAGCGAATCACCATCAACATGAACAAAGAGCAGAACGCCACAACTGATGAGAGTCAAGCAGCATCAGAAGCAGACTGTGAGTTTATTGCAGAGATCAGAGATTCAGAGTTATCATTGGATGATCCATGGACCCGAGAAATCCTCACTCTTGAGGAGGACTTGGAAAGCACGGTCAGCATATGCTCCGATGATTTGTGGGAGACAGATTCTCAGATGCAGGCGCATCTGCTTGAGCATTCACTTCAGACCGAACATAATCAGCTCACCGCAGAACCGTTCGGTACATCACTGGGATCTCAACAGGATGTTGAGGATGGTAACAGTCTCAAAATACATTCCACCACCAGCATAGTATCAGAAGTGACCGGTAAAGGGGACAGCCCGAAACCAGAACTCAAGCCACTTCCTGCAGGCCTGAAGTATGCTTTCCTTACGGGTGAAGAACACATGTATCCAGTCATTATCAGCAGCAGGCTGAATCTGGATCAAGAATCTCGACTTCTCGAGATTTTAGAAAAGAACCGCAAGGCACTTGGTTGGAGCGTATCAGACCTCCGAGGGATAAATCCAGCTCTGTGCTCACACCATATCTATCTAGAAGACGATGCCAAGCCGTCCCGCGAATTTCAGAGAAGGCTAAACCCTAACCTTCGGGACGTGGTAATGAAAGAAATCACAAAGTGGTGTGATGCAGGCTTCATTTATCCCATCTCCGATTCAAAATGGGTAAGCCCCCTGCATGTAGTTCCCAAGAAATCCGGGCTTACTGTGATCACAAATGAAAAAGGAGAGGAGATTTCAACTCGGGTACCGACATCCTGGCGGGTGTGTGTTGACTACCGCCGCCTTAATGCAGCAACCAAGAAGGACCACTTCCCCTTGCCATTTATTGATCAAGTCTTGGAGAGATTAGCAGGCAAGGAGTTCTTCTGCTTCCTGGACGGGTACTCCGGGTACAACCAAGTGGCGATCGCCCCTGAGGATCAAGAGAAGACTACCTTCACTTGCCCGTTCGGCACCTACGCCTTCAAGAGGATGCCCTTTGGATTATGCAATGCACCCGCAACCTTCCAAAGATGCATGCTAGCGGTCTTCGCCGAAATGGTAGGCAGTTTTCTCGAGGTGTTCATGGATGATTTCTCCGTCTATGGTGATAGTTTCGATTCTTGCCTTGAGCACCTAGACAGAGTGCTTCAGAAATGCCGGGAAGTCAATTTAGTGCTCTCATGGGAAAAGAGCCACTTTATGGTCACAGAGGGTATTGTGTTGGGCCATGTCGTTTCCAAACGTGGCATGGAAGTCGACCCAGCCAAGGTGGATGTCATTTCAAACCTTCAGCCACCTCAGTCAGTAAAGAATGTGAGGTCATTCTTGGGGCATGTGGGATTCTACAGACGATTTATCAAGGACTTCAGCCGCATTGCCCGACCTCTGACAGAACTTTTGTGCAAGGAGACAGAATTTATTGTTGATCAGCCAGTTCTCCTTGCCTTCAATCAGTTGAAGGAGCTTATCACTCAAGCTCCAATCTTGCAGCCTCCAGACTGGACTCTTCCCTTTGAAATAATGACCGATGCGTCAGATTTTGCCGTCGGAGCTGTTCTAGGGCAGAGGAAAGATAAGGCGCCCTATGCCATTCACTATGCCAGCAGAACATTAGATGAAGCTCAAAGAAATTATACAGTGACAGAGAAAGAACTGCTGGCTGTGGTTTTCGCCTTAGAGAAGTTCAGATCCTATTTGTTGGGGTCAAAGGTCACAATTTTCACAGACCACTCTGCTATTCGGTACCTACAGCAGAAGAAGGATGCCAAGCCCAGACTGATTCGTTGGATCCTTCTCCTCCAGGAATTCGATCTGGAAATTAAGGACAAACCTGGAGTTCAGAACGTGGTAGCAGATCACCTCTCCAGAATAGAGCAGCATGACTCTCCTTTGAGTAACGCCCCTATCACAGAGACCTTCCCTGACGAAGCTATCTTAGCCGTGGATGCTCTCCCTTGGTATGCTGACATTGTAAATTACCTCGCCTCTGGGGTAATACCTTCGGACTGGACGAAGAATCAGAAGAACAAATTCATGTCGACCATCCGCTTTTACCAGTGGGAAGATCCCCTTCTATTCAGGGAAGGAGCAGATTGTATTTGGCGCAGGTGCATTCCTCAGACGGAGCAATCTAGTGTCCTCGAGCATTGTCATTCGCTCGAATCTGGTGGGCACCATTCTGGAGATCGTACGGCAGCGAAAGTATTGCAGTGTGGCCTCTGGTGGCCCACTTTATTTAAGGATGCAGCAGAATTTGTTAAAAGATGTCTTGATTGTCAGCGACTGAAGGGAACACTCACTGCCAAAGACTCAATGCCACTGAAAATCATTCAGATAGCAGATGTTTTCGATGCATGGGGCATTGACTTCATGGGACCTTTCCCTAACAGTCAAGGTTTTGAGCACATCCTTCTTGCCGTAGATTACGTGAGTCGTTGGGTTGAAGCAATCCCCGCTCGAGCCGCCGACAGCAAAACAGTTTGCCAGTTTCTGAAGAAGAACATCATTTCGCGGTTCGGGATACCGAAGATTCTCATATCCGACGGGGGTAGTCATTTCATCAACAAAGAGGTCAAGAAGTTAACGAAGGAGTACGGCATCGATCACCGCGTCGCATCTCCTTATCATCCGCAGACCAATGGCATGGCGGAGTTATCCAATAGAGAGATCAAGACCATATTGCAGAAACTTGTTAGGCCAAACAGAAAAGACTGGTCGCAACTCTTGGACTCAGCTCTTTGGGCTTACCGTACGGCCTACAAGTCTCCCTTGGGCATGTCGCCCTACCGTCTTGTATATGGAAAACCATGTCATCTGCCCGTGGAATTAATTCACAAATCCCTTTGGGCAATTAGTAATTGTAACGTGGACTCACGAAAAGGTGGTCAGAAGAGAAAGGACGATCTGAACAAGCTCTTGGAATTCCGAGACTGCGCATACGATAACACCTTGATGTACAAAGAGAAGGTGAAACGCTGGCATGACCGGCACATCAGACGAAAGACCTTCGATGTTGGGCAGAAAGTGTGGTTGTTTGATGCAAAGTTGCGGATATTCCCAGGTAAATTAAAAAGTAAGTGGACAGGGCCATTTCGAGTATGTGACGTGCGTGACAACGGAAGCATTGTTATATCAGAATTGTCCCCTGACGCACAGCCCTTCGTCGTCAACGGCCAACTACTGAAGCCTTACTTGGAACCAGATTCGTTCTTGGCCGTTGTTGACTCTATTCAGTTAGTGCACCCCGAGGATATCTCTACACCTCCTGCAGCACCAAAAGATTCAGACGATGTACTCCAACCATTATTGCTCTGATCTTCTTCTTTTCTTCTTTTCGTCTTTTCCTTATCTATTTTCTTTTTCTATCTAAAACGTGCCGCCTTTGTAGACAGTTTTCTATACTTAGGACGTACTTGGTCCTAAGTATAGGGGGGTGTGCACCTAGGGTTTCTAATTTCGGTTCGATCCTCTCCATTGTCTCCTCTTCTTGTCTATACTTAGGAGTATCTTACCCTAAGTATAGGGGGAGACAATCTGAGTACGATCAGTGTATTCTCACCCTTGACCCTCCCCGCTTTTTGTACACCTGCTATACTTCGGATTATTTGATCCTTAGTATAGGGGGGACGGTCAACTTCTAATTCATTCATTCATTTCATTCGTATTTATTCTTTAGATCTGCCTATACGCAGTACGAGTTATGTCTTTGCTTTTCCTTCCGATCTATGAGGACATAGCTCAAGCTAAGTATAGGGGGGTCGTATATACTGTGTATATACTAAAAGCCATAACTCATACTGAAAAATAAAATATCACTACAACAACAAAATAAAATGTAAAAAGTAGCTTTATAATAAGGAAAGATGATTGTGAGTTCCTCAGACTCATTGTAATTATACTGACTAGTAAGTCAGAAAAGTGTTCTACGAAATTTTCTCCTTTGAAAAATCGTGTGAAATTTGTTTGAAAATAGCGTGAACAAGTATTCAACGATTGAAAAATTAGTTTTGTGTGTAAAACTTATTTTCTTTGAGTGAAAGCAAAATGTGTGAAAAGTAGTGTGCAAATGATTGTGAAAAGTTGATTGTCAAAGGTGTTTTGAAAAATCTATCTGTGTTGTGTAAAACATTTGTAGAAGGATTTTCAAATGCGTGTACATATTGCAAAATTATTTTGGACTAGAGTTTTCAAAAACCCTTGTGAAAATGATTCTCGAAGTAAGTCTGAGGAATCCACACAAAAATCTTTCATTTGTAAATGAGGAATAAACCAAATAAAGTTTATAAGAACAGAACCATACTATACGTCAAATACAATTTTTTTCTTCTTTTGTACCTACTGATTAATAAATCAGATACCTATACAGTATGATTTGAAAAATAGTGTGACCAGTTTTGGAAAAATTTGATGTGAAATGATTTCAAATGCGTGAAACTGTGTTGATTGCAAAATTTTTCTTTGTGTGAAAGAAAGGATTTGAAAAACCTATGTGCAAATGTTTGAAAAATGCTTGTCCCAATTATTGTGAAAAATGTACATATAGTGTGAAAATTCTTTGCAAAAAAAAAAAATATTTTCAAATGTGTGTAACTGATTGCAAAAATTATCGTGTACTATAGTTTGCAAAACTATTTTCAAAATTAAGATCACTATTGTAAATACCTGTAAATTAGAAATAAATCACGTAAAATTCTTTCTCAACAACCTGAATAAACCATTTCATTAACATATGTACAGTCTGTATAAATTCATATATTTTGTAAATAAAGCAGTACGCCCGTGTAAATAAGGGTATATACTTTTTGTGTGTGTCAAGCTCTTATTTTATGTGCAAAATTTCTTTGTGTGAAAACATTCTTTGATCCTTCCAAATTTTTGTGAAAAATTGCATCATTCATTGCACATAGCATAAGCATACCATTCACATTCTTTTTGAGTGAAGCTTGATGATTGAATCAGTCTAAGAAAATCTCAAATTGGAGCTCGGTTAGACCTTACCGCACCTAATTGCACTGGAACCTTATGGGAACTAAGTTTAAGGTACTTCAGGTCCAGTCAGACTTAATTCTTTGAGAAAGCAGGGCTGGGTTCAAGGCACCTCAGTGGACTAACTAGAACTTTTCGAAACACACGCATGACTCTTGTCGGCCGTGACCTAACTTGGACACCTGCACCTTTCACATAGCTCTCCGTGGATGAGGTGGTGAGGAGGCAGTTTCCTTTGGCTTGGGGTAGCATATGAGGGTAGTACTTCTAGGCGGAACCTCTCTTCTTCTTATAGTGAAGGAAGTGCACCTCAACTTGGTCTAGTGGTGATGAAGGCTAAAGACAGAAGCCGTGGGTTGCAATAAAGCTTCAAAAGAGGGATAGTCTACTGGCTCAAGAGGAAAATTTCTTGTACATATGCTGCACCATGTAGATATGTTGTACAGATGCAATTGAAAAAAAAAAAAAAAAGTGGTGGGTCGGATTGAAAATTTAATAACCCCACCGGAGTGTATATAGTTCAATAAAGCAAAAGCTTATGGTATCCATGTTACATCTCATGAAGCTTGCAGCGGGAGACTTAGCTACACTGGTTGGGCTCCCAAAAGTCTATACTTCTTCCCCCTCTTCTTGAGCCGGTTGCACTTGAACTTAGAAGGGAATACCCCGCTTCTCGAGGAAAGAGTTGCTAGACCGAGGCATTAGAGTTACCAGGTTGGGGGAGGTTGTTTCTTTGTCACTTCTGAGGTGGGGAGCTACATATCACTTACACTGTACAAGTCAGCTTCATAGTCATAAGGGTTTGCGTATGATGTAGACTAGTTCTGACCCGGCTATTGAGGAGGGTTGAACCGAGTTCTGTGATTACCGAAGGCTGTTGTACTTTAGAGCTGGTTCCCGACTAGGTTCCACACACCTTCACACCCAAGGTCTAACAGGAGCTCCAAATTCAGATTTTGTAAGGACATGCATTGCACTGAAAGCACCCCAATTCACTCTATCTTTCTTGCATTTTCCTTTCTCTTTTCTTTATTCATTTTGCGCTTATTGCATAAGTGTTTGCTAGGGACTAGCAAAGGCAAGTATAGGGGGGTGATGAATCTCCATTTCATCACCTTTATTCTATCATTTTGGCCTCAAAAACCCCAGCAAATGCATGTAAACAACAATAATTTGTACATAATAGCATTCATTATTCATTGTATTAATTGTACATTAAATAAAGTTTTTAATGCCAAAATTATAGAATAAAGAGAGAAAAGAAAAAGGAATAAAATATTGTAAATATTTTATGACCCTAACCCCGAGACCAAGGCCAGCATGGTATTGGTCGACAAGGAATAAAGTAGGGGGAGATAAGGGCCAATAATACAATAAATACCTCATTTATTTATTCATTCATTTATGCATTCTTGACACCTATTTTGTACATAATTATTTATTCATCAAATTAAAATCTTTTGTACATGAAAGTTGTAGATAATAATGTAAATAAAAATACAAAATTTAGTTTGTATAAAAACAAGACTCAGTGTACATTTTATACACAAAATAAAAAGCAAAAATCTTAACTTCACAGACCCATATCTTACAAATAAAAACTCCAAATCACCCAAACTCACCTTTAATTGTATATAGCATTTCATAAACTATTTTATAAAATTGGTTTCATAATTTTTGGAGTCCATCTGTGGAAGTTAGGTTTTTGGCCCTTCTTGTACATAATACCTGATTAAAATATTTATTTTATTTACTATTTATTATTTTTATAAAGTTATATTCTTAGAATTTTATAAATAATATTCATAATACATGTACATATTGAAATTAAAAGAAAACCAAAAAGAAATTTCAAAAATAAAATAAGCCTAGATAATACCTAGGCAAAATACCTATGCTACCTATGTGTATATAAATAAAGGGGAAAACATTCTTTAATTATTTTATTCATCTATATTTTTCTAAAAATATATATATTACACATAACTTATTAAAAATACAAATCCAAAATAAAAACAAATAAAATTCATCAAATAAATAAAATGTATATGATATACATAGGTAAAATACCTATAAGTATACATACATACACATACATCTATTTATTTAAAAATATAAATAAACTCATAAAAATAAAATAAAAATATATTTATACTCACAAAAATAAGTTATAAAATTATAAAATAAGAAACTAAAATAATAAAATAAAATAAATAAACTAAAAATAAAATATACAAAAATACATATAAAATACATACATATACACATTATTTTAATAAAACCATAATAAAATACTTCAAAAAAATAAATAAAAATCATAAATAAATACTACATGAAATAATACACATTTTTTATTTTATAGGAAAAAAATAATAAAATCATTTACTATGCCAAATAATTCAATTTCGCGAAATATTCCCTATTCTGTCTTATAGCGGGCTGAGGTGGACCAACCCAGTCCCTCCGCGCGTTGACCCCGGTCAACTGGACCTCCAGGCGTCTGACTTCACGCAACCTGTCTTCTCCCCGATTTCCGCCATTTTTCCCGCCTGGCTCAGTGAACCATCGCACTCGCTTCCTTCACAAGATTTGTCCTCTGATCATCCATGATGCCCGCCAAGATCATAGATCAATCTGATACTCACTGGTTTAATCAATAATCGCCGGTCAATAAGGCCACTCGTCAATGTCTATAAATAAAAAGCTCCGCCTTCCTCCGCGAATTGGGCCAATTTCACCCCCCTTCCTGTGCTTGATTCGATTCCTGGCGTTGTCCTCGTGACAGGAGGAGCTTTCCCAGCAGTTGACTCGGCTGGAGAAGGAGGAAGTTTTGACGCGGTGGTGCTCCGGCGACCACCCTGCTCCCTGGCGGCCCCCAGGTATAAGAGCTGTTCTTTCTTGCTTAGTAGTTAGGTTTTAGTATTAGCTTTTAATTCCAGCCCTTAGGTTAGCATTTAGATGATTAGCTTAGGCCAAAATCAGAAATTCGAAGTTCGCCGGAGCTGAGCTCCGGCGACTTCCCCACTGTGATCCCATCTGTCTCCGATCACCTAAATCGCCTCATCTCCATCCCCTTCGAGTTCTCCATCAAATGCACACACTTGTTCAACCCAGGACCCCAGGTCTTGGCGAATCGGAGCTCCTCCTCCGCCCTTCGTCGGAGCTCCTCCGTTCCACCTCATGTTGCTGCACAGCTTCAACCTTTTTGGTCGAGGAGCATCCCCTCGAGCCATGCTATCTTCCTGTGCAGGTCTGGTGCGCAAATCAGCACCCTGAGGCGAAATCAAGTCACGCCGGAGGTACCTGGAGCCCCACTTCTTCTCCGACCTCGCGAGGGTGCTCCAGTGTACCTCTGGTCGATCCAACACCTCCGGACGACAGAGGAACCTTCCAGGAAGCGATTGAGACCTTCAGGTGCGACGAAGACCGGCGGAGGAGCGAGATCCGAGCGGAGGAAGCTCGCCCAGGCGAGCGTTCTTCCCTGTTCTTCCAGATGTTCTCTCCGCCGTTGGATGAAGACGAAGGCCCAGTTCAGGTCCCAGCCGTCCGATGGAGCTCTGCATCAACCGTCAGATCACGCGAGTGATCTAATCCAAGCGCTTCATCGGCGAAGCGGTACCAGCCGTTGGATGAGCGACACGTGGCAAGTGAAGAAATCCCAACCGTTCGCCAGCGCGCATTTTAGGGGTAATTTGCATATCTAGCCCCCGCCTTTTTTGTATTTAATTTTTAGTATTGTAAAATAAATATAACGTTGTAAATAATGTGGATATTTTGCTTATGACCCCCTGTAGTTTTTGCATATTACACTTGGGTCCAGTCCACGTCACCTCACGTGTAGTCCCACGTGAGGTGGTAAAATTGCACAAGTCCCCCTGTAGATTTGCATATTTATGTTTAGTCCATTAAATAAAATATTCAGTGTATTATTTTTGTGAAAAATTGCAACCAGGACCCTTTATTTTCTGTAATTGCGTTTAGGTCCCTGTGAGTGCGGATCACGTGCTGTCCCGCGTGATGGTTAAATTGCAAGGGGACCCTGGCGGGTTTAGTTAATTAGTTTTAGTCCTTAAAATTGCAAAACACGTTATAATATTCTGGTATTTTTGCACCTGTGCCCCTGGATGTTATTTTATTTGCAAAAATGCCCCTGCCAGGCTTAATTACTTTTTGTGTCTTTATCTATTTATTAAAAATACCTATTAGGCTTCTAAAAATTCACAAAAATTAGGGTAGATGCTCCATGCTATGCTTGTTCACGCCCATATTTTAGTTTGCATTTTTTTGCATTTTTCCTAATTATTAAAAATGAAAAAGAAGCCATTTTTGTACTGTCTAAATTAGAAAATACAAAAAAATTAGAAAATGTTTGTGAAAAATTCCAAAAAAATATATATGTAGTATAATTATATACATATTGAGTCCAGAAAATTAAAAACCCTAAAAATCTGAAAAAGAAAATTAAAAAAATCATAAAACCCCAAAAGCAACATAAAAATTAGAAAAACTCTTTAAAAACCCTAAAAATACATTTCTCTCTTTTATAATTATCTATATATTATTATTAATATGTGAAAATTAATTTGGGCAATTTTGGGTATTATTTGATATTTTTAAAAGCCCTAATTGTATTCGGCCATTAATATAGTCCTATATTAAGGACCTTTTTGAAATTAAAAAAAAAAAGAAATCTTGTAGATACTATATTTTGCATAAATACATATATACTGATATATGTACTCTATAGATCTTTTTCTCCTCACACCTATCTCTATATATATATATCCCTATACCTATATTATATATTCTATGTATATCTATGTCCCTATATAGATAATATATATAAAAAGAAAATGTAAAAAAAAAAAAAATATATATATATATATATATATATATATAAATATGAAAACACAATAAAAGGCATAAAAAAAATATAATAAAAAAAAATATAAATAAAATTAAAAACCCACATAAAACAAGCTTCACACATGGATGACTTGGTGATACATCTAGGCTACGCATTTTGTATTGCTCTCTGTGGTTCGACCTCTACATGCTTGTCACTATACATTTTGTTGTAGAGTAATAAAAATTAATTCACATTTATTTTTTTTGGGACTTAATTGATGCATTCTTGCTGTGTGGGTTAATTGTTGATTGACTCCAGGATTTGGTTGGTCGACACTACGACTGTGCTCCCGCCTTGTGTGGAACACAAGACCGGTCGGTTCGGGGGTTTATCACCACCTTCTTCGGAACTCATCCATCTCGCTCATCCACTATGCTTTCTGCTTCATCTTTGGGCCAAGGACCTTTTCCTCGAGCTAGAGAACATTTCTGTGTAGGTCTTCGACATCCACGATCCTTTGAAGACGAGTCGAAGCTCAAAACAGTGCTCTAGGAGACTAGTGCCTTAGGACCCCTTTGTTGGGTTTTGGACCATTTTGAGGCATCATGCAGGTGCAGAGGAGCTTCAGCTCCATTTTGATCTTGTTGGGAGCAGCCCAGGTGGCCAGAAAATGGAGCTACACTAGAGAGGAGGGCAAGCCCGACCTTCTTCCATGTTCTTCTAGAGAAGCAGCAACCATTTGATCTCCTTGAGGCTCCAGTTCTGATCAGAGCCGTTGGATAAAGGCCACCTTCAGCCATCAGATGAGAGCCAAAATCTAATCTTGGCCTTTGATCTGCGAATAGGTAGGGCACCATCGGGACCATCCTCTATTTAAGTGAGCCATGTGGAAGCACCATCACCGTCCAACGTGCGGAGGGGTATTTTATAAAACTTTCCCTTTGTCTTTTGTATTTTATTTAAGTCCAGAAACTTTCGTTTGAAGTTGTAAAGTTTTTTATAATATTTACTCTAAGTCCCCTAAACTTTCCTTGAATTGCATTTAGGTCCAGTCCAGGTCACCTCATATGTCTCTACATGCGAGGTGCATGTGTATTTTATGTCTATACCCTTGAAAGTTTATGTATTTATCTTTGATCCTAGAATTTTGAATATCAGTGTAATATTTTCTGCTAAATTTTCATAGTGGACCCTATTATTTTGGAATATTACATTTATACATCTACCATGGTAGATAATATTTTTGAATGTGGAAAAACTTCTCGCATGCCCATGGATTCATTTGAAATGTTATTAAATGCTCTAACACTTTAATAAAATTACATATAGATCCCTCTATTGTAGATTTAATTTTATGCATGTATTCTAATTATAAAAATTATCCTTTTGCATCTAAAATTATAGGAAAATTATATTAAGTGATTGGAACCATATTACATCATATATATTTTTCTTAAGGCAATTAAAAGTATTTTTATAATTAGAAAAATACAAAAACATTACATTTTCTCATATTTTACATTTGGAAATCCATAAAAATCATAAAAATGTTTGAAAAAAATCCAAAAAATCTATGTATGTTTATTTAAGCATAGTGTATTTTTTGACCAGTTATTTTTGTAAAATATTATCAAAAACTCCTAAAAATTGAAAAATATGAATAAATATAAAAATTCACAAAAAATATAAAAATATGTTTTGAGTTTCTGATTTTTTTATGTTTTCTGAATTCTCTAATTTGATGGATATTTATTAAGCTCATGTCAAGTTCCTTGATTTATTACTTTGTCTATTTTATGTATTTCCTAATTTAAAAATACATAAATATATATATATATTACAAAAAATAGAGAAAATTTTATAAAACCCAAAAATTTTTACTTTTTGTGTTTTGAGTTTATTATTATATTTAAAAAATTTAAAAACATTATTTTTATTCGATTCTTATATATTATATATATAATTATATATGTGATATTTTCTTATATTTTATTTTAAAAATTAAAAATTTACAAATTTAAAAACAAAAAGAGGTTATATAAAAATCGAAAACCCACAAAACAATTAAAAGTCAAAAACACAAAAATACTCTAGGTTGTCTACTCATTTTTGTTTCTCTACTCATGTGCTCCTTTATAGTTCGGCCCCTACTGCTTGTGTACTATACACATTCTTTGTAGAGTATAATAAATTTTATCACACCTACATTTATTTGCTTAATCATTATTATGGGTTAATTGTTGATTGATTCGCTTGAATTGAGTTCGGAGAGCCAAGAGAGACACCGATACAGCGATTGTCGGATCAGACATGTCAGGTACCGCACACCCTCCAAGATCGGATGCTAGGAATGACATGTTTTGCGATTATCACCCATGCGCTATTTGTATTTCGTTTCAGTACTATAAATATTAAAATTAGTGTAATATTTTATGCCAAAATTGCAAGGAGGACCTTGAGATTCTATATAATTTTACTTTAGTCCTTCCGCCTCACATGTAATGACATGTAGGCTTTGTAAATATTGCATGTATGCCCTTATGTTTCCTAGACATATTATTAATTTGATGTTGAGTTTGTATTAATTAAAAATAGGTCCTTGTAACTGTAGAATTTTTATTTTTGTGTATTTTGTGAATATTAACTATTTCATTGCTCTAAAAATTATAGGAAAAATATGATAAATGTCTGCCAACAAGTTAACCCATGCATAATTATATTTTGGCATTTGAAGTAATTTTCCTATTTTTCTAAAAATCTAAAGCATGATTTTTCTCCATGTCTAAATATAAAAAACACTAAAGATTACAAAAACATTTCTAAAAATTCAAAAATATAATGCATATTATACTATATTATACCACATATCCAAACATCACTAAAAAATACAAAATATAAAACATAAAAAATCACAAAACCATACAATTTTATAAAAATTAGAAAAAGTTCAAGAAATATACAAAAATATATCTTTTTGTTTCTTATTTTCTTTATTGTGTATATTGTCTTCTAAAAATAATTTTGAGTTATTTGTTTAACTTATATATATATATATATTAAACTTAAAACAATTTCATATTTTTCATTTTATTCATTGTTTTGTATCTGTTAATTATTTAGAGTTCATAATAACTAGAAAAAGTTACCTAAAAATACCAAAATAAGAGAAAAATATAAAAAAATACACTTTATTTTATGAAATTTACATATATTTAGACATATTTATAAATATAATAAGTTATATTATATATATAATATTACTTATAGTACATATAATATCTATATTATTATACATAATTATATATCTTATTTTAAAAATATTAGCTATCTTGTTTTGTTTCTTTATTTGTTATCTTGTTTTATTTCTTTATTTGCCTAGTGTAGTACATATTAGCTATCTTGTTTTATTTCTTTATTTGCCTCTATCTCTCTATATATAATTGTCTATCTATTATAATCATCTCTTTTATTGACTTTATTGCAAGGTCCCATGGATCAAGGATAGATCTCTTAGGAGTTCGACAACACCCGAGTGAGGCAGAGATCAGTTCTTCTCCCTTGGAGCTGATAAGAAAGAGCATCAAAGTCAATAGGAGATCGAGACGAGCAGAGTACTGTGGCATAGTTTAGATTTTTTTTCTATTTTAGAGAGAGAGAGATTAATATTAATTTGTAATAATGCATGAGACTCTAGACACTTAGACACTTCAGGTCTAATTTACCAAGTATCTATTCACTTGGGGACCCATGCAGTTTTTGCATGATTTTATTTGCATTCTCACTTTTATCCTCACTATTTTCCCCTTATTTTATTTTTTCTTCTCTCCGATGATATGTCGATATTATGAACTATCTCATTTCTGATAAAGTTTCACAAGATTGGACAATAGTAAATAAGGACAAATTTTTGTCTAATATCCATTTCTACTAGTGGGAATATCCATATCTTTTCAGGGAAGGTATGGATCGCATTTGGCATCGATGCATTCCTTAGGAGGAGTACACCAGTGTCCTCGAGCACTATCATAAGCTTGAATCTGGAGGACACCATTCTGGAAGCATTATGACAACATAAGTATTGTAGTGTGGCCATTGGTGGTCTACACTATTAAAGGATGCCACGTCATATGTTAAAGGTTGCATCGACTGTTAGAAAACAGGAGGAACCCTCCGTTCAAAGATATAATAGCCCTCAAGTTTATTCAGATTCTAGATGTTTTTGATGCTTGGGGCATTGACTTTATGGTCCCATTTCTAGCAGTCAAGGATTTGAATACATCTTTCTTTTTGTGGATTACGTGAGTCGTTGGGTGGAGGCTATTCCCTCCTAGTCCGCTGATAGTCATGTTGTTTGTCTCTTTCTCAAGGACTCCATTATTTCACAGTTTGGGATTCCCAAGATTCTCATTTCAAACGAGGGAAACCATTTCACAAATAAAGAAGTCAAGAAACTTGTGAAGGAGTAGGACATTGATCATCGTGTCGCATCTCCTTACCACCCACATTCTCATGGCTTGGTCGAGTTATCCAATAGGAAGATCAAGACTATTCTGCAGAAATTTGTTAGGTCAAATATGAAGAACTGGTCTCAACTTCTTGATTCCGTTCTATGGGCTTATCAAACGACCTACAAGTCTCATTTGGGGTATGTCTCCCTATCATCTTGTGTATGGAAAGCCTTGCCATATGCTAGTGGAACTCATTCACATCTCTTTGGGAAGGTAATATTTGCAATTCGAACTCACAAACTGGTTGTCATAATCGAAAGGTCAATCCGAATAGACTCTTGGAATTCCGAGACCATGCATACGATGACAACCTGATATATAAGGAGAAAGTCAAATGTTGTCATGACAAGCACATCAAAATTAAGACTTTCGAGTATGGTTAGAAGGTGTGGTTATTTGATGCGAAGTTGAAGATATTCTCGGAAAAATTGAAGAGTAAATAGACAATGTCATTTATAGTGAGAACTGTGCATGACAATGGTAGCATATTGATATCCGTGTTGTCATCTGACGCATAACCATTTGTGGTCAACAAACAGTTGCTGAATCCATATTTAGAGAATGATACATTCCTGTCCATTATCAATTCAATCAATGTTGTATTTGAAGAAGATCTCCCAGCCGCATCATCAGAAGATTCAGACAATGCACAAAATAAAAATATTTTTTTGATTGATTACTTTACATTATTTTTCAATTATTTCATTCTTCCATGTATCCATTCATCCCATTCATCTATGTTATACTTAGGATGACAAGATCTTAAGTACAGGGGGGATGAGGGCATTCGAGTTATTCTTTATTATTCCTTTGCTTGTCTTCTAACTTATTGATAATAATTATCTATACTTAGGATATTTTACCCAAAATATATGGGGAGGACAAGTTGAGTCGTTGATTTACCATAAATTCTAATCCTTAATCATCCTTGTTTTGTGTACATTCTGCTATGTTTAGTATTAGTTGATCCTAAGTATAGGGGGCGATCACTTCTTATTCTTTTTTAGTCGTTATAGTATAGACTTTTTTATATTTAGCACGAGTCGTGTCTTCCTTTATTGCTCTTTGATCACTATGGGGACATAGTTAGAGCTAAGTATAGAGCGGTCATATATATACTATATATACGTTATCCATAACTCACAATTTTTGTATTGTTAATAAGTATGGCTAATATACTATATTGGGCAAGATTTTATGAATAAATACAATAAATAATACATTCGTGTAAATATGCATAAAATATTTTGAAAATTATCTGTAAAAAATTAGTAATGATTTGAAAAAATGGTCGCAAAAATGTTTTAAAAATGTTTTTGAAAACCTTGGTAAAATCTATGTAAAATATTTTCAAACTGGTTGAAAAATAATCTATTTGTAAATATTTGTAAAAAAAATTGTAAAAATTAACTGTAAAAATGTTTTTGAAATTTTTTTGTATAATTATTTGCAAAATAAGTTTTCAAAATGTTTGACAAATGTTTGCAAAAATGTTTTCAAATTATTTTGAAAGTCATGTAGATAATATCCTTGCGACAATTCTTAAATAAAACGTGCATATACCAACATAAAAAATCTTTATAAACTTCCTTGTAAATATGTATAAATTCTTGTAAATATGTGAATCCATTTAATCCACTAACCCCTTTCTAAAAATCCCATAAAATTTTGAAAATTTCTAAAAATACCTAAAAATTTTTAAAAAAATATTTTCAAAACTTCGTAAAAATTTACATTTTTTTGAAGAATTCCATATAAAGTTCAAAATCATAAAATTATTTCACAAAAATATTTCTTGCATTGCATAAGAATTTTTAGAATGATTTTTACATTTAAACAAGTCTAAATAAAACATGAAGATTGGAGCTTGGTCTAGACCTTAATCCACTTAATTTCACATGAACCATATAGGATATAGAATTAAGACTTTTTAGGTCAATGAGACTTAATTCTTTAAATCCACTAGACTATTTGACATGTCATGTTGATTAGACTAAGTAGGGTGTTTTGAAACGCACATATGACTCTTCCTAATAATGACCTAACTTAGACAAGCACTCTGTACTTAGTTCAACTCTGATGGGGTTGTGAGGGCAGAATTCTTTAGCTTGAGAAGCACACGCATGGCAACATACATCGCCCCTACAGGTGGCCAATGCCCTCCAACATGGTCTAGTAGTATGGACATCTAAAAAAAGAATGTTGTGGGTAAAAAAATAAAGCTTCAAAAGAGCGATATTTACTCATTCAAGAGGAAAAAATCCTTATGGAAATGATGTTGTGAATAGTATCAAAAAAAAATGTGAAAGCAAAAACTCCAAAAAAATAGATGGGTAAAAGTCAATGAAAAATCAATTCTCCTCGGAGTATGTACTCAAATAAGCAAGGCTTACACTTCAATGTCAAAATCTCAAGGTTGCCTGCAATTGGAGACTTGGCAACATGGGTTAAGCTCCACATGATATGTGACTACACTAGTCACATTCCATTCTTCTCTCTTTACCCTCTTCTTAAACCTTTTATACTTGAACTTAGAAGAAAATACCCTAATCCTCGAGGAAAAAGTAGCTAGATGGGGAATTAGGGTTATCCTATTGAGGGAGACTGTTTCTTACCACTTCTGATGAGAAGAGATACATTCTTATACAATGTATACATGAGACTCATAGTCAAAACAGTTTGCATTTGAAAAGACTTATTCTGAACTATCTAATGAGGCGACCTGAACAGAGGACTATGGAACTTGAGGGTTTGTTAAGTTTTAGATCCTATTCTCAATAAGGTTTCGAACACATCAACAATCCAAAGGTCTTAACTGAGCTCCAAACTTTGACTTTATGAAAGTGAGTTTAAAAAACATAATCTTTATAAGTTATTTATTTTCCTTTTCTTTGTTATCTCTTTTGCTTCACTTATTCTTCTAATAAGTGTTTCCTACGGACCAGCAAAGAGAAGTATATGGGGTGATGAATAGCCATTCATCTACCTTTATGCTTTCATTTCGTATTTAAATCTTTAATCAAACACCTGTAAATATCACTAATTTATATACATTAGCATTCAATATTCATTTATAATTAGTTTGTAAATAACATGTAATTATATGTATTTAAATCCAAATTAAAGAATAAAGAAAAGAAAAGCAAAATAAATGAAGTATCAAAGATATTGAATGATCGTAAATCTCGAGACCAAGTCAATGTTGACTAGGTCATCCCTGAATAATGTAGTGGAGATAAGGGCCAATATATTATTCAAAACCCTACTTTCATGACCTAAAAATAGCCATTTTACACTATTTAATTCTTTATTTTACATACCTCAATAATAAAATGTTCAATATGAAACTTGTAAATATTAATATTTAGAATATTATAAAAATAATCGCCAATAAAATCATGCACAATGTAACATGTACACAAAGATGAAAAGCCGCAAATCGAACTTCATAGATCAATTTCTCCTACATATAAACTCAAATTGAACCAAACTCACTACATGGTATTCCAAATTAAATTAACTATCTAATGAAGGTGGGTTCATAAAAAATGGAGTCAAGATACAAAAGCTGGCTTTTCTCGGGTATTGTTGTACCGCATATCTATATAATATTAACATATTTTATTTTTTACATTTTTGACTTCTTTGCATTTTTAAATAATTGTAAATATAATATAAAACATATTTAAAACATAAACATAAATAAAAACATGTAAAAAATATTCAAATAAATAATATATTAAAATATATATGCAAATTATACCTATAATAAATATTCATGTATTTATTTATGCATATAAATACAATCATAAAAATATAATAAAAATATTTAAATATGTATTTAAAAATATTATAAATATATAAATTATATACAAAATTAAAAAGTAAATATTTAAAATATAGGTAAATATACATATATTTATACACCAATGAGGTTCTTTCAAATGTTAACCTCCCGGTCAATTGTACCTCCAGCTACCTCTCACTTCTGTTAGAGTGTTGACCCTCCTCTCATTTCCTGTTTCTATTCCACCATCCTCACCTTCTTCTTCCTTGAGCACTTACCATCCTACACCTCACACGTCCCTCTTCCATGCCCAAACCTTAATTCTTATCAACTCCATCTTATTCACATGTCATCTCCTTCACGAGATGACCACCTTCCTTGTGTATAAATGATGAATCTCCATTTCATCACTTTTATTATTTTCATTTTAACCTTAAATCCCTAGTTAAATATATGTATATAACATTAGTTTGTACATAATAACACTCCCTAATTGACCTGAAAAGATATATGTATTTATTACCAAAATAAAAGAATAAAGGAAATAAAATAAGAAAATGAAGTGTCAAAGACACTGAATGACCCTAGACCCTGAGACTCAGTTATCATGATCATTTGGTAGACAAGGAATAAGGGGGAGATAAGGCAGAGGAATTGTATAGGAAACACTCAAAAACCCTTATTTGATTTGTCAATAAATTCCTTTGGGTCCTATTTTATTTTTCATTATTTATACCTCAAAGAATAAAACCCTCAACATGAAAGTTTTAATAAAAATACAAAGAAAAATACAAAATTGATTTCATACAAAAATAATGCACAATGCACCCGGGATATACAGAACAAAAAGCCACAAAGAAAACTTAACGCACCTGTATCATCTCCATACAAACTCAAAATTGACCAAACTCACTTTTTATTGTTCATAAAATTTAATTATATTTTTAATGAAGGTGGTTTTCATTTAATTTGGAGTGTAGGCATAAAAGTTTGCTTTTGGGTCCTGATTGTACGGTATACAATATACAATATTCATTATAGTTATTCTTTATATTTTTAGCTTTTATATATTTTTATATATTTTTAGATATTTTTTAATAATATTTGAAACATATTTAAAAAAATAAATATAAAAGAAAGCCATTAAAAATCATTGAAATAAATAAAATAATAAAATATATTAGTAAACTATACTTGTACAATACATGTACATATTTATCTAAGTCAATAAATAAATTCAAACAAATATAGTAAAAATATGTAAATGTGTAATTAAATAGGCTATAAATATATAAAATATGCAAATTTACTAATAAAATATAAATAAAAAATAAAATAAAATATCTTATATATAGGTAAATATACATATAATTGTACTTGTAAATATTAACACACAATAAATTAGCATGTAAAAATAAATAAAAAATATAATAAAATATTACATAAAATGTAAATACTTTTTATGTTTTACCTTTTATTTAATCAATTCATCTTCTATTTTTATTTCCATATATTCACTCTTTTTCCATGTTTTGTCCTCATTAGATCATGCGTGGACAAATGAGACCATATGTTTGTTGACTTCTAGTCAACTCCCTCTTTGGTGTCTCTGACTTGTTAGAGCTCCTTGATGAACCAGTGTTCGTCATCGATCATGTGTTTCACACAAGGCGAGAGCATAATTGTCGAGGTGCCGACGAGAACCTCAGCTCAATCAACAATTAACCCACAATATGTATAAATCAATGAATATAAAAAATGTGGAGCTAAAATTTATTATAACTCTACAACAATGTGTGTAGCATGCAAGTATGTGTAGAGGTCGAACTCAGGGAGCAAACGGTAGAAAGGGGACAAATGAATGCACACACAAATTTGTCTTTTTATTTTTGGCCCATTTTTATCGTTTTTGTGGGTTTTTAGATTTTATATATTTTTATTTTATTTTTGTTTTACAATTTTTGTATTTTGTTTTTAATTTTTTAATATTATATTTCCTATTGTATGTTTAGATTTTTATATTTTGTTTTCCTTTAAATACATATATAATTCATAAGGTATATATACATTTAGAATAATATATTTATAAATACTAATAAATATCAATAAAAATTCAAAATAAAAATTGTTTTTATATTTTATATATTATTCTAATGTTTTTTGTAATTTTTCTGAAATTTTTGCTATTTTTTATGTATTTTTAAAATAAAAAATAACCCAATCAAGGGATTAAATAAATAGGCTGAAATTGATTTAAAAATTAAAAATAGGAAATCGGTTCCAAAATTACCCAAATCAATTTTAATATATAAAATATTTGTATAAAGAGAATTATAAAATAGAAAAACATATTTTTGGATTTTTCTAATGATTTTTTAGATTTTTATAAGAGATTTTTGGGTTTTTCGATTTTGAAGCTCTTTCTTTTTCCATTTTTTGTGATTTTTGGTCTATAACTAATATGATAAAATATATTATATATAAATTTTTTGGAATTTTTACAAATATTTTTATATTTTTTGGTATTTTCTAAGCTAAACAGGGAATAAATAGTGCTCAATTGATTTTTATAAAATAGATAAATGCACAAAATGCGAATAAAAATGTGGATGTGAATGTACTTGGCATAAGTCATATCTTCCTATTTTTGTGTATTTTTAAGAGCAAATTAGGTATTTTTAATAAATAGAGAAAAATCACAAAAATGCAAAAAAAATAAACTTCAGGGGATCTCTACAATTTTGCCAAAAAATATACAACGTAATTAAACTTTATTGGACTTTTTAATAATTATAAAAATGACAAGGGTATATATGCAATTTGCCTAACTCACTTGGGACGACACGTGAGCTGAGTTAGATTGGACCAAAGAGCAAATAAAAGAATTACAAGAGTCTTTTTGCAAAATACCCAAATTGTTTTAAACGTGATATTTTTATAACAAAATTAAATAGTAAGTACAAAAAAGGTGGGGTATGTGTGCAATTTACCCATACATGCACGGATCCGATGGTCATGGTCGCTTCATTTGACACGTTTCGTGTTCTTGTGCGCCGATACTGGTTTGCCTTGGATGGATGGGATTAGATCGCATGATGCGATTGGACGATACTAGTGTGGCTCTTCCAATGGTTGATGCTTCGATTGGAGAACGACCCTTGATCGAACGATAGTGAGGTTTGGTCGACGAACATGGAAGAACACCGTTGGGGAAAAGTTCTCCATCCCTTATCTTCCTCCTCCGTCAGTCCTAAAGCTCCAAAATGGCTAGAAACGATCTTGAGAAGGTCCTTTATCTGATGGGGGTGACAAAAGGGATAGAGAAGTACCATGGGACCACCACGAGGTCGGAGAAGTTGGCAGCCCCAGATACCTCTGGCGAACTATGAATTCACCTCCAAGCGCCTATTTGCGCCTCTAACCTACACAAGACAACAAAGGGACCGAGGGAAAATGCCTTGGCTTGTTAAACGGCGAGATGGATGCGTAGGAGGGTCGCGGTAGTGGTCTCCAACGGAGGGTGTAGGAGGGAGACCTGAAATCCAAATCGAGGAAGGAGGTGGTTGAATGGAAGGTGGAGGAGTGTGAAGAAATGTCGAGGGAAGAGAATGAGGTGGAAGGAGAGGTCAGAACTGGTGGTTTGGACGGTGAAATGTTCGTTGAAGCGGAGCTCCGACGAACTACGATTGTAGCTAATTAGGCTAAAACTCATGTCTAATCATTACACTAAATGCATAATTGAAATGCTTGAATTAAAATCTACCAAAAAAATTGATAAAGGCACAACTCTTATCTGGCTTTTGGCCAGGGAGTAGAGGTCACCGACGATGGTGGCCTTGGGCGCACCTCCTCCTCTGCGAGCTTCCAACATCTCAGGGGACTCCAACTATCACCTGGATACTCGCTTTGGCCGAGACGTAGGAGCTCAGGGATTTGGGGATGACCAAAAGATCAATGGAGGAGGAGGTTGGTTATTTATAAAACAAGTATAGCACCCTTATTGACTGGATAAATGGTGGAGCTACGAGCGATGTACACAGTATGTATAGGGCTGGCGTGAATCTATGATGATCAAGGATCATTTCATGTGAAGATATCGAAGGCGATTGAGCGCTAATTCGAGAGGAAAATGGCTGAATTACAGGGAGGAGATAGTTCTAACAGAAGTCGGAAGCTGAGGGGACGGTTGACCAGGGGTCAACCATCCATGGCCTCTGATTGGCCGAGATCAACCACAAGAGGACAAAACAGGCAGAATCATTAAAAGATAATTAATTAAAAATAATAATCGATTTTATTAATTTTTTATTATAAAATAAAAAATGTTTGTTATTATATTTAGTATTTTATTCTGATTTTTATTTATTTTTGGTGTTATTTATTAGTAGTTTATTTTTAGGGGTATATTTATAGGTATATTTACCTATATTTTGACTATTTTATTATTATTTTGTATATTTATTTTATTATTTATTATTTTATTTTATATATTTATATTTTATTTTTATGTACATAAATATGTTTTTATTATATTTTTATGACATATTTTGTATACTTAAATAAATAGATATGTACAATATATAGATATACTTATAGGTATTTTGTCTATGTATTATATACATTTTATTTGTTTAGTTCACTTTATTTTATTTTATTTTATCTTTGTATTTTTAATATTATATAAATGATATCTACAATATTATAAAATTATAAAAGAATAAAGAATATCTTCCCCTTTTATTTATATACATGTATAGATAAAGATATTTTGCCTATATATTTATATAAACTTATTTTTTTGTGTTTTATTTTTGGTTTTATTTTGTTTTTAATGTGTGTATAAGTTATATATAATAATTACAAAATTATAAAAATTTGAATTTGTAAAAAAATAAGGAATGAATATAATGAATATTTTATTAGGGTCTCATGTACAATGAGGGTCCAAAACCTAACTTTCACATCTTAACTCCAAAAAAGATGAAAACACCTCCATTAAATAGCTTACGAAAGGTTATATACAATTAGAGATTTTGATACATTTTGAGTTTTTATTTGAGATATATGGGACTGCGAAGTTGAGATTTTGACTTTTTATTTTGTGTATAAAAAGTACATTGTGTATTATTTTTGTACAAACTCATTTCTGTATTTTTATTTACATTATTATATACAACTTTCATGTACAAAGTTTATTCATTTAATGTATAAATAGTAAAGAATAATTAATAAAAGAATTAGATTTTCATGGTATTTTTGGCCCTTATCTCCCCCTACTTTATTCCTTGTCGATCAACTCAATTTTTGACTTGGTCTTGGGGTTTAGGGTCATAAAATATCTTTGATATTTTAATCTTGTTCTTTTCTTCTCTTTATTCTATAATTTTGGCATTAAAAACCATATTATTTATACAATAAATACAATAAATGATGAATGTTATTTTGTACAAATTAAGGATATTTACATGCATTAGCTAGGGTTTTTAAGGCCAAAATGATAGAATAAAGGTGATGAAATGGAGATTCATCACTCCTCAAGCCTCTCGTTTCTTTCCTTTTTCATGCACAACCTAATGATCGTTTTATCTTAAGCTCTGAATAAAATTGACGATCTAATCTCTGTGTTTCACATGCTACTTTGAGGATCGATCAATCCTCTTCGATCAAGGTAAGATCTTCATTGGAAAACCCGCTATTCACTTTTTTATAAATAAAATACTTCACCGTCAATCCATTTTGATCCCATTTTGCCTAGTGTAACCCCATAATCTTGAAGACATTGGACTCCTAGTGATAGCAGGAGCATTGTCGAGATCTTGGCGAGGAGAAAGAGGGAGGATTTGGTGATCCAAGCTTCACGGAGCGCAGCTCCGGCAAGCTTCGCCCGCTCCCTTCCTCGAGTAGGTGAGCTACTAGCCTTTGGTTTTCTTTTTTCATTTCATTATGTAATCCTAGATTATGTTTTAATTTAAACATTTAGGTCATAGTTTAGTTCTAATGTCAGATCTTAGTGTACTGGGGCATTAAGCTCTAGCTCTAAATTCATCATAGTCCGCTCGTATTTCGACCCATCTCACCCTCGCTATCCATCCCCAATCTTTTCTCTACATTTCACCCATGATCTCACATCCAATCTTGCACGGACTGGTGAGATTAGAGGTCCCTCTACCACCATCGCTGAAACCTCTTCATCGCACTCCACCCTCGCTCATTTTCACCTCTTAACGAGTCCAGGTAGTTTGCCCTTGGCTCCTTATTCCTTCTGTGCAGGATGGAGAGGCAAAGGGACCGATCTGGGGTTGAGTCAGTTCATGAAGAAGACCCCTAAGGGCTTGAACATCAATTGAGCTCTAGGACACCATCATTAGGTCACGAACCATTCTGATGCCATGAGAGGTTGCGGACCACTTCTCGAATGTGTAACACATCTGAGCAGCGGAGACGGTCGGAGCTGCGTGCTAAGCTAGATTGAAGAATCTTCAGGGACTTGTTCTTGCGGATTCTTCCACATCACTTCCCCATTGACCGATTACAGGTGCACACCAGTTCGTACAACTATCATTGGATAGGTGCTTGTGCCCAGCCTCGAATCTGCCTGCAGATTTAATCTCAACCCAAGATCCACGAACTACCATCCATCGATGTGGATGTGATATGTATAAAAGTGACCCCATTAGCATCGTCCGTTGGCATTCCTATTAGGGGTATTTTGTGTCTAAACACCTAGGTAATTTGCATTTATTTTATGGTATTTAATATTTCATCTGTTGTGTAATTTATTTTGTAACATTTGCATTTAGACCCTTATATTAGCTAGATATTGCACCTTGGTCCATGCCAAGCCACCTCAACTGCGTCTACATGTGAGACAGACATTTTGTAGAGTTATCCTTATGTCTTTAATTATTTTAGTTTAATTCTGTAAATTGAAATATCAATGTTATGTTTTAGGATAAATTATGGAGGACCTTGTTCTTATTTTTAATTACAGAAATATCCATTCCAGGCTTGTAATTATTTCTTTGCATTTATATTTCCATTAAATAGCTCTAGAGCCTTATAAATTTTGGAAAAAATTATAGTAAATGCCTAATATGATCCTCGCTCATGATATAATTTTCATTTAGCATTTTACTTCATTTTGTCATTTACTAAAAATCATTTAGGAGATATTTACTTCCTATTTATAGATAAAATTCCAAAAAAATATAAAAGCTTCTTTAAAAATTCAAAAAAAATTAGAGCACATTTATTACTATATTTGGTTACTTTAGACTAAAATTAAAGAAAAATATAAAATAAAAGCACTAAAATTGAAAAATCCATAAAACACTATAAAATTTAGTAAAAAATCCATAAAAATAAAAAATAATATTTTCTATTTTTTATTTTTATTTATATTATATACAATGTATTAAAAAGTAGTTTTGGATATTTTTGGACTTCTTATCTATTTTTAAAACTCAAAACAATTCAGCCTATTTAGCTTATTCCCTATTTTGTACATTTATATCAATTTAAAATATATAAAATTTATCAAAAATTTATAGGAAAAATTAACATATCAAAAAAATATTAAAAAACAAAAAAAATTATAAATTTTGACTTTATATAGCTATATTTCAAAATATAAGATCTTATATAAACTATTTATCTTATATATATTATTTTATTATTATTAGTATTAATATTATTACTTAAAAATACTTAATATATATATGAAAACTAAAAAATAAAAAGGACTGTTATTGTTGATATTTCCTATATTTTATATTTCTTTATTATATACACTATATATAATATTTGTAATATATAAATCATTAGTATATAGATATATATACATATTATATCTTCCAAATAAAAAGAAACAAAATGGGAATTTGCAAAATAAAAAATATATAAAATCAGAATAAAATTTTAAAAATAAAAAATATAAAATAATTAAAACATTATAACCTTTATAGAAACAATTAAAAACAAAAACACACAAAAACACCCAAGTAGGTTGCTCATTTGTCCCTACTCCCTTTTGTTCTCAATGGTTCGACACTCAACGTACTTGTCACTATACACATACTTTGTAGAGTTAAAATAAAATAAATTTTTACTCACTTCACTTGGATTACTTTATTCATATTATGTGGTTTGATTGTTGTTTGATTCACCTCTCTAGTTTGGTCATACAACAGTTGCTAGTTGTGTTTGATTAGCAGACTAGCCAAGAGCATTTCGACAATAAATAAAACCCAACTCCTTCATTTTTGAGTTTGATCCCTCTTCTTCACTCATAACCCCAAAAATCCTAAGCTGGACGTCAATCCTTGTGATAGGAGTCTCCCTTCCTTGATTTGCAGTGCGGAGAAGGTGGGAAGAGTGTAGTCCACCATCATCGGACTTTATCCAAGTGGTACCTCTGCTCCTTGGTCTTATGACTAGGTATGAGCCGTTTTTCTTTGCTTTTTAATTTATTTCTCATATTTAGTAGTATACACATGCCTTTTATTTAGTCTTATTTTGCTTCATTTAGCTTAGATTTAAGGATTCACAATACGCCGGAGCTTAGAGCTCAGACCATTGTTTACCCCTGTTTGAACGATTGTTTTGATCCAATGACCACCCCCATTTCGATCCTATCCTCTTCTCTACTATCCTGATCACCCCTTCCATATTTGACTTTGTACAAATCAAAGCATCAAATCTCCGCCGTCCTTGCCGGAGATCACCCGCCTCCTTCCATTTTCGTGCATTCAACTTCAGTTTTTCAACTGAGGAGCTCCACCCTTGAGCCATGTAGTTACCATCCAGGTGGCTGGACCAAAGAACCTCAGTTGGGGTTGATTTGATCCATCGTTGAGGCTTCCAGGTCAACCGAGTAAGGACAAAGATCCATGTCTCTTCCAGTGAGGCATGGATCCTCCTGAGGCCACCTGCCGATGTAGGTATATCCTAGGAACGTTTTGGGACCTTCAACTATGAGAGAGGAGGCTGAAGTGAGAAGCATCGAAGTATTGAAGGTCAGGGAATAACATGTTCTTCCCCGTTATTCCAAGAAGCCTCAAGACCGTCCGATTGAGAGAGAGAGAAGCTCATTTCTAATCTGGGTCATCCATTTAAAATGAACCGTGTGCTTTCTCCGTCGTTCATCATATGTGAGAGACATGTGGATGCACCAGAGCCACACATCAGCGCCCACACCTCCCTCATGTGCCGCCTCCAAGGTATATCATACAACTCCCCCATGCTTTTTGTATTTTTTCAGTATTATAACTATTATTAGTGTAATAATTTTAGTCAAAATAGCAATAGGACCATGAGCTTTTGTATAATTGCATTTTAGTCCATCAGCCTCACGTGTAGCAACACATGAGGCACTATAAATATTACATGTATACTCCTATGTTTCCTGGACCTATTATTAATTAAATGTATAGTTTGTAGTAATAGCAAATAGGTCTCTATAACCGCACAATTTATTTTATGTATTTTATACATACTAATTATTTTTATTACTCTAAAAATTTAGGAAAGTAAGATAAATTCCTGACACCATGCTTATCCATGCATAATTTTTTTTCATTTTTAGTAATTTTTCTATTTTTCTAAAAATTCAAAAACACGCATTTCCTCCCTATCTAAATATAAAAACCCATAAAAATTTAAAAATTGTTTATAAAAATTCCAAAAAAATTATATTATCTATATTATACTATGTTATATCGCATATCAATAAATAAATAAATAATAAAATAAAAAAAATAAAAACTAAAACCCTAAAATTATTATAAAAATTAGCAAAAAGTTAAGAAAATTTAAAAAATATATCTTAATGTTTCCTAATTTCTTTATTATATATTATATATTAAAAATAATTTTGACTTAATTTTAAAATTATATATCTATTTATTAAACTCAAAATAATATCAGATTTTTATTTTATTAACTATTTTGTATATTTCAGTTATTACGAATCCATTAAATTTAAAAAATTATTTAAAAATTACGAAATATAGAGAAATATATAAAAAAGACAAAAACATTTTGTTTTCTGAAATAAATACATATTAACCTATTTATAAATATAATAAGCTATATTATATATATACTATATATTACCTAAAACACATATATATTCTATATATATATAATTTATATCTTATTTATAAAATACAAAGCAAATTAAAATTTTAAAAACTAAAAAAATTAAAATTAAAATATAAAAAAATCTTTAAAAATTTAATATAATTGAACCCACAAAAAAAAGAAAAATAAAAAATATATACAAAAATAATTATTATTGATTAAAAATAATTAGCCACCCTACCAATTTTCTCCCAAGAGTTCAACACTCTACACACTTGCATTATACACACATTTTGTAGAGTTATTAGAAATTTTAACTCTCATACATTTTATTGATTTATCTGTCATATATTATGGGCTAATTGTTGGTTGAATAAGAGTGGTCGTCACAACGATTAGGATTCCAGCCTTGTTAGGAACTCTAGATCAATCCTTTTCATCAGATGGATAAAACACACCTATATTATTTTTTATGGATATGGATATTTTTATATTGTATTAATATGTTTATATTTTATAGGCGTATATTGTTATATGTATAAACATATATTATTCCAAAAAAATGATATTCATATTTGTATTTGTATTCACAAAATAATTGAAACCTATATTCTTTCACATGATCGTATTGATCAAATAAAATTACATATTCATATCCATTTAAATAAAATATATGTATCCACCGAAAAATAGATACATTAGTAGACAAATATAAATTATCTGGATGCATCTCTATCATAGGGGTTAATACGCATAAACAAACCTAAAAGTAATACTTGATCCATGTAAGCATCCAAAAAATGAAGATGATATGTGTATTTAAATGTGTATTTCTTAGAATAAAATTAGAAATTCATATCCTCTATATTAAAAGTACATATCCATATCCATTTAGAAACAAATATGCCAACTGATGCGATAAGGGCTAACACTCATAAATGAACCTACAACTAATACTTAAATTCACAACTGTATAAAACAAAATGATGTCTATATTTATATGTGTACTTGCAAAAATAATTGCAGATGATATTTTCCCATATTTTTATCTGTCATAATAAAAACTATGTATCCACATTTACAAAAAAATGAATATGATAATATACAGTTATGAGTAGATCTTTACTTGATTGCATCCCTGTGCGGCTAACATTAATAAATCTCAAATTGAAACATTAGTTTCACTCATTGTAATCATGAATCTGCAACTAATTAATTTTTCATTAGAATTATGAAAATCAATGTATTAAGAAAAAATACAATAAAATGTCTTTTACTTTGATAGTATACAAGACAGGGTTATTTGCAATAATAACCTCTTGCAAAAGATCCATATGCAAAATGATTGGATGTAAGCGTAAATCTTCTCACCTCGGGTGGCATTTTGAGCTTTTTCCTGAATTGGCACCTCACATAGCTATATATACCTAAAATTTGAAGCATTTAGTTTTCATTAGTGTGAATTTAGTTAGAATTAATTTAATAATTATTTAAAAGAAAGTCCCCCAAGCTTTAGCTTTTCATGTAAGTAGTACTGATTTTGCAAGCACATCAAAGGACCAGCACGCCAGTGTTCATGGAGAAGATGATGTTTGATCGTGTGATATCATACAAAAATAATACAACCCGTATCTGTTCTAATCCACGTTGCAGTGAATTTCGAAGTTTTTTTTTAAATCCATGATCGAAATTTTTTTCTTTCATCCACAGCACTTCTTTTGCACGTCCAACATCTTCTTTTTGCGGTGGGCGAACTCTACGTCTTCATGCCCTTTGTTCACATCCCACCGGTTACACGGCCAATTTACAATACTGCCCTTTCACCAATCATGTCTGGTTATCAGTTATCTATACCCACTCTTAATACCACGCGCTTGTGTGAAGCACCTTCAAGCCTTGAATCGTTTCCCGAAATGGAGGAGGGGGTAAATTTTTTTACCGAAATAGGACATCTCAAAAATATTTATTTGAATAAGGATATATCGGCACCGTGGGACGGCAAACTGTTTGCCGCACTACATGAACGAACGGGAGGGGGGTTGGGATACCAGATTTTCAACTCGGACGCAGATTTGGACCGTCCATGTGAGCACGGCAAACCATTCGCCGTTATATCCTTGTCGTGGAAAATGTTTTCAGACCATCCCCATCCCAGAGATTATTTTCTTGATGGGACCCCATTTCGGAGATTTCATCCCTTCAAGCTATCATTAATGATCTCACACGTCGTTGACTTGCACCATTCTACGGCGCCCTCCGTTGGATAGACGGCGAACAGTTCCCATCTCTTTACGCAGAAACCATTGGAAGCTTAATATCCATCCAAGTGGCCAAAGGGGACAACAGTTCAACTTTTGATGCATGTCGCACTCGTTGCATGAGGTGGTTTTTGTAGCCTGCTGTAGCAGTTGGGATGCGAACGTGGTTTTTTTATTATATTTGTCTAGGCTGATTAGTGGTAGGCAATATATAAATGGCTGGATTGGGAGGATATGGATGCCACTGTCAAGATATCTTCGTCTCAACTAGTGTATAAATAGTAGCACCATACATATCGCATATCCCCACCACACTCAAAGCAAAACAGGAACTTGGAAATTGGAATCCACATTTAGATCTGGAGATGGCAAGCACTGTTGGTCAGGTCATCAAGTGCAAAGGTGCGTGTTGTACTCAATGTTTCAGTTTTGATTACTTATCGCGATAGACTGTTCAAATGGATTTCATTTCCTAGTTATATTCTAATATGGAATATGTGGATGCAGCTGCTGTTGCATGGGAGGCAGGCAAGCCGCTTAAAATCGAGGAGGTGGAGGTGGCTCCACCGCAGGCCAACGAGGTCCGCATCAAGATCCTCTACACCGCTCTCTGCCACACCGACGTCTATTTCTGGGAGGCCAAGGGACAGACCCCCATCTTCCCCCGCATCCTCGGCCACGAAGCGGCTGGGTATGTTTTATATAATTAATCAATATAGCTATATTGATTCATATGGGTTGGTGGTGATGGATTTGCTACTGGGCATCAGGATTGTCGAAAGTGTCGGAGAGGGTGTGACAGAGCTTGCTCCAGGGGACCATGTCCTCCCCGTCTTTACCGGCGAATGCGGGGACTGCCGCCACTGCAAGTCGGAGGACAGCAACATGTGCGACCTTCTTAGGATAGATCCTGATAGGGCAGTCATGCTCAATGATAGAAAGTCGAGGTTCTCCATCAACGGTCAGCCCATCAGCCACTTCCTCGGCACCTCCACCTTCAGCGAGTACACTGTTGTGCATGCCGGCTGTGTTGCGAAGATCGATCCTGCCGCTCCCCTCGACGTCGTCTGCATCCTTAGCTGTGGCTTCTGCACTGGTAACTAACTACTGAGTAATTACTGTCTGCACCCAATTTCTTTTCAGCTTAACTTAAATATTCTCCGACCATTCTTTTAATTTCTCTAAAAAAAGGATTTGGCGCTACTGTGAATGTTGCGAAGCCGCCAAAGGGATCCACGGTTGCCGTCTTCGGTTTGGGAGCCGTCGGCCTTTCGGTGAGTCACTTTGTAATTTCAGATTAAGCAATAAAGATCTTAGTAATAAAGATAATGAATTCTGTTAGTTTGGCAACGGTTAATCAAAATTCAGGGAGTTGCAACTGAATTGCAGTCAATCTTAATTTAAAAAAATTGGATATGTAGGCTTGTGAAGGTGCTAAATTTGCGGGTGCGTCAAGGATCATTGGTGTTGATCTGAACCCTGACAGGTTCGAGACAGGTAAAGACATATATAGCTAAACATTAGTTCGAACATCGAACATATCTGTGGATCCTGTTAGTTGATATTGCATTGGTTTTCTCTGATGCGCAGCCAAGAAGTTTGGATGCACTGAATTCGTGAACCCAAGGGACCATGACAAGCCTGTCCAGCAGGTTGATATGCCTAACAGAATACTCCGCAATTAATGACATGCACAGTCTGATGGATCCATATACATATTGATATCAAATTGATATATCTCTGTTGCATTAATTAATTGCAGGTTCTAGCTGAGATAACTAATGGGGGAGTAGACAGGGCTGTCGAATGCACGGGCAGCATCCAGGCCATGATCTCCGCCTTCGAGTCCGTCCACGATGTAATCAACTCCGCCTGCGAATGATTAGTATCTTCAATTGGTCTATTTTTGGTAAGAGGCAGATGCTGATACGCGTGTGTGTATTAATTGTGGCAGGGTTGGGGGGTGGCGGTGCTGGTGGGGGTTCCCCACAAGGATGATGTGTTCAAGACCAGTCCTCTCAACTTCCTGACGGAGAGGACGCTCAAGGGCACCTTCTACGGCCACTACAAACCCCGCACCGATCTCCCCAAGGTCGTCGACCTCTACATGAAGAAGGTAATAACGATCTGTCGAAAGAGCTGATGTTCCTCCAATTTCTTCGTGGCTTTTCCAGCTGAATCAGATCACATGACATCATCGTCATGGCTACAATGTTTGCAGGAACTTGAGCTGGAGAAGTTCATCACCCACTCGGTTCCGTTCTCGGAGATCAACAAGGCTTTCGATTACATGCTTAAGGGTGAGAGCATCCGCTGCGTCATGCGCATGGAGGAATAAGCATAATTGACGTCAAGAATTATCACAAATGAAGTGTGGATTTTTTGTGCATGAAATTTGTGTTTTGCATCCATGAATAAGTTGCTGCTAGGGTTATAAGATTGGTTAAACATATGATGTCTTCATGTAACGTGTGTTTGTTTATTAAAGAGAGTTCTTTCAGCACTTGCGATTATACGAGGAGAGGAGCTTCACACCCTACTCAATTCCAGGAAATTCAATGTAATTCGTAGTATAGAAATCAAAAGATAATAACTGCAAAAAAAATTAAAAAAAGCTAACACGATTTAGTTTTGGGTGTGCCTGAGTCAAAGCAAAGCTACATTTTAGTTCCTTGCAAGAGAAAACAACAAGTAACAGTCAACGAAATGATGAAAATTAATCTCAATCATGAGAATTAATTTTCATCATCCCTGGACCGAGCAGCCATGAAGAATTTGATTCTTCTGCAATCCTTGAGCCGGTGTGCATAATACTGTGATAAGTTCTTTGACATCTTGCCTTCCAGGGAAGCCATCATATTTAGACCAACATCTTTTTTATCTGCCAAGATGCGGTAGAAATGTTGTTATCCTCTGATACTATAACAATGACAACAAAGCTTTTTCTCAGATTAAGTAGTATCGACTACATAGATTCTTTGCCTCCTTTCAGATTTATCTTGGATCATTCTCGGTCTTAGATCCAAAAATTAAGATCCCTTTGTATAGTCACATTCCATTACTTCTTGGGCCTTCTTCGTCCTCCCTTAGCCGGCTCAACATCCCAAAACTCGCATCTCCTCATCGGTGCATCAGCTGACATCCTTTGCAAATGATCAAACCACCTTAAGCGATTTTCTTGCATCTTATCCTCGATCGGAGCTACATCAACGTTCCTTCTGATTGCACTATTCAGAATCCAATCTTTACGCGCGTGTGTGTGTGTCCACACATCCACTTTAGCATTTTTATTTTTGCTATTGCCATACTTTGCACATGTCTATGGTTCACAGGCCAACATTCAGATCCATAGAGCGTAATACTCATGGTTGCTTTGTAAAACTTTCCTTTGATTTTCAAAGGAATTTCTTATCATGGAGAATAGATCCAAAGTATCTAAAATAATATCTCTTCTTAATGTTATCATCTTCAATCTTCACCTCAATTTCTTCACCATTGCTTCCATCAAAAGTGCACTCCATATATGCAGTCTTACCCCTAATTATATGACATACTCTAGCTCCGATGCATGTCTCCAGACCTCAGGATTCTCATTTACTCCACCTCTAGTCTCATCAATCAACACGATATCACCAGTCCATCCTGATTGTGACTTGTCAACTCATCCATAATCAAAGTAAAAAACAATGGACTCAAAGATGAACCTTGATGCAGACTAATGTTGATGTCAAAATAGTCAGTCCTCCCAGACTGTATCCTTACACAAGATGAAGCCCAATCACATATATATATATATATATATATATATATATATATATATATATATATATATTATGAGGTTAATGTATAGGATAGGTACTTGTCTCTTCTCCAAAACTCTCCACAATATCTTATGTGGGAGAGAATCATAAGCCTTCTCCAAATTAATGAAAATCATATAGAGGTTCTTCCTTTTAGCTTTATAAATCTCCATTGTTCTTGCAGCAAGTGGATGACTTCAATAGTTGAGCGACCTGACATGAATCTGAATTGATTTTCTTTTACTTTGGAAACTTGCCTCAACCTTCTTTCGATCACACGTTCTCAAATTTTCATAGTGTGACTTGTCAGCTTTATACCTTTGTAATGTGAATAATTTTGATGTCTCCTTTGTTCTTATAAAGAGGCACCATGACGCTTCTTGATGAATCGATGATTTATCATGTTTTTATACCTTTTATTGAGTAAAAATCATGTGTAATTAATTGCATTTTTCTTAATTTAATGTATACTTTTCATTTTATATTTTTCATACTTATTGCATTCAAAATCATCTAAGATAATTGCATAACATTCCCCACAGATTAATAAAAAGAACAAGAAAATTGCATTAATTACTTTTTCAATAAATATTGGCTCCAAGCCCATATAGAAGTTTCTAACTATATTTTTAATTTTCCAGATCTAGCTTGGAAGAGTCAAGAGGAAACTCTCATCTCCCCTCTTGCGAAAAAAACTCACCATCAGACAATATAACTGACGTCAACGTGCCATCAACACATAAAAAATCATGGGGCACTGACATCATGCTGATGTCAGCCTTCCCTCCCATCTTCTTCCTCAAGTTTGCAATAGAGGAATCCATCCATTGCTCGCTTCTCTTCATCTTCGCGTGTACACTACGAGGCCTTTGGCCTTTGGCCCAATGCCAACGGCCCTGCCCCTTCTCCTTCCTCCCATCCCTTGACTTGCAATAAAAGGGATGAGGAGCTCGAAGAAAAATGACCCATCCATCACCACCTTGTCGACCGCACCCTCCACCGCACATCCTTTCTGTCGACACAATATCGCCACCACCAGCCCTTGCTCCGCTACCCCGAGCTTCGTCGTCCTGTGCTCCACTGCCCATGGATGGGCATGGTTGAGAGAGAGCCTAGCTCTTGGTCTTGGAGACCAGGGTCTCCTTTGCAAATTTCTTTTCTTTTCTGCACTATTTCTTATATAAGTTGGACCTCAATACAATTTCATTATACTTTTGATAATTCTCTACAGTTTCTCTAATTTATTATTTTTTAGTAACATTTGCACTTCATTTGTTCATGTTATGGTTATTTGCAATTCAGTCCATCAAGGATGTTTATGTAATTCCTTAAAGTTTTTCTTTTCACTGTAATTTACCCATCAAGCAATCTTTTATTTGGTAAATTTAACTTCTGTCCAATAGCTTCTTTCTAATTGTAATTCTGTCATTAGTTAGTTATTTTTTTAACATTCAAGTCCCTGAAGTTTTTTAAAATCACACCGACGCCCATGCATCTTTGATAATTCATTAAAAATAGCCAGAAACTTAAAAAATTACCAAAAAATCATACAAGATCCTGTGAGTGTTTGCAATTTATTGGTAACAATTTCACTGCATTCTGAGTTTTATAAAATCAAATAAAATTTAAGAGAGCTCATCTCACATATTTGTCAATTTCAAAGCGAATTTCTTTTCAAAAAGTCGGCTACATTCGTCCGATCCTTGTGTTCCATCCTTGAATTGGTCATTGTACTCCTTAGGAGTTATTTTTTCTTGTTCATTATTTATTTATCTAAAAATATCGAGAATCGTGTACTTTTACAATAACATCTAAAATTCACTTTTTAGTGCATCGATTTTCACATCTTCATTAAGGCACCATTGCAGGGGACATGCAACATAGCATATTTTTTATTTTCTGTTTAATTGTTTATCATTTATAATGGTTCTTTCTCTCATTTTAAGGTTCACTAAATACTTAAAAAATCTCAAGCTGTCCTCTCTATCGGTCTCTTCGGATCCTGATTTAATCACATTTGAGCATAAGATTTTTCTGGATCCAACCGTTCTCATTGTAGTGATTCCATTCTAACCTTAGACACTTAGGTTGCATGCATTATGTTTGTCTTTTTATTAGAAAATTGAAATAAATTAAAATTCACTTTTCTAACTGCATTCATCTCTGTGGTTCTTCTCCCTCTTACAACATGAAAATCTTGGACCATTAATCGTGCTCAATCGCATAAAAATTAAGCTTCTGGAAAGTCACCACGTGACTCGGATATTAAGCAGTCTGAAGTGCTTGAACTTTGCACATTGTTCACAATCTCACATGCACAAAAAACAACCTTAGGTTAGAGCCCAAAATCCTACGCAGAATTTATTGAGAAATGAATTTTAAAAAGTTTAACCACTTCCTAGTGAGGGAAACCTCAGAGTGGGCGATTAAAGGATACCGTATTTGACATCGACCTCAAGGAATACGGTAGTTGTTCTACGGTCCGTATACTTGCACCCATACTAGCTAAAAGTGGATGCAACTAAACAAATAAATTTAGACCAGTCCTTAGTCTACAAATGGTTTTTAGATCAACAAAGTTATGTTTTTGATTTTTCTGAGGAACAAATAAAAATGAAAAATTACATGCATCTGTGGTGACTAGTGTGGAGTTGGTGAAACGACTTTTGGATTATGTTTGTGATGTGCACGATTGGTCGTAGATCTTTGAATAATCCACTTCAAGGATTGCTTAATTACGATCCTATCTACAAAAGAAAACATCACCCATCCCATCCTTGTGAGAAACGTGATTCCAAGTTAGATCTAAAGTATATGGGGATGAGAACCGACCCAATCAAATGGATATTATTTTACAACAACTCCAGTTGCTAAGAGATGAAAATGCTTAGATTCGCCAAACAATTGCTCCATTGAATCGACCACCACATATCAACACCCACTACAATTCTGTGAGCGAAGACGTGGTTCATTAGGTCCAAATTCCACTAGTAGTTGGAGACTTTGAAATAAAATCAGCCTCTATCTCTTTAATATCCAAATTCTATGGAAATGAAACCGAGGATCCATTTTTACATGTTCAAGACTTCAGATCAGCCTGTGACACCATTCGTATTGCTGGGTAGAAAAGGAGTACCTATATATGAAGGGCTTCACGTTCTCTCTGAAAAAACAAGCACTCTAGTGGAACCAAAATTATGAGACTCTAAATACCACCTAGAATGCCCTGAGAGAAGCTTTCATTAAAAAGTACTTCTCCATAGGAAAAGCCAATTGATGAATCCACGATTCATCGCCTTTATTCTTTTATTTTAGCATCGTTTCCTTAGTCAAATACCTGTAAATACCCATTAATTCCATAAAATTACCATTTCACATGCATTTGTTAATTATGCATTTTTAACACCTTTTGTATATAAATAAAAGAATAAAGAAGAAAAGAAAAAGGAAAGGAGGTATTTATGCAATAAATACAGACTGACCCAAACCCCGAGAGAAGGTCAAGACTTGACCTGATCGACCAGGAATAAAGTAGGGGGAGATAAGGTTGTCTGTCAGATTATCCAAAAAATATCTTGTACATATTTTTCATGTATATTTGTATAAAACTTACATTATTTTATTTGTATATAATTTGACCTAAAATCAATTATTTTTGTGAATAAAAGTTGTAAATAAAACTGTGTTGTAAATAATAAAATTTTTTATAAAATAAAATAATGTATATATTGTAAATAATTACACCTAGAAAAAGCCGTAATGCGATAATTGAAACATCAATTCCGGCTCCATACGAGCTCAAATCGAACCAAACTCACTTCCATAATACTATAAATTAAATTATCTTTCAAATGGTTGTGGTTTCGTATTTTTTGGAGTTACGGTTAAAAAGTCGGTTTTCTGGGGTATTTTGTGCAGTTTACCCATATATTTGTCGTATATAATTATTAATATTTATTTTATATAATATATATATTATAAATATTGTTTTCAACAAAAATAAAAATTAAAACAAAATTAAAAAAATCTTGTATAAAAATTATTTCCTTATTTGCACCTATGTACATTATATTATATGTATATAATATATGTATACCACTAACTTCCTTAATAAAAACCATCAAAAAAATTTAATTACCTAACATTAATTATTTAATTTAAATTATTTCGAATTTTTTATTTAATTATTTGATTTTATTTGATTGATTTGATATTATAACATGCCATATATACCAGATTTGATTGCATACCTTTAATGGCCACCATTAAGGTGGCCAATTAATTCCCAATTAATTTATTAATTTATTTAATTTATTTATTTCGAATTTCGTAATTAATTATTTAATTAATTTATTAATTTAATTATTTTATAAATCCATCCAATAAACACATTCCTTTTTTTGTAAACATTTTCCTTTTTTGATTTTTTTGCCTCTTTTTAATGGGCTCCTCCTCCCTCATTCACATTTGATCGATCTTTGGCGGAGAGGAGCTCGGTTTCCGAGAGGTTTCTTGCTGAAGAGGGTCCTAGCCTCCGATCCAGTCAGTGACAGAGATTTGTGCTTCGTCGAGGCCATCATGGCTTGTCCGATCCCCGAGGTGAGATCCATTTTTACCTGTCTTTTTCTCTAGGTAATCGTAGATTTAGATCTTAGCATAGGAGTAGGGAGTAATTCTTTTTTTAGATTAAAAATCTCAAAAATTTCCACCATATATTTTCCACCTCCGACTCCGATTTTTCATCTCACATCTGGACCATCGCATTTCTTTTTCTACCTCGCGCAACCTTTCATCTCCGACCACGTACGGTGGTCGGAGACTCGGATCCATCTCTCACAGTTCCACCGGATCCCCATCCATACTTCCTATTATTGTGCATAAATAAAAAAAATAAAAAAAAATAAAAAAAATCATATAAGGATTCTCCCTGTTTATCTCTCAATTATTTTTGCAGGAGGAATAAAAAAATGCTTTTCTTTTCTCTCTAACATTTATTTTGCAGGTATAATGAAATAAAGAAATTACTCTTGTTTCTAACCTCTGTTTTGCAGGATTATTAAAAAAAACTAAACAAAAAGAATATCTCTTCTTATCTGTGTTTACATTTCCTGCATTAAAAAAAACTACAATAAAAAAACTCCTTTTTTTTGTACAGATCTGTGTTTACAGTAAAAACAAAACAATAAAAACAAAAAAATAAATAAAAAAATAAACTCAGCAGCGGGTCGTCACCCCCGCTGCCACCACCATCACAGGAGCCGCGGCGCCCCACGCGCGGCCTTCTCCGCCGAAGAGTCCCACGCCGCCAGGCCTCCACCCACCGCGCGGCGGTGCCCCCAGCGAGCCCCCGCTCCAGCGTCATCCTCCCAACCGCGGAGGACCCCCGCCCGCGGTCCGCCTCGCCAGGCTCGTGCGCGCCCTTGCGCGCGTCAGTACCACCCGCACAGCCGGCCTCAGCCAGCGCGGCCTCTCCGTCCGCGCACCTCCCAGCACCAGACCTCCGCGTGAGCCCCTCCGCCTCCCGCCTCCGCGGCCGCGCGACCCCCGTGAGGCGGTGTTCCTCCTCCAGATCCAGCGTGGGCGGCGCGATCCGCATCCTCTGCCGCCCACCCAGCAGCCATCTCCGCTCCAGGCATCCAGCGCCCCCCTCCTGCTCCTCAGCAAGCGGCGGTGCCCCCGCGTCGCCCGCACTACCTCCAGGCCCACCTGGGCGGCCTCCTCCCGTTGCGCGCGAGGCCCGCTCCCCCCTGCACGCCACCGCGCCCCCGTCGCCAGTCCCGCGCCGCCCCGCTCATCCTCTCATTGGTGTTGGCGGCGGCGTGCTTCCATGTCCCTCCTCCACTTTGTGAACAACGAAAGATTGCAGGAACCCTAGGTTTTTGGAGTTTTGATAAAAAAATTGGGATAATTGCGGAGAAGCTCCTGGACATATTTATAATTGCAAAGAAGCCCCATTCAAAGCAAAGCACATGCTGGACATCATCCTTATTGGGTAATTTGCGAAACTTTTTCTTGTGTTTTATTTCTGTTAAATATTTGATCCAAAGACTTTAAATAAATCGTAGTTTGGTCCTGTGCTTTCAGAACTCCAATTGCTTGATCTTTCTGTGGGAATAAATATTTTTATCATTCAAAAAACTTTGCGGAAATTTGCATATGCTCCTGCAGTAGTGTACTTCATTGTATAAATTTTTCATCTATTTTTATTGTATTTTGATATATTTAAAAAAAAATCAAAAACATTGTCTTTTCCTTGCTTACACTTTAAAAATTCATAAAAATTCGCAAAAGTGCCTAAAAATTCCACAAAAATTCCTGTAGCTGTGTTTTGACTTGTTTTATTTTCCGACCATATTTTGTGCAATTTCCTTTTGTAAAAATCAAAAAATTGCAAAATACGAAAAATCTTATAAAAAATGTAAAAAATTGTAGAAAAATCTGAAAATTCTAATCTTGGTCTCTGATTGTAGATATTGTTCTCTACTTTTTGCTAAAAATAATCCCCAGGAGTTTTGAATCTTAAAACTTTTTAACTTGCAAAATACTCCTGTCAGTGCACTGTTTTATTTATTTTCCACTATTTCATTTTTAGAAAATAACAAAAACATCAGAAAATTGCGAAAAATTTACCAAAAATATTTTAAAACATATAAAACACAAAAACATTTTCTGAGGACTTTTCTGTATATTTTTTACCATTGTGAAAAATACAAAAAGAGCAGTTCGTGTGTGTTTTTATTCTTTTGTGCATATTGTTCCTCTTTTTAAAAATTAAAAAAATTAAAAATTCAAAAACCACTAAAAAATTAGCTTTCGAAATCTGACTACTTAGTTTTTCAATCGTGCTCCTTGTGTTCGACCCTGGTCGCTATACCAGGTAAAAAGAATAGCGAAAGATCGCTTACATTGTTTTCCTTGATTTATCTATCTTTTCCGAGTGGTTTTAATTATTTTTCTCGTTGACCGAATCCCGTGGTTGAGAACGACGACACATTTTTGCATATTATTTACACCTCTCTCGACCGCGTCGATTTTCGCGTCATCAGAATGGCGCCGTTGCCGGGGAGCACGGCTTTGTAGTCATTTTTCTATTTGTCTCTCTATATTATAATTGTTTTCTGACATTTTCTCTCTGATTTTTGTACGAGGTACTGCTTGGACGACGTGGAGTTGATAACCGGCCTAAGCGATCGGGGTTAAGGTCTAAAAATGGTCGTTGCGACCTCGATCAAGTAGACTAAGTGTATCAAGAAAAATAGACCACTACGAGAAATAAAATCAATCAAAAATGTGAAAGCGGTCCTGCTATAGGATTTAACCTGGTATAGCTCCCAGGGTCGAACTCAAGGAGCACAGATTGGCTTAAGAAGCCTACGATGTAGTCAAAGTTCAAGAGAGTACTTTTTATGGTTTTTATTTGTTTTTATAATTTTTTTAGATTTTTTTTTTTTAAAGAATGAGAAAATGAAAGAAAGTGAAAACAAGGGACACTTCAACAATTTATACAACACACAAAGAATGATGCAAAAGTTCCAGAAAATTGGTTTTTAGGTTTTAAATGTTTTTTACTGTTTTTGGTGAATTTTTGGGATTTTTCTAATGAATAAATTATTTACTAAAAATCAAACAATGCGACAAAAATAGGGTACTGTCCAGCAAGGCTTAAGATCCAAAAATAAAATAATTTTGGATCTCAAAAAGCCCTAAAGGTAATTTTCCTATAATCTAGAAAGAATAAGGAAAATTTAGGCACCCTAATTATTGTTTTTGGATTTTTAATCTATTTATTACAATTTTTATGAGTTTTTAAGGGTTTTTCAATTTTTAGGATTTTTAAATGTTGAACAGTAGCCAAAATTGGCTGGAAAATCAAGCAACAAGCAAGAAACAATAGCCTAATTTTTTAGAATTTTTGGAGATGTTTTTATATTTTTTTGGTATTTTTAAAGTCAGACAGTGAATAAAAAGAGGTTTTTTGAATTTTTAAAAATAATAAATGAAATCCAAAATGTCCCCAAAAATCATAGAAATTCCTACACCATGGCAGGAGCCATGTGTCAAAATTTCATTAGATTTGGAGGTGGTTTGATATTTATTCAAAAATGGAGAAGAGGGCACTGTGCACAGGGACCTAAGTGCAAATACCCAAAAGTTCTGGGGTCCTGGTGCAAAATACCCAAGAAGTCACGTGCCAAGCACGTGTCTGGGGCACTCAAGGACCTAAATGTAATAAAAATAAGTTCCAGGGACCTATTGATAACTCGTATCAAAAGTCCAGGGGCTTATGTTGCAAAAAACCCAAAATAATTCGCACATGCGCATATAAAGTGTTCACAGGGGTATAAATGCAATTTCTCAAAAATATTCATTCATTGCATAACATCCAGAACTACAAGGGGTTCTATGCAAATAACCCAACAAAACACGTGCCAAGGCACGTGGGTCTCTACTGGCAGGGGTATAAATGCAAACAAAATTAAGTCCGAGGTCCTTGATGCAAATAACCCAAAAATAAACAACTGGAATTAAAAGTTACAGGACTAAAAAGAAATGGACAAACTACGAGGGGGCCCTATGATATTTACCCCTTTATTAATAGCCGACGGTCGGATAGGCGCCACGTGGTTGATCAAACGGTCTGGATGGCGGCGCCTCTTCTCTCTCTCCTCTTCGGCTCTGATCAACGGTGGGGAGAGGTCCACGTGTATGATCGGACGTATGGAACGCTGGCACCTCTCTCCTCTGCTATCGATGATCCAGATGCGATCCTCAAATGGATCAACGGTCGCTGCTCCTCCACAGATGAACGGTCACGATCAGATCTGGAGCAGAAGGTGCATCGGACGGCTCTGGAGGATCCTCGAAGAACTGGTGGCCGGCGAACTTCGCCGGCCTCGTGAAGGTGTATCCGCCCTCCTCAGCTGCGCCTGAAGGTCGGAGAAGCTCCGCTGAACGATCCCGCAGCTGCTGGTGGTGGCCAAGAGCTCAACCGAGCCCTGAGGGGCTCCGGCGAGACCTGGCGGCTCGAAGCTCCTGGCTGAATGGCGAAGGGCCTCAGACGCCCTCGTTTCGACCTGCAAAGTAGGCAAGAAGCTTCGCGGGTCGAGGGCAAAATGCCTCGACCCAAGAAGGCGGGGTGAAGGTGGGAGGTGCGGCGTGGCGGAAGAGCTCCGGCGAAGCGACGGCGGTGGAGCTCGACTCCCAGATCCTGTGCGATCTGGGTTGTGCGAATGGGTGAAGAAGGTGCGTGGGGACACGGTGAAGGTGGTGGAATAGTCGGAAGGTCGAGATGATAAGCGGAGTGATCGGAATCGAAGAAGTGCGTCGGAGATGGGATTTGGGCGTAATCGAAAATTGTTCTAAACTAAAGGAAACTACGGCTACCTGATGGATGCTGGAGACTGTGGTGGAGATGGGCTATCTCCTGGTCGTAGCTTCGAAGGGCGTCAAGGCCTGAAGCTCGGTGCTCAACACCGGCGGCGGAGCAAGTACGGCGAAGAACGCCGGATCGATGGTTTCGCTCCCTCGCCTCACTGCAACACGGACTAACGCTCGCTGTCACTCAGGCGGAGCCAATGGAGGTCACGGGGAAGGAAGAGAGGGGCCAAAGATGGCGCGCGAAGACGGCGGAGGTGAAGGATATATAGTGTGACCGGGCGATTAGGGTTGCGTGAGGACAGCAAAGGAAGGTGTAGATTTGATGGCTGAAGATCCGGCGAGGGAGAGGGATGTGCGGCGGAGAATTTGGGCGCGGGGGTTGAGTGGAAGACAGCCTGGATGCGCGTGCATAAATCGGCGAAGGAGGCGCGGCGCGCATGGTCCAGAATAGGAAAGGGGTCGCGGGGGAGTTGACCGGGGTCAACATTCCCCCGTGGACCAACCAGACTCTGCCACGTGTTGTTAATTTTTGTTTTATTTTTTTAGGGTAGAAATAGGCTGAATTAGGAAAAACTTAAAACATGAAATATTTTTCTTTTATTTTTTTCTATTTTTTGGTGATTTTTATTTAATTTTTGGAAATAAAAATAGGTTAGCTCTATATATAGGTATATATACACTACATGGAATTTTATTTTTGATTTTTTTATTTGTTATTTTTATGTGTTTTTATGCTCATTTTGTATTTTATTTATTTACAAGATAGAATATGGAATAGAAGAATATTTTTATTTGATTTTTATCGCTTATATACAAGGGTGAAATAAATGGTTGAATATATACATATGCATGGTAGTTATACAATGTATTTTTGTATTTTTTTCATTTTGTAATTTTTATTTGATTTTTATTTGGTTTCTTGTTATTTATTTTATTTACAAAATATACTATAGAATATTTACAAAAAGTTTAGAAAATAAATACATTTATTTACAAGGTTAAATAAATACAATGATGTGGTTTATACACAAGGTAAAGGAAGGGTATTTTTGGAATTTTTGATTTTTATCTTTTTATTTTGTTTTTAATAAAATATACACAATATGTTCAAGCATATTTTTGGTTGAGGAAAATATATAGTTTTATGTATTTACAAATATATACAAATGAGCTCCTATCTCCCTCTACTTTGGCTTTTATGCGGTCAGGCCCATGCTGAGCCCTCCCTTGGGTTAGGTTGCTCAATATTTATTCTAAATATGTCCCTCTTTTTCTTTTTGCTTTTTATTCTTTTATTTTGTGCACAAAAACATGCTAATTATAGGTTTTTACACAATGCATGCTTTTGGTATTTATTTGTATTTACACTTATCTACATGTATTTGCAAAGGTTTTTGTAGCTAAAATAGAAGAATAAAGAGTGATGAATGGGTATTCATCACCCCCTATGCTTTAACTTTGCTAGTCCCTTAGCAAACACTTATTTGAAAAAGAAGTGAAAAAGAAAGAAAAAGAAAAAGAAAAGAAAAAGAGGATGTACATGGATCAAGGTTGACTTATTAAATCTTCCTTCATTAATTTGAAATATGGAGCTCGATCAGATCTTTGGATTATTAATGTGTCGGAACCTTATTTAGACTTAAGCCTAAAACTCAACAGCCTCTAAGTTCCACCAATCTATGGACAAGACTCCTCAATAAACCAGATCAGAACAAGTCTACATACACAAACTCTAATGACCATGAATCTTTTCCTTGCGGTGTAAGTGATATGTGGCTCCCCACCTCAGAAGTGACAAAGAAACAACCTCCCTCAACCTGGTAACTCTAATGCCTCAGTCTAGCAACTCTTTCCTCGAGAAGCGGGGTATTCCCTTCTAAGTTCAAGTGCAACCGGCTCAAGAAGAGGGGGTAGAAGTATAGAGTTTTGGAAGCTTAGCCAGTGTAGCTAAGTCTCCCGCTGCAAGCTTCATGAGATGTAACATGATACCATAAGCTTTTGCTTCATACTCCGGTGGGGTTATTAAATTTTCAATCCGACCCACCACTTTTTTGGAGTTCTTTTTGCATTTTTTTTTTTTTTTTTTTTTTTTTCCAACAACTTCTGTACAACATATCTACTTGGTGCAGCATATATAAGAAATTTCCCCTTGAGCCAGTAGACTATCCCTCTTTTGAAGCTTTATTGCAACCCACAGCTTCTGTCTTTAGCTTTCAACACCACTAGACCGAGTTGAGGTGCACTTCCTTCACTATAAGAAGAAGAGAGGTTCCGCCTAGAAGTACTACCCTCATATGCTACCCCAAGCCAAAGGAAACTGCCTCCTCACCACCTCATCCATGGAGAGCCATGTGTAAAGTGCAGGTGCAAGTTAAGCCATTGTCTCTGAGAGTCATGCGTGTGTTGTTAAGTGCTCTACTTAGGCTCATCAAGATGACATATGCTCATAGCCTAGTGGACTCAAAGAATTAAGTCCTTATGGACCTGAAAAGCCTTAAACCTAAATCCTATAAGGTTCCTCTTGAAGTTAAGTGGATTAAGATCTTTTCAAGCTCCATTTCTCAATTTAATTCCAGGCTTAATTTAAATGTCAACTCTCATCCAGGAAAAACTATATACATATATGTACAAAAGATGCTATTTACAAATATTTTACAATCATGCAAAATTTTTGAAAAATGTTTTGAAATCATGAATGAATGATGCATGAAGTGCAAGTTTTGCAAAATGATATTTACACACATTTACACAAGTTTTTTGCAAACTTTTGATTTTCAAAACATTTTTGAAAAAAAAATTTGTACTATATACATAATTTTGATACAAAATATTTACACAAGTTTTACACAAAAGATTTTTGAAATCATTTTTACAAAAATACTTTATACACTAGCTATTTATGTGCAAGAATAAAAGAGTTTATGTACATGAAAATTTTTTAATTTTTGTGATTTTTAGCCATTTTATTTATTAACACACTCACACAAAGTACGAGTTATGGCTAAAGTATATATGAAATATATACACACTCCCCCTATACTTAGCTCGAACGATGTCCTCAGAGTGATCAAGAGCGATGAAGAAGGCATAACTCGTGCTTAGTGAAAGGGAGGTGAAAAGGAATGGCTAAGTACAGAAACAAATAAAAGAATAAAATGAGAGGAACTCGGTGGTCTCCCCCTATACTTAGGATTAACTAATCCTGAGTATAGAAAGCTGTACATGAAGGGAAATCCGAGTGAAGAATATACAGAATCTGCCCCCCCCTATACTTAGGGTAAAATATCCCTAAGTATAGGCAGCAAAAAACAAGAGCAGAAAGAATGAAAAGAATACTCGCAGGTCCGACATCCCCCCTATACTTAGGGTAAAGTACACCCTAAGTATAGCATAATCATAAGATGAGAAACGGGATGTGGGACTAAAGAATAGAATGATATGGACAACTGGATCTATACAGGCGGAGGAACAGTGAAAATCAGGCGTGAGATGTAAAAGATGTGAGTCAAGAGACCATATCTCACGCAAAATGAATAGCGGCAATAATAACGTCCCGCGGCTCATGATCTAGAAATGGTTTGAGCCGCTGGCCGTTCACTCGAAAGGTACTCTCAGAAGATAACTCGGATATATCAATGCTACCGTTATCGTGTACCTTTCTCACCAAATAAGGTCCTTTCCATTTGCTCTGTAGCTTCCCTGGAAATAATCTAAGCCTTGCATCAAACAGCCATACTTTCTGTCCAATCTCAAAATGCTTGTGGCTGATATGAGAATCATGCCACTCCTTGACTTTCTCCTTATAATGTAGGCTGTTTGAGAAAGCTGCATCTCTAAGCTCTTCCAAGGCGGCTAACTCTGCCCTCCTCTGGTCTCCTATACCATTTGGATCCATAAGAATATCTGTGACTGCCCAAAGTGACTTGTGCCTCAGCTCAACAGGTAGATGGCATGGCTTGCCATAAACGAGGCGAAAGGGAGATGTACCCAATGGAGTCTTGAAAGACGTCCGATATGCCCACAAGACCGAGTCCAAAAGCTGTGACCAATTCTTTCGGTCAGGGCGGACGACTTTCTGCAAAATATTCTTGATCTCCCTATTCGACACCTCAGCTAGACCATTTGTCTGTGGATGGTATGGAGTGGCAACACGATGGTCTATACTGAACTCTCTAGCAAGTGCCTTCACCTGGTCGTTGATGAAATGAGATCCCCCATCAGAAATCAGAACTCGTGGAACCCCGAACCGCATGATGATGTTCCTCTTCAAAAATTTGCAAACTGTCTTTGCATCTGCGGCTCGGGCGGGGATAGCCTCAACCCAACGACTCACATAATCTACGGCCAACAGAATGTACTCGAATCCCTGACTCTTAGGGAATGGACCCATGAAATCGATGCCCCATGCGTCAAAAACCTCACAGAAGTGAATGGGCTGCATCGGCATCATATCACGCTGTCCACAAGTGCCCATCCTCTGACAGTCAGTACACCTCTTCACGAACTCATCAGAGTCCTTGAAGAGGGTAGGCCACCACAAGCCGGATTGGAGCACTTTCTGTGCCGTTCTCCTCCCAGAATGATGTCCTCCTGCCTCAAGCTTGTGGCAGTAAGTGAGGACACTATGATGCTCCTCCTGAGGAATACACCGACGCCAGATGCTATCCCCTCCTTCGTGGTAAAGGATGGGATCCTCCCAGTGGTAGGACTTAGCCTTCGCAAGGAAGGTCTCAATTCTCTGCTTGGGCCAATCTTGTGGGACTTTCCCAGCAACGAGGAAGTTCACAATATCGGCATACCACGGGAGTGAGGCGATAGCAAGGATCGCCTCATCTGGGAAGGTATCACAAATGGGATCAATCTGCTCTGTATCCTCAGGCTGCTCTAATCGGGATAAATGGTCCGCCACCACATTCTTGACTCCAGGCTTATCCTTGATCTCAATGTCGAACTCCTGGAGTAGAAGGATCCATCTAGTAAGTCTGGCCTTGGCATCCTTCTTTGACATGAGGTACCTGATGGCGGTGTGATCTGTGTACAAGGTCACTCGGGATCCAATGATATATGATCTGAATTTATCTAGGGCAAACACTACTGCTAGCATCTCCTTCTCTGTGACTGTATAATTCCGCTGGGCGGAATCCAATGTGCGGCTAGCATAGTGTATCGCAAATGGTACTCCATCCCTCCTCTGTCCTAGCACGGCCCCTACGGCAAAATCAGAGGCGTCCGTCATGATCTCGAATGGAAGAGACCAATCGGGTGGCTGAAGGACAGGAGCCTCAATTACACACTGCTGGAGAGTCTCAAAGGACGAAAGACACTTGTCATCAACAAGGAACTCGGTGTCTTTCGTCAAGAGGTCAGTCAACGGTCGGGCAATCTTGCTGAAATCATGAATGAATCTCCTATAAAAACCAACGTGCCCCAGAAATGACCGTAGCTGCTTCAGATTGGACGGCGGTGTGAGTTTCCTAATGACATCGACCTTGGCCGGATCAACCTCCATGCCTCTGTTGGAGATGATGTGGCCAAGCACCGTCCCTTGAGTCACCATGAAGTGACTCTTCTCCCAAGACAGAACCAAGCGGGTAGCGATACATCGCTGGAGTACTCGGTCTAGGCAATCAAGACAGGAATCGAAATCGTCGCCGTAAACCGAGAAGTCGTCCATGAAGACCTCCAAACACTCCCCTACCATGTCCGAAAATATTGACAGCATGCATCTCTGAAAAGTCGCAGGGGCGTTACATAGCCCGAATGGCATGCGTCGAAAGGCGTATGTACCAAAGGGACAGGTAAAGGTGGTCTTCTCCTGGTCCTCAGGAGCGATAGCTACCTGATTGTAGCCTGAGTACCCATCTAAGAAGCAATAATGGCTCTTCCCTGCCAGTCTCTCTATGATCTGATCAATAAAAGGCAGGGGGAAATGGTCCTTCTTGGTGGCCTGGTTGAGTCTCCTGTAGTCAACACAAACCCGCCAAGAGGTGGGTACTCGTGTAGCTATCTCCTCTCCCGACTCACTGATCACAGTAGTGATGCCCGTCTTCTTGGGCACCACATGCAAGGGGCTCACCCACTTGGAGTCGGAAATGGGATAAATAAAATCTGCACTCCACCATTTTGATATTTCCTTCATAACAACCTCTCTGAGGTTGGGGTTCAGTCGCCGCTGGAACTCACGCGACGGCTTCGCCCCTTCCTCGAGATAGATATGGTGGGAGCACAACGAGGGACTGATCCCATGGAGATCTGCTACGCTCCATCCAATTGCCTTGCGGTTCCTTTCAAGAACCTCCATCAGACGGGATTCTTGTTCTCCAGTCAGATCTGCAGAGATGATGACTGGGTACATCTCAGTCTCTCCCGCAAGGAATCTATACTTCAGCGAAGAAGGGAGCGGCTTTAGTTCTGGACAGCTGGGTGCGGGCAAATCTGGCTTTTGAAGAAGATGTGTGTATGCAGACAATTCTGCCAAATTTGCCTGGGAGAATGACAATGAACTCTCACAAACTGGATCTGGAGAAGGCGGGTCCTCTACATTGTCTCTGATCTGTTCTGCCTCTACCTCCTCCTCATCTGTAGGCTCAGGTGGATCCAGGTCTGGCATCTGATCATCACAATCTGCCCAATCAGACTCTGAATCCGAGGGATCTGTATCAGACTCAGTGGCATCAGTACCACTGGAGAACAAGGTGGCATCAGCACCACCATAGAGCAGGGTGGCCTCAGTACCACCATCACTGAAAATCGTGTCGCGATCAAGGTCCGACTCTGCTGACTCAATAGTATCCTGAACCAAGGCTGTACTCTCCAGACTATCCTCTGCTATCATCTCCGCATCAGCTGCATCTGAATATGAGAGGATGGTCTGTGCTGCAGGATCTGCCCAAACTGCCTCATCATCTGTGATCACAAAATCACAGTCCTGGTGGATGTCTGGCTCTACGTCTGTCAGCTGCTCTAAATCTGTACGGCCATGTGAGCGGGATCTGGCTCTGGCTTTGTGGTCCTTAACCGTCTCTATTTGTATACTCTCGCCCTGGACGCGAAAGTATACCTTCCCACTGTCATGGTCAGTCACCGCCTTGGCTGTGGCCAAGAATGGGCGACCGAGGATGATGGGGGAATCGGTCAATGAGTCAGGGGTCTCCATGTCCAGCACTACGAAGTCCACGGGGAATTGCAAACCCTGAATCGTGACGACAACGTCTCGCAACAACCCCTTTGGCCTCTTGACAGACCGATCAGCAAACTGAAGGTATGTCCTGCTCTGTACAAGAGTGCCCAACTCTAACTGGTCGAGAAGGGCTGCCGGAAGAAGGTTGATCGACGATCCGCTATCTAAGAGAGTACGGTCGAACCTCTGCTCACTAATATGACATCTGACATACGGGGCCCCTAAATCTGGCCTCTTAGTCGGCAGATGGTTCTGGATCGCGTAACACGTGGCTTTGGTCAACACATGAATTTCTGCGGTCTTGTTCCTCTTCGTCCTTCTGACTGTGGTCTTCTCTCTCAAGGATCGCTGAAGAAGAGGAATGTGTTGCAAAGCCTCATTGAGGGTCAGCTGGATGTGAAATCGGTCTATCATGCTCTGGCTGAACTCCTCCTGCTCTCTCTTTTTTGGGTCTTTTCTTTTTTTCTTCCCCTTCCCCAACTCAAGGGCTCTAGGAAAGGGGATCACAGGGTCCTTCTCAGATGAAGGACTAGGAATAGGCCTAGACGGTTCGATGACCGGATCCTCACAAACATCATTCACCATAGTGGGATCAGAAGAAACTAAACCTTTTCCTTTATTCAAATCAGAGTTCCGAGATACATTTATTCGAGGAAAGACAACATCTCTATCAAAATGAATATTGGTGGCCTCAGTACCACCTCTGGCTGGCTCTGCAACTAAACGTCTTGCGGCCTCAGTACCGCTGGCTGGCTCGGCTCTCCTGGTGGCGTCAGTACCACCTCCTCTATGTGGTGAAATGGCGGCTTCAGTACCGCCGGGTGAATCAGCATCTCGGGTGGCATCAGTACCACCGTCATCAGGATGTGCGGCTTCAGTACCGCTCTCCTTTCCCTCATCTGGCGCTCTAGATGGATCCTCGTGAGGTCGCTCAGATGAGGCGCCGCCTGCTGGTCTTCTACCGCTCCTAAGTGTGACAAAATCAGCATCAAATAAATCCGACGAGATAACATCAAATGAGTCACTAGAAGTGGTAGGCTCAGTGTGAACTACCTGCTCAGATTTCCTCTTCAAGTTATTCGGATTGGGCTCGATCTGTGCAGGGATGGCGGCCTTCCCTCTCATCAGGTCCCTCATCTCCTGGCGGAACTCGTCCATCTCCCGTCTAAATGTAGCCTGCTGCTCTGTGAAGAGGCGGGCTAGATCATCCATGGCGGGGCTCTCATGGGAGCCCGACGGGTTGCCTCTCTGGTAATGAGGCTGCTGGACCTGGTGCTGCTGTGGCTGAGAGGGGTAAGAGGATGGATGCTGCTGCTGGTGAGCCTGCTGCTCACGTCTCCAACTCTGTCCCTGCTGCTGATAGGGACGAGATACGAATGATGATGGCTGGTGTGCTGGGTGCTGCTGGTGATCCCTCTGCTGGGCGTACTGCCCTCCCTGACCGGCTGGCTGCTGCTGGGGTTGGTTACCCCCATTCCCCCACCTGAATCCGGGATGGTCTCGTCGGATTCCAGGTTGAGGACGGTCATACCAAATTCCGTTGACATCCATCAACGGCTCTGCATCGTATGGGGCGGGTGGGAGTACATCCAGAGGCTGATCCGGCTGATATACCACCATCTGTAAGTCTGGAGATGGTGGTGCCTGGTAAGAGGGCTGCTGCTGCTGGTACGGCTCCGCCTGTACAAGGTGAACTTGTCTAGGCTGCTGCAAGGAGCTGGAGCGCTGGAACGAGCTGCGGCTGCCACCGGAATCGCCTCGCGACAGAAGACGGGGCTGAGGAGCCGTCTGTGCCTCCTGAAGACACAGGAGCTGGGTCTTCATGTCGCTCAGAGTCTGTGCCATTTCCTCCATCTGAGTTATGCCCTGGCACTGCTTCTTCTCGATTATCTCCATGCGGTCCAACTTCTCGCTGATAATCCCCATGTCCGCAGCGGCCGACTCTGCCTGTGCGGCTGCAACTGTGGACGAACTGGATGGACCTGCATCAACCCGTGCTATCCGCTGGTACTGCACGGGTCCTGGCGGCTGCTGAGATCTCTGTGTGTACAACCGAGTCTGGGACATCACCATGTAATTCTCGGACATCTCCTCATAGATGGCCCAGACTTGGTTGTGGTCCTTGGCAAAGTAGGACCCGCCGCAAGAAGCATTCACCAGACCCTGAAGCTCTGGCGTCAGCCCACTGAAGAAGCTCTGAACTAGGTTCGGCTTCGAAATGTCGTGGTGGGGGCATCTATCCAGAAGCTCTCTGAACCTCTCCCATGCCTCGTGAAATTGCTCGTTAGGGAGCATGGAGAAGTTGTTGATCAGGGCCCTTGCTGCATTCGTCCGCCCGAGTGGATAGTACTTGTTCAAGTACTCGGTGCGGAGCTGATCCCAGGTGTACACAAACTTCCCTAGATGTTTCAGCCAGGCGGCTGCTCTATCTGCCAGTGAAAAAGGGAAGGCCATCATTCGAATCGTATCTTGGTCCACACGACGGTCGTGGACAGTGCTGCAGATCATCAGAAACTCCTGGAGATGGAGGTGTGGTTCCTCAGTGGCGAGTCCATGAAAATGAGGAAGCATCTGCAGGGTGTTCGGAGGGAATTTGAAATCCCCCACGATAGCAGGTATCACAACCCACTGGTGCATCAGTGTGGATCCGGGGTTGTGTAGTTCCCGCATTGGTCTTGCTGCGGCGGCGGCTGCCGCTGCTGCGGCTGCTGCTGCTGCGGCTGCTGCCTCTGCATCAGCATCAGGGATGTCTTCCGGCTCGCTCGGCTCTTCTCTCTCTCTTCGGAGTCTCTCCAACTCCCTCCTCATCTCGATCATGAAAGCCCCCTGATCGCGTAACTGGTTCTGAACTGTTTCTAATGACGCGATCAGGGTGGAGTTAATCGCCCCCTGGTCTAAGACAAAATGTTCGGGCTGGCGATCATCTGAACTACCGGCTCCAGCCATAGGAATGTCTGCAAAATCAGAAGAGCCCAACTCAGGTTCGGTCAAATTAATTCGTCTCTCCTCGGGCTCATGTCTCTCAGGAACAGAAGAAAGGGGATCGAGGGGGAACAGGGTGGACTCGAACTCGGGCCCGGAGAGCTGGTCTCGACTCTCACGGGCCAACCTAGATGATGGAGAAGACGCGCCTGAAAGCGGTGCAGCCAGAGGCTGCCTAAGAGATCGTCTTCCCATCATCTTGATCTTGGCGAGTTGGGCGGATGGAATCTGGAGAAAATATGATAGCAAAGCAAACCCCCGGTTCACCAACACAACACAATCTGAAGACCGTGAAAGATCGGTCAATTTATCTTGTCAATTTTATTTGGTGAACATACAAGATATCAGAACGCTTACGTGTGACCTGTTAGGATACCCGATGCTACTCCAACCGACTGGCCCGCACGGAAGAGTCGGTAGTCAGCTAGAAATAACACCGGAGGGCTCTACCTAGGGTTCGAGTCACTCTCTCGCGCATCCAAACCATACAATGAGGGGGTTGCTCTCCCCAAGACAAATTTTTATGGTGAGTGTCTTTTAGGGTCAATAATGTTATCCAGTCCCAATTTTTTTGTTTTTCTTTTTAAATATTTTTCAAAATAAATACAAGCGGCCTAACGGTTTTTCCGATTCTCCTGATGATTAGTCCAAAAACAGAGGGAGAAGACGAAAAAGCCGATGCGCGAAGAAATCAATGATGCATGCAGAGAAAGAAATGCGTACCTTGTCTCCAGCACTCTACATGCAAGTGATCCGCGCAGAATTTAAATACAGAATTAAAACTACCTAAATGATGCAACGAGGAAAACCGGCCTTAGACAAGCAATTTCTATTGATCGTGAAGAACAATAGTTAGCTAATCGAATTGAGTCCGGAGTCCGATCTTGGGAGTCACTCGGTGCCCACCACAATGGGTCCTGCCAGCGCTGTATGTGACTCCTCACGGCACGTGGTCTCAAATTCAATTAATCTAACTTTTTCAATGAATTTTATTAAGGTCCAATTACGTTCTATGGGAACAGATATTCTATTAAGTGTTGGGCCTTAAGAATCTACGTCACAATCAATCAAAATTCCTATGTCTAGGGGCTCGAGAAAACCGCGTAAAACATCGGAAAAGGCAGCTAGCTATGAAAACCACGATAAAAGCCGCGAAAATCCGAATGGGTCCCCCGAGCACACCGGTGCTCAGCGAAACAGACCCGCTAAGTTACAAGTGTCCAAGAATGTCCAGAGTTCAAGTCCTAAATTATTACACAAGAAATGTTCTCTCTCTCTCTCTCTCTAAAATAAAATCTCTTCTCCTCTCTCTCTCTTCCTGCTCTTCTTCCCGTGCGGGTCCTCAAAAAGTGTACTCCAGATTCCAAGCAGTACCTCGCACAAAAAAATGAGAAAGAGAAAGTGTCAGATAACAGTTATAATATAGAGAGAGACAAAAATAGCAGAATGAATAACTGACTACAAAGCCGTGCTCCCCGGCAACGGCGCCATTCTGATAACCGGCCTAAGCGATCGGGGTTAAGGTCTAAAAATGGTCGTTGCGACCTCGATCAAGTAGACTAAGTGTATCAAGAAAAATAGACCACTACGAGAAATAAAATCAATCAAAAATGTGAAAGCGGTCCTGCTATAGGATTTAACCTGGTATAGCTCCCAGGGTCGAACTCAAGGAGCACAGATTGGCTTAAGAAGCCTACGATGTAGTCAAAGTTCAAGAGAGTACTTTTTATGGTTTTTATTTGTTTTTATAATTTTTTTAGATTTTTTTTTTTTAAAGAATGAGAAAATGAAAGAAAGTGAAAACAAGGGACACTTCAACAATTTATACAACACACAAAGAATGATGCAAAAGTTCCAGAAAATTGGTTTTTAGGTTTTAAATGTTTTTTACTGTTTTTGGTGAATTTTTGGGATTTTTCTAATGAATAAATTATTTACTAAAAATCAAACAATGCGACAAAAATAGGGTACTGTCCAGCAAGGCTTAAGATCCAAAAATAAAATAATTTTGGATCTCAAAAAGCCCTAAAGGTAATTTTCCTATAATCTAGAAAGAATAAGGAAAATTTAGGCACCCTAATTATTGTTTTTGGATTTTTAATCTATTTATTACAATTTTTATGAGTTTTTAAGGGTTTTTCAATTTTTAGGATTTTTAAATGTTGAACAGTAGCCAAAATTGGCTGGAAAATCAAGCAACAAGCAAGAAACAATAGCCTAATTTTTTAGAATTTTTGGAGATGTTTTTATATTTTTTTGGTATTTTTAAAGTCAGACAGTGAATAAAAAGAGGTTTTTTGAATTTTTAAAAATAATAAATGAAATCCAAAATGTCCCCAAAAATCATAGAAATTCCTACACCATGGCAGGAGCCATGTGTCAAAATTTCATTAGATTTGGAGGTGGTTTGATATTTATTCAAAAATGGAGAAGAGGGCACTGTGCACAGGGACCTAAGTGCAAATACCCAAAAGTTCTGGGGTCCTGGTGCAAAATACCCAAGAAGTCACGTGCCAAGCACGTGTCTGGGGCACTCAAGGACCTAAATGTAATAAAAATAAGTTCCAGGGACCTATTGATAACTCGTATCAAAAGTCCAGGGGCTTATGTTGCAAAAAACCCAAAATAATTCGCACATGCGCATATAAAGTGTTCACAGGGGTATAAATGCAATTTCTCAAAAATATTCATTCATTGCATAACATCCAGAACTACAAGGGGTTCTATGCAAATAACCCAACAAAACACGTGCCAAGGCACGTGGGTCTCTACTGGCAGGGGTATAAATGCAAACAAAATTAAGTCCGAGGTCCTTGATGCAAATAACCCAAAAATAAACAACTGGAATTAAAAGTTACAGGACTAAAAAGAAATGGACAAACTACGAGGGGGCCCTATGATATTTACCCCTTTATTAATAGCCGACGGTCGGATAGGCGCCACGTGGTTGATCAAACGGTCTGGATGGCGGCGCCTCTTCTCTCTCTCCTCTTCGGCTCTGATCAACGGTGGGGAGAGGTCCACGTGTATGATCGGACGTATGGAACGCTGGCACCTCTCTCCTCTGCTATCGATGATCCAGATGCGATCCTCAAATGGATCAACGGTCGCTGCTCCTCCACAGATGAACGGTCACGATCAGATCTGGAGCAGAAGGTGCATCGGACGGCTCTGGAGGATCCTCGAAGAACTGGTGGCCGGCGAACTTCGCCGGCCTCGTGAAGGTGTATCCGCCCTCCTCAGCTGCGCCTGAAGGTCGGAGAAGCTCCGCTGAACGATCCCGCAGCTGCTGGTGGTGGCCAAGAGCTCAACCGAGCCCTGAGGGGCTCCGGCGAGACCTGGCGGCTCGAAGCTCCTGGCTGAATGGCGAAGGGCCTCAGACGCCCTCGTTTCGACCTGCAAAGTAGGCAAGAAGCTTCGCGGGTCGAGGGCAAAATGCCTCGACCCAAGAAGGCGGGGTGAAGGTGGGAGGTGCGGCGTGGCGGAAGAGCTCCGGCGAAGCGACGGCGGTGGAGCTCGACTCCCAGATCCTGTGCGATCTGGGTTGTGCGAATGGGTGAAGAAGGTGCGTGGGGACACGGTGAAGGTGGTGGAATAGTCGGAAGGTCGAGATGATAAGCGGAGTGATCGGAATCGAAGAAGTGCGTCGGAGATGGGATTTGGGCGTAATCGAAAATTGTTCTAAACTAAAGGAAACTACGGCTACCTGATGGATGCTGGAGACTGTGGTGGAGATGGGCTATCTCCTGGTCGTAGCTTCGAAGGGCGTCAAGGCCTGAAGCTCGGTGCTCAACACCGGCGGCGGAGCAAGTACGGCGAAGAACGCCGGATCGATGGTTTCGCTCCCTCGCCTCACTGCAACACGGACTAACGCTCGCTGTCACTCAGGCGGAGCCAATGGAGGTCACGGGGAAGGAAGAGAGGGGCCAAAGATGGCGCGCGAAGACGGCGGAGGTGAAGGATATATAGTGTGACCGGGCGATTAGGGTTGCGTGAGGACAGCAAAGGAAGGTGTAGATTTGATGGCTGAAGATCCGGCGAGGGAGAGGGATGTGCGGCGGAGAATTTGGGCGCGGGGGTTGAGTGGAAGACAGCCTGGATGCGCGTGCATAAATCGGCGAAGGAGGCGCGGCGCGCATGGTCCAGAATAGGAAAGGGGTCGCGGGGGAGTTGACCGGGGTCAACATTCCCCCGTGGACCAACCAGACTCTGCCACGTGTTGTTAATTTTTGTTTTATTTTTTTAGGGTAGAAATAGGCTGAATTAGGAAAAACTTAAAACATGAAATATTTTTCTTTTATTTTTTTCTATTTTTTGGTGATTTTTATTTAATTTTTGGAAATAAAAATAGGTTAGCTCTATATATAGGTATATATACACTACATGGAATTTTATTTTTGATTTTTTTATTTGTTATTTTTATGTGTTTTTATGCTCATTTTGTATTTTATTTATTTACAAGATAGAATATGGAATAGAAGAATATTTTTATTTGATTTTTATCGCTTATATACAAGGGTGAAATAAATGGTTGAATATATACATATGCATGGTAGTTATACAATGTATTTTTGTATTTTTTTCATTTTGTAATTTTTATTTGATTTTTATTTGGTTTCTTGTTATTTATTTTATTTACAAAATATACTATAGAATATTTACAAAAAGTTTAGAAAATAAATACATTTATTTACAAGGTTAAATAAATACAATGATGTGGTTTATACACAAGGTAAAGGAAGGGTATTTTTGGAATTTTTGATTTTTATCTTTTTATTTTGTTTTTAATAAAATATACACAATATGTTCAAGCATATTTTTGGTTGAGGAAAATATATAGTTTTATGTATTTACAAATATATACAAATGAGCTCCTATCTCCCTCTACTTTGGCTTTTATGCGGTCAGGCCCATGCTGAGCCCTCCCTTGGGTTAGGTTGCTCAATATTTATTCTAAATATGTCCCTCTTTTTCTTTTTGCTTTTTATTCTTTTATTTTGTGCACAAAAACATGCTAATTATAGGTTTTTACACAATGCATGCTTTTGGTATTTATTTGTATTTACACTTATCTACATGTATTTGCAAAGGTTTTTGTAGCTAAAATAGAAGAATAAAGAGTGATGAATGGGTATTCATCAGGAGTTTACTTTTTGATGACCCACACGGGAAGAAGAGCAGGGAGAAGAAGAAGAATTTCATTTTTTGAGAGAGAACAATTATTCTTGTAATAATTTAGGATTTTGAACTGTGGACACTTAGACATTATTTGGGGTCTGTTTCGCCAAGTGCCGGTGCACTTGGGGGACCTCACCGCTGTTTTACGCCGGTTTTGTTTTCTCGTATGTTTTTTTCTTTTTTTCTTTTATTTCCGATTCACGCGGATTTCAGCCCCTAGCCTTAGGATTTTTGCTTGACTGTGACGTAATCAGTAGGGTTCCAAATACCTTAATAACATTGCCTGTACCTATAGCTCGGTAATTGGACTAAGAATAAAAATCTAAAAAAAATAGTCGATCCACTACCTTCGAGCCTACGCGCCACAGCCCACCCTGCCAAGCGCTGCTCCTGAACTCGATTTGTCGAGCAGAGGAGGGGTGGGCCAAGACCGGACCCTTTGGCTTGGAGGTCGGTGACCGATTAGACGGTTCTGCGAGTAGAACTTGCTCATCTAGGACTCGGTTTTCACCGTTGCATCATTTAGGTAGTTTAAATTTCTGTATTTAAATTTCTGCACGGATCATATTGCATGTAGAGTGCTTGAGTAAGGTATGCATTTTCTATCTCTGCATGCATCATAGTTTTTGACCGTGCATTGGCATTTCCGACTTCCTCCCCCTGTTTCTTGGACTCAAATCATTCAAAGAGGAAATCGGAAAATTCGTTAGGCGTTGTTATTGAAAATATCAAAAAAAATACAAAATCAAAAGTTAAAAAATTGGGACTACTAATTGAACTTGACCATTAAAATCAAACGTAATTGATTCGTATCATTGTATTGGGAGAGCAATCCCCTCATTGTCTGCGTTTTTAATTGCTCACGTACACACTAAGGAGTAGTGCCCAAATCCTATTCAAGCCTCCTAAGTGTTTGTACAACTTTGTCTTATCACCTAACTCTAAAATTGAAAAGATAAAAGATCAAATCTCACGGTCTTCACTTTGTGTTGAGTTGGTGAACTGGGGGTTTGATTTGTGTTTTGTATGTCTATGTTGTGAGTCGGTTACGATCATCTTCCTGGATCATTAGCAGTCACCTTTCCTCCCTCTTCTATCTCTCTCTTCATTCCTGCCTTTTCTTTCTTTCACTCCCTTCTATCCCTCCATCCCTCCCTTCAGTTTCCTCTCATCACGATGGGCCACTTTCCATTCCAGCCGAATTTTGCGGCTTCTTCATTTCATGCCCATCACTCACGTTCACTTTCTCGAGAGGTCGGAACCCCATCCGACTTCTCATCTTCTCCCTACCCACCCTCCCATTTGGGACGTGCTGTGAGTGACACCCAAAGAGACCAGATTGACCAAACACGAGACATGGGTGTTCACATTACTGAGATGAGAGTGCGTCCCATAGGCAATCGAATGGGGCAGTTGCGAGCTTTAGATGACTTGTATCCTAGGACATTGGATGAGTACACAGATCATGAAGTCCAGTCCGCTTCTACCTTGAGACCCTTTGTTCTGAATTTAGAGTTAATTGATCTACTGCCTAAGTTTTTTGGGGAAATGCACGAGGAACCTTATTTGCATATTGATGAATTTGAGGATTTTTGTATATCACGATCATATTTGGATATCACTTCTGAGGACATGATGCTGATTACCTTCCCGTTTACACTTCAGAGTAGATCCAAGACTTGGCATAGACGATTGGGAAGGAAGATTACTACATGGGGAGATTTACGATCATTATTTTTGAAGAAATTTTACCCCCGGTGTAGAGCAGAGATGATGCGGTCATGTATTCGTGATTTTTCAGTTAACCCCCAGAAGCCATTGATAGAATCGTGGTTGAGGCTACGAGAACTTGTGAGGCGATTCCAGATCATGGATTTTCGATGACTGACCTTATCCATATCGCCATGAGGGGGAGGACCGCAGAGCAGATTGCATATGTCATTACCTCGTGTGGTGGTTCACACCACAGTCCTGACCTGGATTTAGTTGAGACCATCTTGAGAACACTTTCTGATCCTCCTTATTCACAAGATGAATTATTCAGGACAACAGATGAGGGAGAGATGACAACAGCTGAGTGTGTGACACACCATGCCGATCTTGACATCAAACACCAATCAGAGGATATGGATGCTACTACTTCTCAATTGATGGATGTGTTACCTACTGTTGTGAGTTCCAAGAGCCGGACATTGGTTGAGGACCAAATGGATTTACAATCAGATTTTGAGCCAGTCCCGCACCTCCACATTGATGATTGTTCGATTCTAGATCTGCTAGGATCCCAAGAGATAGAGGTGGAACCCACATCTCAGCCATCCTCTGAATCTTTTCAGTATCTTGACACAGTTGATTCAGTATCTTACCTTCATGAGATCTTCTCAGATTCAGAGATATACTTGGATTCATCTCAGAAGAGAGAGTTTGATGAGGGACCGATTTTGGATTTTACAGAACTTGATAATCCCGTATTTGAGCCTTGTGTCCTCCCATTAGATGAGGTCGATATATTTTTGGAGGACCTGACATTTGACAGCATTGATCCCCTGTTCCTTGATGATTCGGCATTACTCCCCGAGGGTTATCTGCAGGAGGATGCCATGGACCATGTGTACTCGGTCTCACTTTCTGAGAGTGCATCCGATCTGTCGGATCACGAGACCGAGTATTTTGATATTTCTGATAATGAATTTGATGATTCTCTCCTCGATGACCCTCGCGAGGATGACCCGATCTTTGAGGTATTCGATGATTTCACTGATTTGTCTACATTCCATACATCGGATATTAGCCTTTATAGTGAGTCTCCTGATCATGATCTTCCATATCTATTCGAGACGGTGATTGACGTGGAGGATTCCATGACCGATCCTTCCTTCTCCACGTTTGATTTCTTTGGCTCTACCCTATCACTCCATACAGATCTTGAGCCGACGATTTCTTTTGTGCTACCAGAGCCCGACTTCATCTGCCAATATCATGATCTGGTAGCAAACACCTGCCTGATTGATTATCTGGGTGTTATCATCATATCTGTTGACCCTCCTGACTTCGTTGTTGTTCTCCCACCGAGACTGCGACAACAGTACGGTATTTGCCTGACAGATGCCGTCCTGAACCTCAACATGGCGTTATCCTAACATTTGCGCCCAGCTAGGGGCGTAAACTCTAGCGCTTATTGAGAGGCACCTCAACATTGATCGAATCACATCTGTATAGACCATCTTTCCATATCATACATTCTTTCTGTCTCACACCCCATCTCTATTGCATGATCATTCCATACTTAGGGTGTACTTTACCCTAAGTATAGGGGGGAGTCAGACGTTTGATTATTCTTTTGATTCTTTTTACCTCTGTTGTGCTGCCTATACTTAGGGATATTTTACCCTAAGTATAGGGGAGGTAGACTCTGTATATTCATATCCCCGATTTTCCCTTTGTGTACAGTCTGCTATACTTAGGATTACTTGATCCTAAGTATAGGGGGATCACCGACCTCTATTGATTTTATTCTTTTATTCGTCGTTGTAGTATACCATTCTTTTCAATTTTCTATACGTGGCACGAGTTATGTCTTTCTTTTCAGCTCTTTGTTCACTATGAGGACATAGTTCGAGCTAAGTATAGGGGGGTGTCGTATATATTGTATATATACTTTAGCCATAACTCGTACTTTCATATATTATTTTTATATGGCTAAAACACTGTGTAAATACTTAAAAAAATCTTAAAAAAAACTAGTATAAAATAAAAAAATCAACTCTGTATATACTTGTATAAATTACTCAAGTTGTAAATTCTTGCATCCTATTCTTGTAAAATAATCAACTCACTCTTGTGTAAATATGTATCTTTTTTCTTTTTTTTTAAAAAAAGTTTATACTTGTATATAGTACTAACTTTTTGCATTAACAAAAACTTTTTGCATGTGCATCATTTTTCAAAAATCCATAAAAATTTCAAAATTTTGAAAATTGTTTCACAAAAAGATTTTATTTTCTTTTCCTTGCATGTACATATTTTCTTGCATTTGCATTTGCATAAGCATTTTTCATGATGATTTTGACATTTAGACTAAGTCTGGAATAAATTTGAAGAATGGAGCTTAGTTGGACTTTAATGCACTTAATTTCAGAGGAACCTTATAAGATTTGGAGTTAAGACTTTTCAGGTCCTAGTGACTTAATTCTTTGAGTCCATAAGACTATGTTCACATGTCATCTTGATGAGTCTAAGTAGAACATTTAACAACACACACATGATTCTTTCAGACCGTGGCTTACCTTGGACACTGCACTTTACACGTAGCTCTTCATGGATGAGGTGGTGAGGGGGCAGAATCTTTTGGCTTGGGGTAGCATACGAGGGTAGTACATCTAGGCGGAACCTCTCGTCCTCCTCTAGGGAGGGAAGTGCGTCTCAACCTAGTCTGGTGATGTTGAGGTCTAAAGACAGGAGCTGTGGGGTTGCAATAATGCTTCAAAAGAGGGATAGTCTACTGGCTCAAGAGGAAAAACTCCTTATGTACATGCTGCACCTTGTATATATTTCAAAAAAAAAGAAAAAGAAAAAAATGCACATGCCTCAAAGAAAAATAAAATGCCTGTAAAAAAAAGAAGAATAAGAGCTTCAAAGTCATATATTCGTGAGCTTGCAGCGGGTGACATGGCTACACTGGTCATGCATCCAAGGATAGGTAACTACACTGGTTACCGTCCATTCTCTTCTCCATCCCCTCTTCTTGAGCTGGTTGTACTTGAACTTAGAAGGGAATATCCCCGCTCCTCGAGGAAAGAGTTGCCAGACCGGGTTATTTGAGTTACCTTGCTGAGAGATGCTGAATCTTTGTTACTTCTGAGATGAGGAGCTATATTTCACTTACACGTACAAGAAAAGATTCATAGTCATAAGAATTTGTGTCTGTAGACTTGTTCTGATCTGACTGTTGAGGAGACCTGAATAGGAGTCTTATGGAACTTAGAGTCTGTTAGGTTTTAATTTCATTTCCCATTAAGGTTCCGACACATTAACAATCCAAAGGTCCGACAGAGCTCCAGACTACATTTTTATGAAGATAAGTTTGAAAGCCAACATTGATCTAACTTCTTTCCTTTTTCTTTTCTTTATTTTTATTTTCACTTATTTTCCAAATAAGTGTTTGCTAAGGGACTAGCAAAGGTAAAGTATATGGGGAATGATGAATCCACGATTCATCGCCTTAATTCTTTTATTTTAGCATCGTTTCCTTAGTCAAATACCTGTAAATACCCATTAATTCCATAAAATTACCATTTCACATGCATTTGTTAATTATGCATTTTTAACACCTTTTGTATATAAATAAAAGAATAAAGAAGAAAAGAAAAAGAAAAGGAGGTATTTATGCAATAAATACAGACTGACCCAAACCCCGAGAGAAGGTCAAGACTTGACCTGATCGACCAGGAATAAAGTAGGGGGAGATAAGGTTGTCTGTCAGAAAATCCAAAAAATATCTTGTACATATTTTTCATGTATATTTTTATAAAACTTACATTATTTTATTTGTATATAATTTGACCTAAAATCAATTATTTTTGTAAATAAAAGTTGTAAATAAAACTGTGTTGTAAATAATAAAATTTTTTATAAAATAAAATAATGTATATATTGTAAATAATTACACCCAGAAAAAGCCGTAATGCGATAATTGAAACATCAATTCCGGCTCCATACGAGCTCCAATCGAACCAAACTCACTTCCATAATACTATAAATTAAATTATCTTTCAAATGGCTGTGGTTTCGTATTTTTTGGAGTTACGGTTAAAAAGTCGGTTTTCTGGGGTGTTTTGTGCAGTTTACCCATATATTTGTTGTATATAATTATTAATATTTATTTTATATAATGTATATATTATAAATATTGTTTTCAATAAAAATAAAAATTAAAACAAAATTAAAAAAATCTTGTATAAAAATTATTTCCTTATTTGCACCTATGTACATTATATTATATGTATATAATATATGTATACCACTAACTTCCTTAAATAAAAACCATCAAAAAAATTTAATTACCTAACATTAATTATTTAATTTAAATTATTTCGAATTTTTTATTTAATTATTTGATTTTATTTGATTGATTTGATATTATAACATGCCATATATACCAGATTTGATTGCATACCTTTAATGGCCACCATTAAGGTGGCCAATTAATTCCCAATTAATTTATTAATTTCTTTAATTTATTTATTTCGAATTTCGTAATTAGTTATTTAATTAATTTATTAATTTAATTATTTTATTAATCCATCCAATAAACACATTCCTTTTTTGTAAACATTTTCCTTTTTTGATTTTTTGCCTCTTTTTAATGGGCTCCTCCTCCCTCATTCACATTTGATCGATCTTTGGCGGAGAGGAGCCCGGTTTCCGAGAGGTTTCTTGTTGAAGAGGGTCCTAGCCTCCGATCCAGTCGGTGACAGAGATTTGTGCTTCGTCGAGGCCATCATGGCTTGTCCGATCCCCGAGGTGAGATCCACTTTTACCTGTCTTTTTCTCTAGGTAATCGTAGATTTAGATCTTAGCGTAGGAGTAGGGAGTAATTTTTTTTTTTTTGATTAAAAATCTCAAAAATTTCCACCACATATTTTCCGCCTCCGACTCCGATTTTTCATCTCACATCTGGATCATCGCATTTCTTTTTCTACCTCGCGCAACCTTTCATCTCCGACCACGTACGGTGGTCGGAGACTCGGATCCATCTCTCACAGTTCCACCGGATCCCCATCCATACTTCCTATTATTGTGCATAAATAAAAAAAATAAAAAAAATAAAAAAATCATATAAGGATTCTCCCTGTTTATCTCACAATTATTTTTGCAGGAGGAATAAAAAAATGCTTTTCTTTTCTCTCTAACATTTATTTTGCAGGTATAATAAAATAAAGAAATTACTCTTGTTTCTAACCTATGTTTTGCAGGATCATTAAAAAAAACTAAACAAAAAGAATATCTCTTCTTATCTGTGTTTACATTTCCTGCATTAAAAAAAACTACAATAAAAAAAACTCCTTTTTTTGTACAGATCTGTGTTTACAGTAAAAACAAAACAATAAAAACAAAAAAATAAATAAAAAAATAAACTCAGCAGCGGGTCGTCACCCCCGCTGCCACCACCATCACAGGAGCCGCGGCGCCCCACGCGCGGCCTTCTCCGTCGAAGAGTCCCACGCCGCCAGGCCTCCACCCACCGCGCGGCGGTGCCCCCAGCGAGCCCCCGCTCCAGCGTCATCCTCCCAACCGCGGAGGACCCCCGCCCGCGGTCCGCCTCGCCAGGCTCGTGCGTGCCCTTGCGCGCGCCAGTACCACCCGCACAGCCGGCCTCAGCCAGCGCGGCCTCTCCGTCCGCGCACCTCCCAGCACCATACCTCCGCGTGAGCCCCTCCGGCCTCCCGCCTCCACGGCCGCGCGACCCCCGTGAGGCGGTGTACCTCCTCCAGATCCAGCGTGGGCGGCGCGATCCGCATCCTCTGCCGCCCACCCAGCAGCCATCTCCGCTCCAGGCGTCCAGCGCCCCCCCTCCTGCTCCTCAGCCAGCGGCGACGCCCCCGCGTCGCCCGCACTACCTCCAGGCCCACCTGGGCGGCCTCCTCCCGTTGCGCGCGAGGCCCGCTCCCCACTGCACGCCACCGCGCCCCCGTCGCCAGTCCCGCGCCGCCCCGCTCATCCTCTCATTGGTGTTGGCGGCGGTGTGCTTCCATGTCCCTCCTCCACTTTGTGAACAACGAAAGATTGCAGGAACCCTAGGTTTTTGGAGTTTTGATAAAAAAAAATTGGGATAATTGCGGAGAAGCTCCTGGACATATTTATAATTGCAAAGAAGCCCCATTCAAAGCAAAGCACATGCTGGACATCATCCTTATTGGGTAATTTGCGAAACTTTTTCTTGTGTTTTATTTCTGTTAAACATTTGATCCAAAGACTTTAAATAAATCGTAGTTTGGTCCTGTGCTTTCAGAACTCCAATTGCTTGATCTTTCTGTGGGAATAAATATTTTTATCATTCAAAAAACTTTGCGGAAATTTGCATATGCTCCTGCAGTAGTGTACTTCATTGTATAAATTTTTCATCCATTTTTATTGTATTTTGATATATTTTAAAAAAAATCAAAAACATTGTCTTTTCCTTGCTTACACTTTAAAAATTCATAAAAATTCGCAAAAGTGCCTAAAAATTCCACAAAAATTCCTGTAGCCGTGTTTTGACTTGTTTTATTTTCCGACCATATTTTATGCAATTTCCTTTTTGTAAAAATCAAAAAAATGCAAAATACGAAAAATCATATAAAAATTGTAAAAAATTGTAGAAAAATCTGAAAATTCTAATCTTGGTCTCTGATTGTAGATATTGTTCTCTACTTTTTGTTAAAAATAATCCCCAGGAGTTTTGAACCTTAAAACTTTTTAACTTGCAAAATACTCCTGTCAGTGCACTGTTTTATTTATTTTCCACTGTTTCATTTTTAGAAAATAACAAAAACATCAGAAAATTGCGAAAAATTTACCAAAAATATTTTAAAACATATAAAACACAAAAACATTTTCTGAGAACTTTTCTGTATATTTTTTACCATTGTGAAAACTACAAAAAGAGAAGTTCGTGTGTGTTTTTATTCTTTTGTGCATATTGTTCTTCTTTTTAAAAATTAATATATATATATATATATATATAATTCAAAAACCACTAAAAAATTAGCTTTCGAAATTTGGCTACTTAGTTTTTCAATCGTGCTCCTTGTGTTCGACCCTGGTCGCTATATCAGGTAAAAAGAATAGCGAAAGACTGCTTACATTTTTTTTGATCTATCTTTTTCTAAGTGGTTTAAAACATTTTTTTCTCGTTGACTGAATTGATCGATTAAGGACAACGACACTGTGATTTATTTTCTACCTTAGTCACATCGATTTTCGTGTCATCACCAATGCCTTGAAACAAGCTACATCTTTCACTTGAAAGAAAATGAACCCATTCATGAAGCTTGGAACGCTTCAAAGAACTCCTCAAAAATGTCCTCATCATACAATCCCAAAATGAAAGTTGGTTTAATTATTTTATGATGGTATTGATATATCATTCAAGAGAGTTATTGCCGATTCTTGCGATGGTAACTACATTAGTCATGATGAAAACTTCGTTTGGAATCTATTTGAGAATATGGCAGATAATTCAGTGACTATCTCCCCTATTGAATATTATCAGAGGTACAAAGGGTTAGTTAGTTTATAGCTTCTAGTAACCCTTCCACTCCAGACACAAATGTCACAAATCAGAAACAAGATAGATGCGAAACATTGTCCAGATAAATGGAACTTATGACACATGCTATTGATATTTTTGCTCTGAACAAAACCCAGAACAATATCAATTGGGTTACTTCTAGCCTTAATATTCAAGATTTTAGACAATTAACCTTCTCTCATGACCAAGAATAAACTCCTGAAACCGTAAATTGAGTACAAATAAATCAAGGAAATTTATTTTAGGATACTCACAGTTCTAGATGGAGAGACCAACCTAACTATGGATGAAAAAGTCAGACTAACAACCATCAATTCCAAAATCATCTAAAATCTCGACAACTAATTCCTCCTCAAATGAATCAACAATCAACATCTATGAACTTTGATGTTTTGACTCAATCCATTCAACGACTTCTTCTGGCACAAACTAAGTACGCTTAGTAATTTGATAAAATTTGATCTTATATCCCTACATTATCACCTCAATCTCTATCCAATCCAAACACCAATAAAGGCGGTTCTTCTGGATTCTTACACGTACCACCTCTTACTGGATCTTTCACTTCACCCATGGATTTCAATCTCAGCCCCAAGGATTTTCTACCCCACCGTAGAAGTTCAATAACTCCACTCAAGGGACTCAAAGTGTTGGATTTTCTAAGTCCACCCAAGGATCCACCTCACAACAATCGAGGAATCAAGTGGCATTCAAGCCATCAAATTGTTCCAACCAATCTGCCAATCGTGTGACTCTCAGAAATGGAAAAGCCACATCTACACATGCCGACCCACGCATCATTACACTGGATGAAGTCCTGATCGAGGATGAAGAGAAAAGTGAGAATGAAAAGCACTTGAGTGAGACCACGCTCCCCACCAGCTGTGACGATTCCCTTTCCTGAAGTTTTTCATAGGAAAAACACCAAATTACCCACCATCGATCCAGAGTCAGAAAAACTCTTCTCTAAGATCTTCATTAAAATTCCACTCCTTAAAGCAAATTTCTCTCACTTTCTTAAGGATAAATACACACCGAAGAGGAGAGTTAATGAAAAGAAGAAAAATCATGAAGATATTGAAAAACATGTTCTGCCCATAGCAACATCTAATGCCATATCATAACTCCTCCCTAGAAAAAAAAGACCGCGGGGTACCTCTAGTAAAGTGTACAATCAGTAGTCTGACCTTTGAGCACACATTGTTGGATAATGATACATCGATTAACCTCCTCTTTATGATACATCAATTAACCTCCCCCCTACTGCTATTCTGAAGTAGTATGCCTTAGGCAAAGTGAAACCCATCTCAATGATTCTGCAAATTGCTGATCCCTCTGTAAAAAGACCAAGAGGGTTACTAGAGGATATAACAGTTACAATTCATGGATAGTAGTTTCCAGTCGATTTTGTTGTCAGGATATGGATCTGGCCAAAAAAACTAGCTCAAACTCTGATTATACTTGGGCATTCATTCTTGGATACGACTAAAGCATACTTTGATTATGCAAATTGGAAAGTAGAATTCACAATCAATGAAAAGGTTATTCCATTTGACCTTGTCACCTCATCCCTTGCAGACTTTGAAATTGAAGACTACGGTTAAATAGAAGATTTTGCTATTCTTTACATAAAAGATGATTTTGCCCCTATACACCTATCTAAATATTCTTTAGAGGTGAGCATGAATACCTCACGCTCCATCTACACGAACATGCCCCATCAAATTGCTGCATTCTTTTTAAACTCTACACTTAAAGAACAACCGCATACCCTATCTAGTCATGAAATCTTAGAGTTGGATGAAACTTGGGAAACAACGGACATTGAACTCTCGTTGACTTCATCTCTAATCATACCAATGTTGGAACCATCATTTGATAGTGTATGCTCATCATAGGGGCATTTATCACCATCTAACTCAGATCATCCTCCTACATCTGTTATGGCCATGATAAATACGCATACTGGATCCACCATTGAGACCCCACCAACCCCCTATATTGAATTAAAATCATTACCTCCTGATTTGAAATATGCTTTCCTAAATGATGCATGTACTCTGCCAGTCATCATCAATGCCAACTTAGAACATGATGAATTTCCATTCCATCACCTTTATTTTGTCATTTTGGCCTTAAAACCCTATCGAAATGCATGTAAATATCATTATTTTGTACAAATTAACATTTGTTATTTATTCCATTTATTATATATAAAATAATATTTTTAAAGCCATAATTATAGAATAAAGAAAAGAAAAAGAAATAAAATGCCAAAGATAATTTATGATCTTAACCCCCGAGACCAAGTCAAGAATTGATTTGGTCGTCGAGGAATAAAGTAGAGGAAGATAATGGCCAATAAATCAATAAAAATTCCATTCATTTATTTCATCAATAATTCACTTTTGGGACTTATTTTATTCTTTATTATTTATACATCAAATAAAGCAACTTTGTAAATGAAACTTGTAGATAATAATACATAGAAAAAATACAAAATTGATGCCATTCAAAGATAATACAGTGTGTGTATGGGACACACAGAATAAAAAGATGTAAGCCAGACTTCTCAAACATATATCTCCTCAATAAAAACTCAAAATTAATCATACTCACCTTTAAAAGTGTATATAAGCTATTTAATGAAGTTACATTCATAAAAATTGGAGCTAAAATATAGAAGTTAATTTTTGAGCCCCAATTGTACAGTATACATGTATATTATATTCAATTATTAATTCTTTACATTAAATTCATTCTTATATTTATGTATAATTGTATATAGTGTATATATCATAAATCATAAAATCATCAACATTATATACTAAAAATATGGTATGTAAATATATAAATGAATTATACATATACATATTTATACCTGTATTTATTTAAAATAATAAATCAAAATATAAAAATAAATTTAAAATATGTAAATATGTATAAAAATATTAAATAAAGATAAAATAAGAAAGGATATATTTGTTGATTAAAATAACATCAAATAAATCAAAGAATAACAAAATATATAAATAAAAATATAAAAAATTGTAAATAAATAATAACTCATATAATATATTATTGTAAAATCAAATAAAAATCATCACTAAATTGTACATAAAATAATTAACATTTTATATTTCTGATATTTTTCTAAATAAGCCATTTATTATTTTTATGTAATAATTTTCTATTAAACTTAGCTATTTTGTCTGCTAGTGTGCTTACATGGCCCAATGGGGCGCATTCTTCTGTTGACTTCGGTCAGCTATACCTCCTGGTCAGCCTCCCCTATCAGAGCTCATCCGTGACTCCACCTCGCCTCTTTCAACGATTTTTGCTTCATGATCCACTACCCAAGGCCTCTCAATTTTTCTTGACGGAAAATCTTGACTACACATAGCTCTAGCACGCCCTACCCTTCAACGTGTCTATCGAGCCTCGATGCGAGAGTAAACTCGAGTCAAACCCCTCGCATGTACATATATCCCTCTTCCCTCATTTTTTGAGTTTTGTTCCCCTTTAGCCAACTCTTAGCCCCTCAGATCGACTTGATGGTGTTGAGGCTGGTGACAGGAGTCCTCTACCATGGTCCGCAACGAGGAGGAGCGGTGTAGACGGTGGTTCCACCACCTTCGGCAAAATCTCACTATCGAGGTTCTATCTCACGGCCACCTATTGTTTTATACTTCTTTTACTCGCTTTCTAGGTAAATTTATTTACTGTCTTTCCATTCCGCATTTTTTTTCATGTCTTTGTTGTTGTTTTAGGGAAGGTCTAGGTTAATAGAAGTTCACCGGACCTGCTAGGGCTCCATCCAGTATATCACCTTGTTCTCGACTGTTATGCCCCGCCGCCGACCATACCACTGCCATCCTTAGTCACTTTTCCACTAGAATCAATGATCAGCACCCCCGGATCCATCCTAGATCTGGATTCCGATGCTCCTCTTCCACCCTTCTCCTCAGCATCACTACCCCACTCAATATCGCATTGATCCCACTAAATAAAATCCCAGATACTATAGCCCTCGTCTTGCCATGATTTCTAGACCATTTGCAGGTATGGAAGACTCCGTTTGAGGGGTTTCGAGGGTTGAAGAGCACCTCCAGATTGAGACACGCGCCAGAGCTCCACCGTTGAGATTTGGAGTTCTTTAAGAGGTCGAGCAGCTACAGACTGTCTTGAGTAATGAGAAAAGCATCCGAGAAGTCCTTTTGGAGGTTTGAGGCACGAGCAGCAGCAATCCAAAGCTCGGAGGACTCGCTGTTCTAGCGAGTTCTTCCAAGCGACTTTCCAGCCATCAAATCAAGATCAGATCCTCCCGGAGCGCAGGTGACATCCGCTCAGAGCGAGCAGGCACTGTTAATCTCTTCCTAGAGATCCAATCTCAACCATCACCGGACAAATCATTATTAACTGTTGGGGACGCGATAAGTGGCAAGTGAGGAGATCATAAGCATCCGCCCGCACGCAAGTGGGGTATATTTCAGTTTCTACCCCGTGTTTTTGTATATTAGTACTTAATACGCAAGCTTTCATTTGTAATTATAAATTGCAACATTTGCTATTGGGACACTGACTTTTATTGTATTCATACTTTAGTCCTCTTCCAGCTCACCTCACGTGGCTACCCACGTGAGGCATGCATATTTTTCATCTAGGCCCCTCCGGCTTTAGTTATTTCGTTTTATTACTGTATTTTCATTTTGTAGTGTAAACGTTTATGTAAAATTTGCATCCAAGCACACGACTTTGTCCCCTGCCATGTTATTTCAGATTGGATATTTAATTGTGCAAATTACATGTTTTCCCCTACCGTGCCTTTAAATTGTATCTAGATCCATTTTGGCAAGTTTAAAGGGGTATTGAATTGGGTAAATTACTGGACATACCCTGGACTTAGGTTTATTGGGTTATTAAATGTTCCGGTGGTTTAGAAAGTTACAAACAGGTCTCTGTGTGCGCATTTTCACCTTTTTGTCTATTATATTCATTTCTCCCTATTGCTTTAACCTAAAAATTATTAGAGAAATACGTTTAAATAGATTACTTGATATATTAACAAACATATTTTTATCAAGGTTTTTAAGGTGTTTGTTTTCTTAATTTACAAAAAATATTTTCTTTTCTTTCTTGATTTGTTTTCATTTTTTTTGAAAATAAAAATCTATAAAAAATATAAAACATCTTTGAAAAATTCTATAAAAATTTACAAAATATTAAAATACCAAAAAGCATTGATTTTCTTTGTTTTGAATTTATTCCACTTATTTGAAAAACCAAAAAACACTTTGTCTTTTCTTTTTGTGTCTCTCTCTCTTCACTATCATCTATACTATATATATTTATTTAAATATCAAAATTGTTATTGTTATTAGTATTATTAAATAAAATCCCAAAAACAATTGCATAATTAAAAAAATCCACAAAAAATATAAAATTAAAAACCCACAGCAAAAATAAAATAAATAGACAAGAAGAATATCATGTTTGCACATTAATTTACCAAATCTATCGTTTGCTCCATGTGTTAGATACTTTAATACTAGCACTGTACGCACATTTTGTAGAGTTTAATAAAATAAATTTTAACTCCACATTTATTTTGCTTTTCATTTCTATATTTTATTTGTGGGTTAAATGTTGTCTGAAGTAGGGTTTCTTGATGGTCGCCATAATGACTGTGTCTTCACCTTGTGAGGACATATTTGAGCCTCGAAAAATCCTCTTCAACAAATGGTGCCATTGTCGGGGAGCAATGCCACATATATTGGAACTTTGTCTGTTTCTTCTTTCTTGTCCATTTGCCTCTTTATTTCATTTTCTATTTTATTTGATATTATTGTTGATTTATCTAATCACCCTTCTTGTTTGATTTTATTACAAGGGACCTGAAAAACGATAGAGCGAGAGCCGCTAAATAGTGGTCTGACAAATCAGACTCACTGTCGCTGATGCGACTACTCAAGCCTCCTCGTTTGTCAACAATTAACCCACACAATCAATCAGGCAATCAATAGAAAGGATTAAAATTTATTATACCCTACTAAAAATGTACAGTGGCAAGCAAGTAGGGGTCGAACACAGGAAACAAAGGTGCATAGTGTAGACAAAAGTCCAAACCTAGGTCTAATAAACTACTTAGCCAATCTATTTTTTTGTGGGTTTTTAATTAATTAATTTTTTACTATTTTTTATTTAATTTTTAATTTTTAATTTTGTATTTTGATTTTTAATTTTCTGATTTTTTTATTTTATATTTTATATATTTTTTTCTTTTTTCAATATTGGAAAATACAAACAAGGGAGTAAAAGAGGTGCTACACTATTTATAAAAATATGCAAAAATATCTAAAAATTCAGAAATAAAATCTTTTTGGGATTTTTATAATTTTCTACTGTTTTTTGATTTTTGGGTATTTTTCAGAGTGTTTTTGGAATTTTTAAACACTGAAATAAAGCAAAAGAATGACTTAGCTACTTGCTGGGGTAAAATGGGAACTAAAAATATCAAACAACCACAAAAATTTTCCAAACTAATTTTCAAATAAAGATAATAAAAACAGGAGTCTACAGAACTTGAATTTACAATTTTTGGGATTATCTACAATTTTTTATTTTTTTTAAGTTTTTAAGTATTTTTGAATTTTTAAGGTTTTTCTTTTGAAATTTTTAGTGGTTTTTGGAATGAAACTAAAGTAGGTCACAATACACAGTAGGGAATATTTTTGGAATTTTTTAAGGCATTTTAATATTTTTTTGGTATTTTTCTAAGCTAGACAATGCTGAAATAACATGTTTTTGATTTTTAATAAATAATAAAATGCGACAAAAATGAAAAATAAAAATATGGCGTGCAATGGCAAGTTGACAGCAGCTTAAGTCTATTTTTTGAGAATTTTTGGCACTTAATTGATGCGTGAAATAAATGGATCAAGCACACAAAAATCCTAAGCCTAGCAGGGGTATATATGCAATTATAGAAACATACAGGGGCTTAGGTGCAAATTTCACCAAAAGACACGCACGAGGCACGCATTCTGTCATTCACAGGGGCATTTTTTCAAATAATAAAAACCGCCTGGGCATACATGCAATTATCCTAAAAACATATTTAATTAACTACACACAAGGGTATAATTGCAAATACATAAAAACTTAGGATCAAAAGTGCAAATTACCCAAAAGTCACGCGCCCCAGTCACGTGAGGTGACGTGGCTGAGGACTGAAGTGCAAATAAAATAAGTACGGGGGCCTAAGTGCAATTATTACAAAAACTTTTAAACTAGAAATAAAAGTTCCACGGCTAAAACGTAAATACAAAAACACGTGGGTTGAAGATGCAAAATACCCACGGGGCGGATCGTGCGGCCGATGGAGCTTCACTTGGACACGTGGCGTGCATCGAACAGCTGGTACCCTTTCGTCCTGGGCGGTTAGGACTAGATCTTGGATGGCTGATCGAACGGCGGGGGACACCTGGCGATCGGACGGCTGACGTGCGCCTGGAGGGGGGCTGCTGATCCAACGGCGGGGAGAGGGTCACGAAGAACACCTCCCCCGGCGAGCTTTGGCTGGCGATTGCGGCCGGCACACGGCCGCTCCGGCCCTAGGATCAAGGGCAAAACGATCCTGGGGCCTCTCCGCGTCTGATGGTGGTCTCCGGCGAGGCTCAGACGGCGTGGAGTGCCCGGACGGTGGAGGAGGCCTGGGCAGCTGCTCCTGGGGTCGACGAGGGTCGATGAAGCCTTCTCCTTGTCTTGAACCTGCGGAGTTAGGTGCACAAAATCCAGGAGAACAAAAAGGGGGGTTCTGATGGTTCGATGGAGGCGGAAGGTGGCTCGGGCGTGGAGCTCCGGCGAGCGGCGGAGAGGGGAGCTCTGTTTACTCGATCTGGGCAAGATCGAGATGGATGGAGGGGTGGAGCGTGATGACGGAGCAAAGGGGAAAAGAATGGAGGTGACCAACGATCGGGATGAGGCGATGGACGATCAGAAACGGTGGGCGGAGCTCAGCTCCGCTGTGGGCTTCGATCAATGATTCACGACAATTGATGCGAGGGAGGTCTAAATTACTCCTAGGCTAGGCTATACTACGCTAAAGCTTCAAGAAAAAGGAAAAAGAAGAGGGAGAAGCTCACCGGAGATGGAAGTGGATGGCTTCGGGCGGAGCTCCGGCGAGGGATGGATCAACTTCGATTCAACACCAAATCGTGTGAACCCTGGCTCGATTCGACGCCTGCTGTCACCAGGAACACGAAGGGCTATGGGTTTGCGGGTGATTTTGGCGGAAGAAGGATCAAATCCGAATCGAAGTTAGGGTGTCCTTTTTGAAGGGTTGACGGCCGGCGTGGAAGACGAGGATCAAACGCCTCGATCAGTGGTCCTCCACTCCAGAAATCACTTGGGCGTGAATCACCACTGATCGAGGAGCAAAAATACAGAAGCCTTCAACACGATTCGATGCAAGGTCAATCCTAGAAAAATACGAGAAGAAGAGACAAAATGGTCTTCTGACAGGTCTAGAGGAGGAGGTCAGACAGTTGACCGAGGTCAACTGTCAGACCAACCTGGTTGGTCCACGTGGACCAACTAGGAAAAATCCTTAAAAAATTATTTCAAAAATCATTTAAAAACAGAAAATGAATGAATTACATTTTGGTTAAAAAATAACAAATGTTTATTAATTTATGAAATATTTTATTATGATTTTTAATTATTTTTCTGAAATATATTTTTACTAGTTTACTTTTGTATCCCTTATATGTATATTACCTATATATTTTAGTCTTTAATTTTTATTTTGTGTATTTTAATTTTATTATTTTTATTTATTATTTTCTGAAATTATAAAATACTTTCATATACACAAATATATTTTTATTTTATTTTATTAATATGTTTTGTATATTTAATAAAATATAAGTAGATATTGTATAGGTATGTACATAGGTATAATACTTGTGTATTTTATTTACATTTATTTTTATTTTGAGTTTTATTTTGGTTTTTCTACCTGTTTTAATGTTCATAAGTTTTATAAATAATATTCACAAAATTATAAAAATACAAAAATAATGATTAAAGAATAAATTGAATATTTTAAGATGTAAAGGTACACAATGTGGGTCCAAAACTCAACTTTCACACCGTAGCCCTGCCAAATGCGAAACCACCACCATTAAATAGATTATTTTATTCTATATACAATTAAAGGTGAGTTTGCTGCATTTGGAGTTTTCATTTGTAAGATACAGGTTTGGGAAGTTGGGATTCTGGATTTTTATTCAGACCATAACTTTTTATCTCTACATTATTTTTCAGTGAAATCAATTTTATATTTTGCTATATAAAAATATATACAACTTTCATGTACAAAGTTTTTTTATTTGATGCACACAAAGTGGAACCAAAAATAGGTCCCAAAATGAATAAAGAATGAATTAATAAATATAGGTATTTGGCCCTTATCTCCCCCTACTTTATTCCTTGTCGACCTATTCATCAAGATGCCTAGGTCTCGGGGTTTCGGGTTAAAATATTTACAATGTTTTATTCCTTTTCTTTTCTTTTCTTTATTCTATAATTTTGGTATTAAAAACAGTATTTTATACACTTTTTACACAACTATGCATGAATGCTAAAATGCATGAATTAGTGCCATTTACAGGCATTTACTAGGGTTTTTGGTGCCAAAATAAGAGAATAAAGATGATGAAATGTGGATTCATCATCCCCCTATACTTTACCTTTGCTAGTCCCTAGCAAACACTTATGCAATAAGTGCAAAAAGAAAAAGAAAGAAAAGAAAAAGAAGAACTTGGATTTTATTTGCTCATCAAACTTGTCTTCGCAAAGTCAAAGTTTGGAGCTTAAGTCGGACCTTTGGAATTTTAGTGCGGGCGGAACCTTAATGAGAACCGAATTTAAAATCCAACAATCCTTGAGAATCCCGAAACTCTGTCCAAGTCTCCTCAATAGCCAGGTCAGAAATACTTCAACTCATACGCAAACTCTTACGACTATGAATCTGACTCGTACAGTGTAAGTGATGGTGGCTCTCCCCAACTAGAATGACAAAGAGACTGACTTCTCCAGTATGACAACCCAATGATTCCCCAATCCAATAACTCCATCCTCGAAGAGCGGGGCATTCCCTTTTAAGTTCAAGTGGCAACCATCTCAAGAGGAGGGGGTAAAGAGAAGAATGGACGGTAGCCAGTGTAGCTACCTATCTTGGGATGCAAGACTAGTGTAGTCAAGTCATCCTGCTGCAGGCTCACATATTTGACTTTGGAACTCAAGCTTGCTTATTGACTTTGTAAATACTTGCAGGTTTTTTATTTTTGTACATGCCTGAACATACACTTTTTTTTAATACTATTCACAGCAGCATTTACATAAGGAGTTTTTCCTCTTGAGTCAGTAGACTATCCCTCTTTTGAAGCTTTATCGCAACCCACAGCCTCCTGTCTTTAGACTTCCTTATCACTGGATGGGTTGGGGTGCACTTCCCTCCCTAGAGGAGGACAAATGTTTCCACTTGTGTGCGCTCATACCGGCAAATCCAATCCCCTCACCACTCCAACTGAGTTGAGCCATGTGAAAGGTGCAGGTGTCCAAGTTAGGTCATTATCAACAAGAGTCGTGTGTGTGCTCCGAAATACTCTACTTAGGCAGTCAAGAATCCATTGAACCAAGTCCCGTGATCCTCAAAGAATTAAGTCAACTAGACCTGAAGTACCTCAAACCCAGTTCCTATAAGGTTCCTGTTATTAGGTAGATTTTAAGGTCCAATCAAGCTCCAATCTCCGGATTTTACTTAGACTTGTTCAACTATCAAACTCAATCCGAAAAATGCGAATGCTATGCAAATGCGATGCAGAATGTAGAAAATATTTTTGTGATGCAATTTTTCAAAGAGTTTGAACTTTTTATGGATTTTTGAAAAGATGATGCATATGCCTTTTTTTTGTATTTTTCAAAAAGATTTTTCAAATGTTTTTGGATTTTACTTTTGCAAATGTTTTTGGAATTTTTGAAAACAAAAAGTTTTGGCTAAAAACTAGGTGAAAAATATGTACACGGGAGTGCTTCTTTATATACAAGAAGTGGATTTTAAGAATTTACAAGGGTAAGTGGTCAGTTTTATACACATATATATATATAGTGGATTTTGGTGAGATGTAAGTATTCCTCAAACTTATTTGACACAAGCGTTTCACATAATTTTTGAAAACTATAGTCCAAAATAATTTTTACAAACATTTTACAAACATGTACACACATTTGAAAATCATTTTGCAAAGGTTTTCAAAACAGTATATATAGATTTTTCAAAACATTTTTGCAACCATTTTTCAAACCATTTGCAAATCATTTTTCAAACTTTTATTTCACACAAAGAAAAGAAAATTTACAAACCACACATTTTTACAAAGGTTGAAAACATGCAACAAAATATTTTCAAAATAATTTTCAATAGATGTTCACAAAGATTTTCAAACTATTTTTCAAACATTTTGCAAAAAACATTTTCACATGATTTATTAACTAGTAGATACAAAAAGAATTTGAGGAACAAAACACCTTTTTAAAGAATTTTAATGAGTTTTAAAGAATTATTAGCCATATTATTGGGAAAATACGAAAGTACGAGTTATGGCTAAAGTATATACATAGTATATACGACCCCCCTATACTTAGCTTGAGCTATGTCCTCATAGATCAGAGAGAAAAGAGCAGACATAACTCGTACTAAGTATAGGCACAACCAAAGAATAAAGAACTGATGAATGAATCAATGAATGAGAAGTCGACCCTTCCCCCTATACTTAGGATCAAATAATCCTAAGTATAGCAGACTGTACATAACGCAGGGAGGGTCAAGGGTGGGAATGAACAGATCGTACTCATATTGTCTCCCCCTATACTTAGGGTAAAATATCCCTAAGTATAGACAAGAAGAGGAGATAATGGAAGGGATCGAAAAGAATAGAAGAAATTCAGGGTGTACACCCCCTATACTTAGGACAAAGTACGTCCTAAGTATAGAAGACTGTCTACAAGGGGCGACACTTTTTGGATAGATACATAAGATAGGAAAGGAAAAGAAGAAAAGAAGAAAAGAAGAAAAGAGATGAAATTGGATATGAACAACTCAGGATGCGCATCTCGCCTATACTTAGGATAAAGTACAACCTAAGTGTAGCAATGATGAAGGGGATGGCATCAATTCGGGAGAAGAGGGTAAAAGAAATTGAAAAGAAGAAAAGAAGAAAAATAGAAAAAGAAAAATCATTCAAAAATGCTTTGCTGTGCTTCGCCTTCCTCTGCCTCTTTGGAGATATTCAGCTCATCCTCATATATTACTTGAACCGAGTCAACGACAACCATGAATGTATCATATTCAAGGTATGGCTTCAGAAGCTGTCCATTGACTACAAATGGCTGTGCGTCAGCTGACAGATTGGATATCGATACACTTCCGAGATTGTCACGCACCTGCCTAACCAAAAACGGCCCAGTCCATTTGCTCTTCAATTTGCCTAGAAAGATCTTCAATTTCGCATCGAACAACCACACCTTCTGGCCTGGATCAAAGGACTTATGACGGATATGCTTGTCATGCCATGTTTTGACCTTCTCCTTGTACATCAGGCTGTTGTCATATGCATAATCTCTGAATTCCAGTAATCTGTTCAGATCCAGTTTTCTGTTCTTTCCTGCTTGCTTGGAGTCCAAATTGCAGATATTAATGGCCCATTAGGATTTGTGAATTAGTTCGACGGGCAAGTGACATGGCTTGCCATATACAAGGCGATAAGGAGACATTCCCAAGGGTGACTTGTACGCTGTTCTATAAGCCCAAAGAACGAAATCAAGCAGCTGAGACCAGTTCTTGCGATCCAGACGTACAAGCTTCTGTAAGATTGTCTTGATCTCCCTGTTTGAACATTCAGCTAAGCCATTGGACTGCGGGTGGTAGGGTGAAGCAACACGATGCTCAATGCAGAATTCTTGGGCCAGCTTCTTCACCTCTCTATTTATGAAAGAACTAACCCCGTCAAATATGAGAATCTTGGGAATCCCGAACCGTGCTATGATGTGATCTCTCAATAATCGACAGACAGTCCTACTTGTTGGACATGCGAGCCCACG
>JAZKJV010005381.1:0-57634 GCA_037367405.1 Ottelia alismoides
TAAGACTGTACCACCAGGCAGATGGGTTGCCATAGCTAATGTCGACCACTTTACCTGTTACAGGATAGGGGGAGGTGCATTTGACACCGTCCATGCGCCTCCAGAATGTTTTATATGCTCATATCTTTTAGATGAATTTACTTTCTATTAGTCAGATCACTAAGGATCTGCATTGTCGTGTCATCTTTGACCCTTCGTCTCTTGTTTTTTAGGACATACTCACGGGCAGGGTGATTGGATGTGGCCGTGAGCAGTGAGGGCTCTACAGACTGGTCCAATCTTCCCCATACTAGTGTTTCTACTATACCTACTGGAGCAGTCTCTCCATATATGTGGCATCTTCGTTTTGGTCACCTTCCTCTGCAGAAGCTATGTCATGTTCTCCCTCAGATTTATACGAGATCCTCCTTTCAGTGTGATGCATGCCAGCTTGGGAAGCACCAATGTTCCTCTTTTCCATCCCCTTAGAGTCGGAGCAGTTCTGAGTTATTTGTGCTCCTTCATTGAGACATATGGGGTCTGAGTCGTGTTCCTAATCACCAGGAAGACCGTTTTAATCTTGTTGTTGTCGATGACTTTTTCTAGACTTTCCTGTGTCTTTTATTGAAGAATAAGTCTGAGGCTGGATCTGTGATAAGTATTTAATGAAATAAAGAATATTTTTTTCTACCAATGTCAAATATCTCCGTTCTGATAATGCCTTGTAATTCTGCACCTTACAGCTTTCTGAGTTTCTTAGATCTCATGGCATTATTCACCAGACTTCATGTGATTACACTTCACAGCATAACGGTGTTGCTGAGCGGAAACGTCACTTACTTGATGTGACCAGGACCGTGTTGAAAAAGAGTCATGCTCCTCATGCTTACTGGAGTGATGTTGTCCTTACTGCTTACTATTTGGTGAACTGTATGCCCTCGTCTGTGTTAGGAGAGAAGATTCCATTCTCGATTGTGTTTCTCGAGAATGATCTTTTCTCCCTTACAACTCGTGTGTTCGGATCTATTACCTTCATTCATGATGTCTCTCCAGGTCGTGACAAGCTCTCTCCTAGAGCTGTCAAGTGCGTGTTTGTCGGCTACTCTCGTACTCAAAAGAGGTATCGTTGCTTTGATCCACTATGGTGGAAATACGTTGTTAGTGTTGATGTTACTTTCTTTGAGTATGTCATATGTTTTTCTCCTGTAGGTGACAGACTTGCTCCATTTGACTCTAACGATGAGATATACATGCCTCCACCTCCCTCTACTCCTTCCCTTCCACCACCATCGGCATCGCCGCCACCACCTGCTCCTATGGTTCAGTTTTTGCCACGTGTTTTACTCGCAGGTCTCGCTTAGTTCCCCCTGCTCACAGGTCTTACCCATCATCCAACACGTCTTAGATATGTAATGAGCATATTGTTTTTATTGATGGCACTACTGAGTTGTCTGTGCAGCAGGATTCTAAATAGGATGAGCAGGTGTCCTATCCAGAGGGAAACTTACAGGCTTCGAGCTTGGCAGATGATCTTGATGTGCCGATTGCTCTGCGAAAGCAGAAACGTGCATGTGCTACTTACCCTCTTGCAGCCCAGATTTCCTTGAGCAAATTATCAGAGGATTTCAGGAGGTTTACTATGGCACTATCAGCCATGCAGATAGCACAGACATATCAGGAGGCTCTTCGGGACAGTAAGTTGAGGTTGGCTATGAAGAAAGAGATGGTTGCGCTACAGTCACGTGGTATGTGGAGTCTTGTTTCTGCTCCAGTTGACGCATCTGTTGTGGGATGTAAATGGGTGTTCACTGTGAAATACCGTGCAGATGGCAGCGTGGATCGCTATAAGGCGAGACTTGTGGCATGAGGGTTCACCCAAACATATGGAGTGGATTATCAGGATACTTTCTCCCCGATTTCTAGACATTCTACTATGCGCATTCTACTTTCTGTTGTGACACGAGATTGGTCCCTTTACTAGCTTGATGTGAAGAATGCCTTCCTCTATGGTGATTTACAGGAGGAGGTATATATGCAGCAACCACCTAGGTTTGCTGTTGAGGGGAAGTGTCAGAAGGTTTGCAGGCTACACAAGGCTATTATGACCTTAAGTAGTGTCCAAGAGCATGGTTTCAGAAGCTCTCGGACTTGATAGAGCAGAAAGGGTTTGTGCGATCGACTGTTGATCACTCCTTGTTTGTGCAGAGGATCTAGAGAGGTACTATTGTCAGGGGACGACGAGCAGGGCATTCAGGGTGCCAAGGACTTCCTAGGTTAGCAGTTTGGAACCAATGACCTTGAACATTTATATTACTTCCTTCGACTGGAGTTTGCCAGGAACCATCGAGGCCTTGTCATGAACAGAGGAAGTACGTTACAGACCTTTCAGAGACATGCATGGTAGATTGCAGACTTGTCACTACTCCTATTGACCCGAGTATGAAGCTCTATGGTGATGACACTGAGGAGGTTGACAAGAGGAGGTACAGAGAACTCGTTGGCAAGCTACTATATGTGACCATTACCATGCCCGACATATCCTTTGCCGTGAGCAAAGTGAGTCGGTTTATGGAGCAGCCCAGACAGGCACATATGGATGTAGTCCTTATGATTCTGAGATATCTGAAGACTTCACCTAGTACAGGACTCCTTTTCAGTAAAGGCACATCTTTTTCAGTTACCGCATGTGCAGATGCAGATTATGTTGAGTATTCAAAGGATAGGAAGTCTACATCAGACTTTGCTGTGTTTATAGGGAATTCCTTGATTTCATGGAAGAGCAAGAAGCAGATTATGGTTGCCAGATCAAGTGCTGAGTAGAACAACTGGCCATGGCACAGGCTAGCACAGAAATGATGTGGGTCAGATCTGTTCTTACTGACCTGACGATAGAAGTACATCTTCCCATGCACCTCCAATGTGACAACCAGGCTGCTCTCTTTATTGCCAACAACCTAGCCTTTCATGAGAGGACGAAGCACATAGAGGTGGAATGTCACTACACTCGTGACATGATACAGAAGGATCTTATTGCTACTACGCATGTCGGCTCTGGAGACCGGACAACATAGGCTCTTACTAAGACTCTAGCCAGAGGGCCTTATCAGAGATGTTGTTCCAAACTGAGTCTGATCAATATCTTCATTCCAGCTTGAAGGGGAGTGTTCAGATATTTGTTATCATTATTATAGTTTTTCTTATTTTCTATTTCTTTTGTCGTCGTCTTGTAATTTGCCAATAGATTCCTCTCCTATATAAGAGAACCCTAGGGTCTCTCATTAATGCATTCAATTCTTTTCCCTCAACAATTCACAGTACATGTATTTCTTTGATTTTTTAAAAGAGACCAAATTTTGAAAGGATGGCATAACATTCAGAAGCATATTGATGCCTTCTATGTAACTTGGCTCTTACTTTGGCTCTTTCAAGATGTTCAGATGCCACCTGACCTCTTCATACAGCTGGAGTTTCTATTTTTTTTGGAGGAAAAACAGGAGGTGAGGAGGGAAGAAATAGGGTGAAGGAAAGAGGAGCATGCCTAAACAGGTGACGAAACGAAGAGAAATAAAAAGAAAGGGACCAGAAAGCCGATCAAAATTCTTTTTTAATCACTCTGTATCCTTTCTCATTGCATGGAACCCTTTATAAAAAAAAGCAAACCTTATGAAGGTTATATTTCTGCCCCCGGAAAGAAAAGAAAAGTTCCTTATTTGACGATAGCGGATGACTCCATTAGAAATTTGTAAGCATCCACGAGGAATGGAAAAAGTTTGGCGCCCAAAACATAAAGAAATATGTTAAAAAAGATCCTAGAATATAAAGGAATATGGAAAACAACCCCAAAGAAGGGAAAACCTGTAAGGCAAGCTCCCTGGTAGGACAAATAACAATGACCCCGGTTCCGTTGCGTGGCATAAAATGAATGTGATGCAACAATTCCACAGCTGGTATCAAGAACGCTAGAGTTTTTCCAGACCCGGTCCTTGCAGCGCCAAGAACATCTTTACCCAGTAGAAGATGTGGAATAGCCCTGGCTTGAATCTATAGAATAATCCTCCATTAGCAGTTATTTTAAATTGAGGAAATAAATGAATACGCATAAGATAAAACTATGCAATCATGCACATAAGCATGATGAAAGGACATAAAATGACAGATATTAGTCCAGAGTAGATATTGACGGCCAAATGCGATAAAAGTTGGAAAACCCTGAAAACTTTAAGTTCAGCAGCACAAGCAAGAAGCAACAAAAAACATATGCAGTTCTAGAAGAACCATTGTTTTGTAGACAGAGTTAATATATTACCAATGCCAGAAGTCGCAGCCAAACTGATTGCATGATTGCAAAAGACAGATTTAATTTTATCTATTTACTTTGATTATAGACGAGTTGACAGTCACATTCAGGATGAGATACCTTTAGTGTATGTTATTCGCCAATGATATTGTGTTGCGTTATTCGTCAATGATATTGGGTTGATTGATGAGAATAGAGATGGAGTAAATGAGAAGATTGAGATATGGAGACATGCACTGGAGACTAAAGGATTTCGTAAAAGTAGGGCTAACACTGAATATATGGAGTGCACTTTTGATGGAAGCAATGGTGAATGGATCGAGGTGAAGATTGGTGACGATAACATTCTGAAGAAAGATACTTTTAGATACTTGGGATCTATTTTGCAACATGATGGGAAATTGATGGAGATGTTACTAATATAATAAATGCAGGTTGGCTATAATGGAGAGGAGCCACTACTGTTCTCTGTGATAAGCAAATTTCTTTGAAAATCAAAGGAAAGTTTTACAAAGAAGCCGTGAGACCTGCTATGTTCTATGGATCGGAATGTTGACCTGTAAAACCATAGATATGTGCAGAGAATGGCAGTAGCAGAAATGAAAATGTTAAGATGGATGTGTGGATACACACGTAAAGATTGGATTCGGAATGATACAATCAGAAGGAAAGTTGGTGTAGCTCCGATCGAGGCGAGAAATCGCTTAAGGTTGTTTGACCATTTGCAAAGGAGGTCATCTGATGCACCAGTAAGGAGATGCGATTTTTGGGATGTTGAGCCGGCTAAGAGAGGGCGAGGAAGGCCCAAGAAGTGTTGGAATGAGACTATACGAAGGGATCTCAGATTTTTGGATTTAAGCATGAGAATGACCCAAGATAGATCTAAATGGAGGCAAAGAATCCATTTAGCCGACCCCGCTTAATATGGGAAAAGGCTTTCTTGTTGTTGTGAATGTGAAAACTCTTTGTTTTGATAATGCCAGGAAGTTTCTCTCCCATGACTTAATTTATTTCCTTCTCAAGAATTAGTCATCAAACCACATGGTCCACATGTGCTCATACCTCACAAAAAATAAGTAATCTAAAAATATCAACATCTTCTTGAAAAATCATGCAACATGCTCATACATTATCACATTCCAAGCTCATATTAGCATAATGTAATACTCAATGATGCCTTCATCATCAATACATGCTCTCCACCATGATTGATGAGTAGGTTTCCAATACAGATCTTTCCTCTAGGCAGGGAGTGTTTCGTGTTCCTCCCAAAGTTTTTGGGTGTATTTCGTTAACCAACATTCTTGGTCATGGGAGCAGTCAAATGTATTTTCTTAGGTTATGCTAGAAATAAGAAGGGATATTGTTACTATGACCAAAGGTCAAAAATGTATTATATTGGTGTGGAAGTCACGTGCATTGGGTTTATTCCTTTCTTTTTCCATGTACAAGTACCCACGGGCCACGTGCCCCCTCCTACTACTACTACCACCTCTGAGGCAGTTCTAATACATGTTCTTGTTTCTCATCCTGAGCCATAATATACGCGGTCCAGGCTTTACCATCAGTGGAGATAGTCCCCTTCTAAGCTAGCAATGAATCCTATAGAGGTAAGTTCTTCGACATGGTTTTGTTTATAAACTGACAATTTATCATCCTCCTGTGATACTAGACACAAACTTCTACAGTTGGCATTAACATAAGATGGTTTAGAAACAAGATGGCAGACGTTCGTGTAGCTCTCAAAGAAGGGCAAACAACAATGTACTATGCAGCCCATCTCTACAGCAATGCACATCCAACCTTGGAGTCTTGGACCGAATCACATACAGATTGCCAAGGCATTATCAACAACAAAGACTCCAAACAGCCGTATAGTCATGCTCCACGACTCCAAATGGTGGTATGAGATGGCGAAGGAAATGTCAACTCTCATCTATCAATGGACATGGTAGCTTCAAAATCCACCTAACAATCGTAAGGTGCTTGTTGTAAAATACGACCTAGATGGTTTAATTGCTCATTACAAAGACATAATAGTAACCAAGGGTTTTACACAGACATACAGAGTCAAACTCTTCGACATGTTCTCACCCATCGTTAACAGTACAAATTCTTGTAACTTGTTTAGGCAGCGATACAACTTGATTAACCTCTTCATCATTCTGACATAAAAAATGCATTTCGCTACTATGATCTGCATAACGTTTACATGTAGCAACCACCCAACTTTGAGACTCAAGGGATGTGTTAAAGAGTGTCCTTACTGAAGCAGACCATTATGCCCTTAAGCAGAGTTCTCAAGCATGGTTCCACAAACAATCAGAGATCCTTAATCTTGGGCTCTTCGAGTCTTCATCTAACCATTCATTGTATGTGCAATAAATAAAGAAATGCAAGGTGGGCATGATAGTTTACGCAGATGATATCACTCTCACGGGTGTTAATTGCGAAGGAATTATGAAGGAGAAGAAATTAATAGAGCAATTTTTTATCAAGGATCTTCGACAACTGAGATACTACCTAGAGATTATGAGTACTCACACTTGACGAGGCATGATTATGTTCTAGAGGAGCATGTCACTGATCTAATATAGAAGAATGAGATGTTGGGATCTAAGCCAACCTGATTTTCAATGGATCCCAAAGCACGAATCTACAAGCCTAGAGATGATGGAGACACAAGTTACTACATGAGGTTAGTCAAAAAAATGTTATATTTGACGAGCATGCTGCCAGATATCTTAGTTGCAGTTGACAGATAAAGTCAGTTCATAGGATTCCCACTTCAACCCACCTTGACATGTTTATGCATGCATGATGGTTCTAAAAATGCATTAATTCCTTTCCAAGAAAAGGATTGGTATTTACCAAATGGCCGACCTTTGATCTTACAGACTACTATAATACTAATTATGAGGAAAACATATCGACTAGAATTTTGCACCTATTGGAAAGCAACCCCATCGCTTAGAAGAAAAAGAAACAAATCATAGTTTCCTGAGCAATAGATCACATCGGTGCAGAGTAAATAAGGATTCACTCCGTGCATACAGATTAACTAGCTACTCCTACTAAGATTCTGGAGCTCTGATATGACAACAAAATGACCATGTACAGAGCCAACAATCGCATCTTTCATAAGCGTATAATGCATGTGGAAGTCGAATGTCATTACACCCAATATTTTATACAAAAAGGGATGATGTGAAGTTCTAGTATAACTTTTAAATATCATACTGTTGATTGATGTATATGCTCCAGTTTGAACTAGAGCATTTAGAGATTTTGTACATTGCTTTGGTGTATGCTTGTCTTTACGCTTTGTGATGCCTTTCTAGTGTACCTTAACCCCAAGACTCTCCCTACATAAGGAGCCATGGGTACCACATTCTAATAAAATGATCTTCCATTCTTCAACTTAATATTTTCCATCCATCCAGGCAAAGAAGGTAGGGGTCTCGATCATCTAAGTAATCTTGTTTTGGCCTGAAGTAAGGTGTTCGAGATGGTTGCTATATCAACCATATTCCATGTGGCCAAAAACCAATCATAATGTGAGGACATTAAATGTAAGTTCCGTTAAAATATTAGTTCTCAGCATTAACTCAACACGCGTAGACATTAGTTTAAATACATTGACCAAATGTATGGAACTATTTGTTATCCCTGTAGCAAATGTAATTTCAAAAACTGTATATAATAACAATAATCACTATTAAGGTATGATTTCAAAATTTATATCGAACAACAGTAATCACAACTAAAATATGATTTCATTGTTCGATTTAAACGGTGTATAAAAGTATTAAAGGGACATACTGAGATGCATTATGAGAGGCCCAAGGATTCCCTTATATAGGAGAAGAATCATTGGGCAAATTACAAAAGGATAAAACAGAAAATAAAAAATTACATAAAGGACCATACTAAAAATAGTAATTATCTCAACACTCCCCCTCAAGCTGGAGCGTAGATATCAATGAGACTCAGCTTGGAACAACATCTCTGATAAGGTCCTCTCGCTAGAGCCTTTGTAAGTATATCTGTTGTTTGGTCTCTGGAGCTGACATGCATAGTAGTGATAATACCTTTCTGTATCATGTCACGAATGTAGTGGCACTCTACCTCTATGTGCTTCGTCCTCTCATGAAATGCTGGATTATTTGAAATGAAGAGAGCAGCTTGATTATCGCATTAGAGATGCATGGGAAGAGGTACTTCTATGGTCAGGTCAGTAAGAACGGATCTGACCCACATCATCTCTGTACTAGCATGTGTCATGGCCCTGTATTCCGATTCAGCACTTGATCTAGCAACCACAGTCTGCTTCTTACTCTTTCATGAAACCAGAGAATTTCCTATGAACATAGCAAATCCAGTCGTAGACTTTCTATCCTTTGGACACCCAGCATAGTCTGCTTCTGCGTATGCTGTCACTGAGAGAGATGTGCCTCTGCTGAAAAGAAGTCCAGTACCAGGTGAAGTCTTCAAGTATCTCAGAATCATATGGACTGCATCCATATGTGCATGTCTGGGTTGCTCCATAAACTGACTCACTTTGCTCACTGCAAATGCTATGTCGGGCCTAGTAATAGTTATATATAATTGCTTGCCAACCAGCTCTCTGTATCTTCTCTTGTCGACCTCTTCGGTATCATCATCATAGAACTTCATGCTTGGGTCAAGCGGAGTAGTGGCAGGTCTACAATCAGCCATGCCAGTCTCTGAAAGAAGATCTATAACATACTTTCTCTGGGTTATTACAAGACCACGTTGATTCCTGGCAAACTCTATTCCGAGGAAGTAACGTAAATGTCCAAGGTCCTTGGTCACGAACTGTTGAACTAGGAAGTCCTTGGCATCCTGAATATCCTGCTCGTCATCTCCTGTAATAATAATGTCATCAACATAAACAAGAATAACTGTAATGCCTCTCTGGGTCTTCTGTATGAACAAGGAGTGATCAGCAGCATGGTTTAAAAAAACGAGCCTCGAGGCGCTGAGGCGGTCGAGGCGAAACGGGGCGTTGAGAAAACGCCCTGAGGCGACCGCCTCAGACCCCCTGGCTGAGGCGTGCGCCTCAGATGCCTGAGGCGGTCGAGGCGAGGCGAGGCGCTGAGGCGGGGCGAGGCGCTAGGTGAGGCGTGAGGGCTTTTTCAAGTATTTTTTTAAAGGAAAAAATTATTCCTATTCATATTTTCATATGTTTATAAAGGTCTTGTTGTTGAGTATATATTTATGCAAGATGAATGCTTAAATTTGACCTCTTTGACCTCTTTCACATTCATATTTACCATTAACATGCCAAATTATTTCAGTGAACTCTTACTATTACATCGTTAATCATATAAAAAACTGTATACGAATTTGAATACTAATATAAGAAAAAAATTTGGGACGGGGGTAGGGTATGGTGGCACAGGAAGGATATCAGACCATTCTTCATTTGAGTGCAGTAGAACATATAGTTAGTATTCAAATCATATGATTCATATCAACAACTTGGATATCTATAATGACAACTATAGCCAATCCTCTTTAGATAAAAATTTTAGCAATAGTTACAGCCAATGATTTCCTTCTGATTGGGTAGAAATTCAGTAGAAAGGTTTATGGCATTGACATATTCTTTTTTCATGCTTTTATCTTCGTAATATCATCATATATTACATTGTTACATACTATATGTTTGTCAGACTATATTATTTCACCAATAAATATATTTATTATATATTTTATAATTATTTTTCTATACAAACTGAGGCTTACGCCTCGACCGCCTCGAGGCTACGCCTCGCCTCGCTTCCAGGGAAAACGCCTCGTTCCGCCTTTCGTTTTTTCGAACCTTGATCAGCAGTTGATCTTACAAACCCCTGCTGCTCTATCAAGTCTGAGAGCTTTTGGAACCATGCTCTTGGACTTTGCTTGAGGCCATAGATAGCCTTGTGTAACATGCAAATCTTCTGACACTCCCCCTCAGCAACAAACCCAGGTGGTTGCTGCATGTAAACCTCCTCCTGTAGGTCGTCATAGAGAAATGCATTCTTCACATCAAGCTGATAAAGAGGCTAATCTCGTGTCACAACAACAGCAAGGAGAATGCGTAGAGTAGAATGCCTGGCAACTGGGGAGAAAGCATCGTGATAGTCCACCCCATATGTCTGGGTAAATCCTCGTGCTACAAGTCTTGCCTTATAGCGATCCCCACTGCCATCCGCACGATGTTTCACAGTAAACACCCATTTGCATCCCACGACTGATGTATCAATAGGAGCAGAAACAAGACTCCACGTACCACGTGACTGTAGCGCAGCCATCTCCTCCTTTATGACTAACCTCCACTGACTATCTTTGAGAGCATCCTGGCATGTCTTTGGTATCTGCATGGTTGATAGTGCTAACGTAAATCTCCTGAAATCCTCTGACAACTTGCTCAAAGAAATTTGGGCTGCAAGAGGGTAAGTAGCACACGACCGTTTCTGCTTTCGTAGAGCAATTCATACGTCAAGATCATCTGCCAAGTCCTGGGCCTGTATATTTCCCTCTTGAGAGGGTACCTGCTCCTCATGTTGTACAGTTAATTCAGTAGTGCCATCAGTAGAAATAATATGCTCATTACATACCTGAGGCGTGCTGGATGATGGGCAAGGCTTGTGAGCATGGCGGACAGAGCAAGATCTGCGAGGAACACCACGAGGTAAGAACTGAACCAACGAAGGTGGTGGAGGTGGTGGAGGAGGTGAAGGTGAGGAGCCAACTGTAGGACAGTAGGAGGTGGTGGCATGTATATCTCATCATTAGAGTCAGATGGAGTAAGTATGTCACCTGTAGGAGAAAAATACATGACCGACTCAAAGAAAGTAACGTCAGCATTAACAAAATATTTTTGGCTTAATGGATCAAAGCAGCGATACCCCTTTTGGATACGAGAGTAGCCGACAAACACACACTTGACAGCTCTAGGAGAGAGCTTGTCACGTCCTGGAGAGACATCATGAACAAAGGCAACAGATCCAAACACACGAGGTGTAAGAGAGAAGAGATCCTTCTCGGGAAACGCAATCGAGTAAGGAATCTTTTCTCCTAACACGAACGAGGGCATGCGGTATAGTAGATAGCAAGCAACAAGGACAGCATCACCCCAGTAAGAATCAGGAGCACGGCTCTGTATCAACAATGTTCTGGTTACATCAAGTAAGTGACGGTGTTTGCACTCGGCAACATCGTTCTGCTGGGAAGTGTAGACACATGAGGTCTGATGAACAATGCCATGGGATCTAAGGAACTCAGAAAGATGTAAGGTGCAAAATTCCAAGGCATTGTCAGAACGAATATACTTGACATTGTTGGAATATCTTTGGCTATCTCTGTAATAAGTGTCCCGCAAAGCCAAACATGCATGTATGCGTCATCTTGCTTCCAAGAAGCATTTATCACGGTCTTGTCCGCTGGCTCTGGATATGTCAGGATATGCTCCTTGTTGTTGCACTGCATGAGGGTAAGAAACTGCATGGACCACAACTCATAGTTGGTCCCATCCATCTTAGCGATGGGAGCCGGGCCCTTGAAGACTCCGGACGAGAAGATGTCACCCTAGTTGTCTGACATATTGTAAGATAGCCGAATAACGGAACTCGACTAGGAAGTAGACCAATATAAATAAATCTACAGAATCATACGAAGGATTGGTTGCGCGTGTATACTCATACAACCATCCTTGCTAATCCTCTTTGGTTGACAAAACTCCGTGTCTCTGATGGAAATCAAATCACATACCTATCTGCTGATAGGATCAGGGTCAGGGCAAGGATCAGGGTCAAGGCACGGGGGCCAAGGGGGGGGGGTGCAGGGTGCGGTGCGGGGGCCAGGCGACGGGAGGGGGGCAGGTGTCGTGTAGGGTAGGGATAGGGATAGGTTTGGATACGGTAACTTCGGTCTGGGACTGTCGCTCTGATACCATGTTAAAGGGACATACTGAGATGCATTATGAGAGGTCCAAAGATTCCCTTATATAGGAGAAGAAGTATTGGGCAAATTACAAAAGGATGAAATAAAAAATTACATAAAAGACCATAGTAAAAATAGTAACTATCTCAACAAAAAGCTTAACACTTTAACAAAAATACTCATAATTTAGAAGCATTTAAGAATCTGCCAAAAAAATTTCTGATTTGAGCAATAGCCAGCATAAGGAGAAGATGAAATTGGTAGATTCGATATCACCTGGGTCATGTGGCGGAAACCCATGGCCTCGATGGCCCTCGCCGTGAGGTCGGAGATCTGGAGCTGGGAGAATGGCTCCGAAGACATGATTCCTCCTTTCGAATCCTTCACACGCTTTCTCTTCTTGCTCTCCTTCCCGGTTCCATTGTCTTCCACCTCGTGCGCTTCTGTATCTGCTCCTTCCTCTTCTTCAACCACTTCTCCTCTGCGCTCCTCCTCGTCGCTCTCAGTTCTCGCTGCCTTGGCGGCCATTGGCGGTGGAGGAAGAGGGTTACCGCCGGCGAGATCTGGAGCGGTTCGGCGAACTCCGCACACGGCTGGGGGAGAAATGTCCGGTGCGCACGCTGCAGATGGGAGGAGAGGAGCACGTGGGAGGGCACGGGAGGGAGGCGTTTATGTGCAGGCGCGCGCGCTGCTGCGTTCGAAGACGGGAGGAAGGCGGCGACGGTAGAGGAAGGGCGGCGCCGATGGGCGGCGGTGCTGGACGTTGTGCGCACTAGGGCGGGGGGTTTTGGGTCGGGGGTGAGGTGAGATGAGGGCTGCTTTGTTCGAGGATCGAACGGTTGGGCTTTTTTCCATGTGACGGCTCGGATTTTCGCAGTAGGATTAGGGATGCTCCCTTTCCTCGTGTGCCTAGAGAGAGAAATACGACGGCTTGAAATCAAATTGCCCATACCGAATTCATAGGATTGGGTTAAAATATCATTATTTAAAATGAGATTAAACCAGATTAGTGAGGAAAAAAAGATTGAACTAGCTGATCAATCTAAATGAAATAATATATATATAATATTTGAAATAGAAATAAAATAAATATTATATATAAAATATTGTTAATATATATAATATATTTGAAATAGAAATAAAATAAATATTATATATATATATATATATTTCACATATATATAATATTTTTTCATATGCACCATCAAATGTCATACATATCATATATATATATATATGTTTTTTATTTGGAATAGATGCTCTATAATATAAGGGTAAAATGGGGCTGCTTGGCTACTCCCACCCATATTTTCCCCTTATTTTTTTAATTTTTTTGGAAAATAAAAATTTGTATATTCATCACTATATCCCTCTAATATTTTATTAAAATTTCGTCAGAAACAGAGACTCCTAGGCCCTCCATCAAGACGTCATTTTTTTAACGGTCGTAAGATTTTTTAAATCGACCCTGTTTGGATGGAGACCGTAGGAGTCTCTGTTTCTGACGGAATTTTAATAGAATGTTAGAGAGATATAATGATGAATTTATAAATTTTTATTTTCCAAAGAAATAAAAAAATGAGGGGAAAATAGGGGTTGGAGTAGCCAAGTTGGCTACTCACAGGGGGCAGCCCCATTTAACCCATAATATAATAGTATTTTAATTATATTTAAAATCCATTACTTACCAAAAATTGTGTTAGAGTAGTTCGTTAAGAGTTTGAAATAGATAATCAAAGGTCACAGAGTAACCTCCCACTACTAGCATTATTTTTAAATAAATTAAAAAATAAATGTAGTTCAACTTCGATTGAACCCAATTAAATCGGGTTAAAAATAATAGGTTGAATCAATGGGTTGATTAAATTTTGAACATTCAAATCGAACCGACAAGAATCGATGAACCAGGCCTTCAGACCTTTCGAACCGATCGATCCTATTTTCAAAACATTGCAACATACCTATTTTTCAGCATTTTTTGTTTTTTTAGAAAATTCTCCTAATGTGTTTGCGACACTATATTCATATATTATGGCAATCATATTTCGTCAGAAATAGATACTTCTATGTCCTCTATCCAGAACATGTCGTTTGTAATAAATTATGAAACTGTTAGATTTCGATTGCCTGTATGGAGAGCATATGAGTCTTTTATTTTTGACAAAATTAGAATGATATAATATAGGGATATAATGATGAAAATACATAGTGGTATTTTCCAAAAAAATAAAAAAATTACCAAGAAATGGAGCGTGAGCAACACCATTTATATATCATGCATACATACATACATACATACATGTATATATATGAGGCCATTCCAATAGGAAACGTCTTTCTTGAGTTCAAGAAGGCCGTCTCCTTTTGTAAAAAAAATTACTAGTATTTTAGTGGAGTAAGTATACATTTTATTATAATTGTACATTGTAAAAAGGAACATACACATTATAAATTACAAATTACATATAGTAAAATACAAACGTCAAAACTGCACATTATAATACAAATTGTATACATATTATACTAAGTATACAATTTGTATGCAAACGTCCTATTGGAAGTTTCTCATGTGTGTGTATACATACATATATACATACATACATACATACATATATATATATATATGAGTAAATAGGGCTACCTCTAGGAAGAGCCAAGTAAGCTTTCCACCGTCTGTTTTTTTTACTTTCTTTCGATATTTTTTTTAAACGCTCGGGGTATTTTAGATTTCCTAATATCAATTTGTTCTCATTAAAATTTCAACTTATTTCAGGATTCTTATTCCATTCATCAAGCTTATCAAAATTTAACGGTCTCAGAATTACTAAAATCGGGACCTTTCATATGAACAAGTTAGGAATGTTTGTTTTCCACGAATTTGAATCACTTATTCCTCTTATTAATATAAGTTAATCCCCCTCTCCCGTGTATTTTGGGAAAAAAAAAGACAATACAATAGACATATCCTAAGTACATTTATAGGGGCATCATAAGCAGCAAACCCAAAAAATCATAAACCACATCCTATTTACATATGATTCAAATGCGACAATTTTATAACATCCACTCTTTAGAAAACAAAGAATATAGAATACTTTAAAGTTCCCTCGCCCCTTTCGATGGATAAACGTCGAGTAATTAGTCCAATATCGACGCATGTATGTTGAATATGACATTTAGCTTGACTCTTATTTTAAAAAACTTTAGGAATTCGACATAACGAATTATATACGTCCACAGAACCCAAATTAGATGGTCCAAAATCGATGTATAATTTCGATGTATATATACGTTATTTTTTCTTAAAGTCGACGTTTATGAAAGCCTATTTCGATATTTACAAATGTCGAAATAGGTCAAATCTACTGCAGTGGTAGGGTGACAACGGTTAAAGGGAGAAGAACCATCCAACGAAGAGGTGCGTCTCTTGCGAGACAACTGACAAAGATTGAAGATGGAGGATAACCGTAGGATTAAGCGATTCAACGGTCCAGGATGACAGTTGGATTAGGGTTCTTGCAATCACTTAGGAAAATGACCGCAAGGATTATATTTAAAGCAGCTTCATTCGATATAGACAACTATATAACACGAGGGAGAAACACACATCATTTATTTAAGGCAAGGTTCTCATAGGTTAATCGTACAAGATGCATTCAGGGTCATACATAGGGATGCAAACGGTTATGGATATATCCGTACCTGATCTGTCACCATATCCATTTTATACAGATTTTGACATCCGTATCCATTTTAAAAGGATACGGACATGGATATGGTTTTGATATCCGCAAACATCTGTATCCGTATATGTATATCCGTTTTCGTATATAAATATAGTCAGAGATTTATTTTTAACCTTATATAACATAATTCTATACCTTCTTTTACCACATTTGTATACTTTTTATGATACAAATACATTTAGTGAACTTATATCATGTGTTTTCCAACCAATTCATATATATTTAAGTCGATTCTATATAGTATTTCTAACATTACTCGTATGCGATCAGTATCCGTTTTTAAGAATATAGTAAGATAGTTTTAATATCCGTCAATATATGTATCCGTATTCGTATTCAAAATAGATAAAGATACGATAATACTTATATATGTATCCGTATCCATCCATTTGCATCCGTAGTCATACACCACTTTCCATCACATGAGACTTTTATTTACTAGTACTGTAATAATAATAATAATAATAATAATAATAATTCATGCGTATATGCATATGCATGAGCCCTTCGTCCATGTCCAGATTCCATCTACCAATGACAATGCCAGGAAGTACACAACGTCCACAGCACCACCATCTCACGCAACGTCCGAATCGCCAACTACAGCAATGGGGACGTCCATAGCCTCCATTGGATCGATCAGCAGAAACCTCATCTGCAATCCAACACACATTCATATATTCATAATAATCTTTAATACAAATGGTTAATCGAAAACAAATGGTAAAATATACCAGTCATCTCTTCTCCGTCGGTGTTTTCAGCGGCGATGGTCAGGAAATTGAAGGAGACGAGCAGCAATCCGAAGAAAGCGGCCAGCAAGAAGACCGATTTGGGAGCCATTGTCGACGGAGCTTCCTTCTTTGTTTTGCTTTATATACTTCCAGTGGTGGAGTTGAAGGTGTAGGCATCTTCCATATATATTTATAGCCACACCATATGCAAGAGATGCTGCGAGGTTTTGTGTTGAATACTATGGTCGATATATTGCTTAATTACTGTGGCCGACCCTTTGTTACTAAAACATCATATTTATAACCTATTTGGTGGTTACTTTGGAAGAGTCGATGTCGACTCATCTTTCACGGCATATCACTCGTCAAACGAAAAATTATTTTGGAAGCAATCATCATTTGCGAAACTAGATTGGGTACGAGGGACGGAGATATATGGAACAATCTAACGGTGTCTACATAAGAGCATTACTAAATTTTCCATTGAAACTATTATCTTTTTCTTTCTTATTGTCTATTAACAGGAGATCCCCTTATGAACTAACACTATGCAGCTTTGTGCCTAACTTTGGTTCATCCAGCCAAGGAAAGCCCCGGGGTGACCCTAGGAACCCGATCATCGAAGCGTACCTAGGGGAAGATCGAAATCTATACGACCTGGTGCCATCCTTCAAGACGTGCAGCACTCTGATGGCGACGATGGTCCAAGTATATTTTGGGTGACTTAGCCTTGTTGGAGTACATAGACGTTTAATTACTTTTGGTTCTCTGGCAAAATCTCCTGGATGTAATTCTGGACAACGGGGGGACTGTTTACACCCGTTTTTGGTTGTTCTGTATTAAACTCTATCACTGCTTTCGCTTTTATGATGAATGACTATGAACCGTTTTATCTAAAAAAAATCATATCGACCACTGTTGTTTATTATATATAAAGGCCGAAAATTTGAAGTTCTGAAGGTCCAATCCTCACAGTTTTTTAAAAGGAAAAAGGTGCAAAGCCGTAAAAGCAAGCACCCAAGAAATTTTATACTGACTGATTGAAGGTCACAAATATAAAGACCAAGAATCCTCAAGGATTTTAGCATGTTGTACAACATTCTCTACATAAAATCTCTCTCTCCTAAATAATACCCCATTCCTCGCGAACCATATCGCCCAGAGTGTTGCGGTTGTCAGAACCCTTACAGATGCTTGTTCATTTCTCGACATCTCAACTGAATTCCTGAAGAATAAAAATTCTCCGTTGCGATCCCAATGAGAGTTAACTCCCTCCAGACCTCTTTTAACATTGGACATGTAAAGAAAAGATGGTCAATGTCATCCACATCTTCAGAATAACGATGGCACAACACATCAGAACCATGGAACAACCTGGCCCTCCGAGCACTAGTCAACAACCTCTCTCTACCCATCAGTCACATGAAGATTTTGACTCGTCATGGGATCTTCCATCTCCAAATCTGTCCCAAAGTTGGCATAGCAATCCCTGTATCAAAAACGGAGGATGTATATAGAACTTTATAAGCTTTCCTAACCAGGAACTGACCATCCGACCAGGCCCAATGATCACACCCATCAGATGGAATTTTCGCCTGAGAGAGCATCTCTCTCAAACATTACAAATCTAAAATATTCCATTAGATAACTCTGAACGGAAAGGAGGTGATCAAGTATTTCCAATCCAAGCCTCGCACACTCGTAATCTTCAATTCTGAGTCATCCCAAACAACCTCGAAAAATGATCACAAAGAGTCCCGAGGTATGACCAATCATCAGTCCAAAAAAGAAAGGCATCTCCATTACCCAGACATGATCGCATCAACGAAGAAATCTGAGGAAGGATGGAACAGATACCCCGCCAAAAATTAGAGGGCATAGATACATGGTTAGGTCTCCAAAAGAGGGCACATGAAACTCCATAGATTTTTCACAACAAAGAGCATAGGAGGTCAGAGCAATTGCCCCAAATACGGACCACCCATTTTGCTAGTGGTGTCCTGTTCATCACTTCAAGATCAAGAACACCTAACCCGCCATCATCCTCTGAAAGAACCACAACTTTCACCCAACCAAGGCATTCCCTTGGAATCTCTAGTTCCAGCCTAGAAGAAACGACGCATCAAAGACCCCAAATGTTGTGAATCTCCACTGGAAGAAGCCTAGATGACATGAAGAAGATTGGGATGGCAGATAAAACTGCCTACAAAGGACCAACCCCCCCCCCTGAGAGGCAAGAGGCATGCCAGCCAGCAAATCTTTGCTCCATTCGCTCAACCAAGGGCAATCAATCAGATTGCCGAAGTCGTCCATACACCAAAGGTCATCACATATAGTTGATAAGCAGTGCCCCACGCTGGGATTGCAATGATAGTCCACACTCCACTAACTCCTCCTCCGCCATACTAAAAGGGACAAAAATAGACTTGTCTCCATTAATTCTGAGGCATGAGATCTGTCCAAATATATTCAACACAGTAGCAATCATCTTCGCCTCATGAACGCCCCCTCCACAAAAAAGATTATATCATCTACATACTGAAGTAACAAAATCGAAAGGCCATCTAGTTGATACCCTGCACATATGTTCCCATTCACTGCTATAAACACCATCCGCGACAGTGCATCAACATTTAAGACAAAGAGCAAAGGAGCTAGAGGATACCCCTGCCTGACTCCTCTCTGAGGCTGGAAGAATCCACCTTCCTGCTGCCCATTCACCAAGATCGAGAAAGAGCATGTAGTTACACATCTCTTCACCCATTTAATCCATCATCTGGGAATCTCTATCTCGATAGAGATGCCCAGATAAACCTCCAACTGACACAATCATAAGCCTTCGAAAAGTCAACTTTCCAAATCATCCCCTTGCTCTTCTTCTGATTCCAATCAGCAATAATCTCTGAAGCAATGACTACCCCATCCATCATATGCCTTCCAGGCATGAAAGCAGTCTGTGAATCTGTAATAAATGATCCCAGTACCTCACGTAGCCGATTAGCGAGTACCTTAGCCACTATGAGTTAAATGGCATTTGACAGGGCAATAGATCGAAAATCCTCTACGCATCGAGCTACATCCTTCTTTGGAAGTAGGAAGATAAGTGAGCGATTCAACCGCTCAAAACTATGATTTTCCCTCCTCAATTCCTCCAACACATCCATCACATCCTGCTCTACCAGATCCCAAAATTCACGGAAAAAAATTCTGGAAAACCATCTGATCCTGGCGATCCATCTGGATTAAGATCAAAAATAGCTGCTCGACCCTTTGTAGGTGTAAAAGCGCGAACTAATCTGGCAGACTGTACATCAGAAAAGGCAGGAATATCCCTACCAACCCACCACGCGCCTCCCGTCTGACTTCTCCTAATTTCCTCTCGAAAGTGATCAACCACGACAGATTTAATGGTGTGATCCCCTTCTACCTGAACACCTCCCACCTCAATAGCTCTAATAAGGTTACGATGTCTCCTTCCACTATCAACAACATGAAAGAAACAAGTATTCGCATCTCCCTCCCTCAACACGTTTGTCTCGACCTCTGTCTCCACTCTACTTCACAGATCCTCCTCCATCAGAATCTTCTGGTTTTCTTCCCTTAAACTTCTCTCCTCTACCACCAAGTCACGAGAGTCCTCCACGGCATCCAATCTTACCACCTCCGCCTGGGCCGAGGCCCTCCTCTCCTCCTGAAGTGCTCGAACCTCTCGACGGAAAGACATCAACATACACCTTAGGGCTCTAAGGAGAGATGCCATGTCTCGAGATGCATAACCAGTAGTCGTAACCTCCTGCCAGTAAGTGATAACTTGATCCCAAAACCCCTCCTCCAGAAGCGAAGCACGTCCAAACCAAAATATGCTACGAGGATGACTAGCCTCTCTAGATTTCCAGCAAATAGGAGTATGATCCGAATGTGAGCGTGGCAGCGAGATCACTGAAGCCAACAGGAGTGACTCCAAGAGCTCCAATGAACCGAGGAAGCGATCCAGATGAGAGAGAGAAGAGGTATTCCTCCATGTGTAGCAAGAGTTCGACGCATCTAGCACCTCCAATGCAGAGCCATTCACGAACTCAAGCAATTCAGGAGAGCCAGGTCCAAACCTCCTCTCACAAGACTTGTCTGCTGCTAAAAGTGTGACATTGAAGTCATTGCCAATGATTCAAGGAAGCTCAGGGTACGTAGATCTCGCCAAAGCTACCTCCTCCCAAAGAGGTGAACCATTACCTACACTGCTGAGAACAAACACTGAGCATTGTCCTCCCTACGATGAAGCACGATGGACAACGAGTAGCATGCCTCAACCACGTCAACCACCTCCAGCAAGTCACCATTCCACCCTACTAAGATGCCACCAGAAGCCATGGTCGATGGGATCGCTCTAAACTATGATAATCTGCCCCCAGAGACCATTCTCTTTATGATTGTGTTCCATACCTCTAGCTTTGTTTCTTGCAGAAAAACTATATTCGCATGCCACTCGCTAAGGAGTGACCCCACAACTCTTCTCTTCTCTGGTTGTCTGAGCTCCCGTACATTCCATGAAACAACCTTCATTGAGAAACATAGGGGGATGCCCCCGCTAACTCCACTCCTACGCATCTAGCCACCCTCTCTCTTAAAGATCCCGGGCCCTACATATCCTTTTCGATGGGGAGCACCTCCTCACTAGCTACCGGCAGCCTCTCACAAATCATCGCTGACGCATTCACCAAGCTCATATCCATCCTCAAATATGCTGGACTCCCTTCTTCAGAGAACAAACCATCTTGCTCCAGTCCCTCTCTCAACTCAACATGATGCCTCTTTCGGCAAATAAGACCCAAGTCCTCCACTTGTGGCGTCCCTGACGAAGACAAGGAACCTCTTTTCTCCTCAACAACCCTCCCACCTCCCTTCCTTCCCCCCCTCAAATGCCTTCGGTGATGGACTCGACCCACATCTACCTCGCTTCGAAATGTAAACAGCCTCCCTTCAACTCCTCCACACTCTACTGCCAAACTCCCAATGGACTGACGGAGGTCCACCACCAGCTCTAATCTACCCCTTGCTTTCTCTTGGGCGCTCGACGACGTGCCCTATCTTCAACTCCTCCACTCTCTACTGCCAAACTCCAAACAGACTGACGGAGGTCCACCACCATCTCTAATCCACCCCTTGCTTTCTCTTGGGCGCTTGACAACGTGCCCAAACATGTTGATGAACCAGACCCTGTACGGAAGTATCCGCCGCTTCATTTTGAGTCCCATACTCCCTGACCCCAGAGGTCAGGATAAAGTTTTGACACGTGACCAAATGGAATGATTGTTGTTCCAAAATTACCCCTTTAGAAAAAGGTAAGTGGTCCATGAATGGCTCAAGTGGAACATCGTCATGAGATCCCATATTCAAACTCTGAATATATCCATGATTGAGAATCCCCCCATTCAAGTCGTTTGCATGGATGCTATTATGGAAGGAAATCGTGGGCTCCCCATTTACTACCATTGAATTCGCTTTGGAATTTGAATGTTCTGAAAAAGCTGCGACAGTTAACTGCATGTCCTTCTCCACTGCCGCCGCCACCTGTGACGGAGCTACCCTTTCCACCACGGGGACATCCGTCTTCTCGTCGGAAGAAGACTGAGGCAGATCTTCCACCACTTGAAGGCCCAAGATAAATTTTGTGTGTCCAACCAAAAAAGTCGTCGCACTTGGCCATTGACCTCCGTCAGAACATCTCTATCTGCACTTGATTTCAGGCCATCACAAAGAAGAACAACAAACTCTCCAAACGACGCTAGCACCTCTCGAATGATTTCAAACTTTCTGCGCCTCAAAGGAATTTTTCCAATCGTCACAGATTTGTCAGCATTTTATTTTCCGACAGAGCAGCAACTATAGTTTACAGACACTTGTTTTTACAAGGAATAAATAATATTATTGTTTGCAAAGCATCACGGTCATTTCGGTTGTTAATAAAATCTTTTTCCTGAATCTAACATCTATGTTAACGAGCTCTTCACTAAGGTAAACACAGTTAAAACGACGTGAAAAAACGTTATAAATATTGATATCTTATATCCCATTTCCACGAGCTCAAACAAAATCCAGTTATGATCATAAAAAAAACCTCTGTAACGTTGAGAATTGTGAGATGCAAGCCTCTGCTGAGAATCTCTGTACAGATTGCGATTGTTGATTTCTTATGTATTAGGCTGACAGTTTCAACTTCGCATTTCGGATACGTCACCCATTGTATTATACATTTTTTGAGAGAGGTCTTTGCGTCTAATATTGGCTTAAGATAACAAAGTGATCGTGATGGAATTCAACGAAGTGACTTGTACTCTATATGTAGTCCTTACAGAATAGAACTACGTGTTTGTACTTGGCCTATATCTAGAGGGGGATGGAAGCATTGCTTCCGCATAAAAATAAGAGAAAATACAACAAGAAAAAAGAGAGAGGGAAATAAGAGAAAGGAGAGAGTGAGGGAACAAATAGTGTGATACACATTCTACTTCTTAATGATTTTCTTCTCTGATGGTTATAAGAGGTACGTAATTGACCACCATCGTATCCTTTTTGTCTTCTTCTTCATGCATTTCCGTGGTGGTGATCAATTACACATTCGCATCCATAACCGGTGTTTGATCCTCAACAAGTGGTACAAAAGTAGAGGCGATACCGATTTCGCTCACTACAGTTTGTAGCATTTTCCATTAATTGCAGAAAATCTAGCTCTTATCATTTGTAATTTGACGATATAGTACATCATAACGGATATACAGAGATGCTTTTGTAAAATATGGCATTCCATCGTTCGTTGTCAAATATATAATGTTGACATTATTCATTGAGAAATTATTTTTTATACTAAAAATTATCGACGAATGACATATTCCTTGCTATATCATTAGAGGCAATCTATTAGCAATTGTTATTTTTTTAAAACTTTAATTAATCATCAAACAGAAAAATTAGTGATGATTATCAAATATTTTTAAAGACAGCAATGAATACGCGTTTTTATGTAGACCCTTGCTAATAATATAACATCGGATATGGCATGACATACATTGATGATTTCAAGCATAAAAAATAATTTTACAATGAATAATGTCGTCATTAAATGCATAACAACATATGGTCTAGTGATGAATTTTTAAAAGATCATCGTTACAAACATATTATACGTAGTGTAGACTTAAATTATTATCGAGGAAATCTAATCCAAACAACTTATTATGTGGATCGAATTTAATCTTAGGGCAATTATCCTAAGAGCTCAAGCTTGAGTTGTTAGCTAGTCTTTATTAACACGCTCTTATTTCTTACTGATATCAGAGCATATATGTTAATACTACGTACATGAGAATTTTGCGCAGGCCAAGGTTGTGAAAAAAATCGATATATTATATATATTTCTGGACATGAGCTTAATTCTGCGAAGCTGATCCTTCGAAAAATTTACTTATGTACATGTTGTTTAATTTATAACGGTAATGTTTGCGTAGCTAATCTTACTGATATTCTATATATGCATCTCTATATATGAACATAATATGGACATTAGACATATATATATATATATATATATATATATATATATATATATTACATTAAATAGATCGTCTACATATATGCTACGATCAAATCCAATCCTCTTGTAAAATTGAGTAGGTCATGGTTTGAACCCGTTTGATTACATGGTGAAATTGTAACGTCCCGGGCTTAGGTCCCCGGTCCGTTACCAAGGAAAACTGACCCTGACAACTTGTTGAGTACGGGCCCAAATGGATCCGTTGACAACCACCCAAAATGCTTAAGCTCAAGTTGTCAAGTAGTAACCCCCATCACTTATAAACCACACCCACACTTCGTGAGTTTTAAGTATGACACTATGTTTGGGGTTGTAACACCCCAACCCCCAAACATAGTGCCACATCTAAAAACTCATGAAGTGTGGGTGTGGTTTATAAGTGGTGGAGATTACTACTTGACAACTTGGACTTAAGCATTTTGTGTGGTTGCCAACGGGTCCATCTAGGTCCGAATCCAACAAGTTGTCAGGGTCAGTTTTCCTCGATAACGGATCGGGGATCTAAGCTCGGGATGTTACCGAAATTCAATCCGATCATTTTGCTAAAGTTTTCGATTCGGTATCCCGTTCGATTTAAAAATATTGGGTATAACACACAGGAAGAAATCATATAACTAGGAGCAACTTTAATTATTTAAAGAGAGGGTTAAGAGACCTCATAAAGTTGGGGTACAAGACATATACGGGCCGTACAATACAAATTTCAGGCATCAAGCATTTATTTAGTAATATACTTGAAATGTATCGTATTTGCATGCATGGCCCCTCCGTGTTCTTTCTAGTAACACCACCTCCCCCGCCACCATCCAATACAACGCGGATAACGTCCGTGAGTCCATCTGCAGCAACGTGGATAATATCCTCCTCCTCCACCACCACCAGATTGATCCCCAGAAACTTCATCTGTCAAAGAAAATATAATTAGTCAGTATGACTTAAAGGATCTTAAAAAATCTCACTGCTATATCGTTTCTGTAATTGCTAAGGAAGATATTGAGATCAGCCATTTCTTTCAATGCATGAATGAACGCAAATGGTTACCAGTTGTCTCCTCATCGACGTTTTCAGCAGAGATGGTGACGAAATTGGAGGAGACGATGAGCAACCCGAAGAGAGCAGCCAACAGATGGACAGATTTGGGAGCCATTCTCGACCAAAGGATCGTAAGCTTCTCTTTGGGTTCTGTACTACTTGGAGGTGTGGATCGGAAGACCTGCACGTCTTCCATATTTATAGATAGATAGATAGTCTCACTTGGAGGGCTTTGGTACCATAATCCTTCGAACGATGTCACGCTATCTTTTATTCAATACCCTATGTAGCTCGTCGATTAGGTCATTCCTTGAGAGATGAAACTGCGATTTGTGTTTCATACCATGGTTGATATCTTGCTTACTATGGTCGATACTTTGTTTTAAGTCCAATTTCGGTCAGTTAAATATCATATTGCTTACTAATGGTCGCAGGATAAGGATCATTTTGCATGGGAGGGGGAGAGATTCTCGGTGAAAGAGGCATACAAAGTGTTCAGAGGGAGAAGTGAAGAGTTGGAGACCGACCTGAAGCATGATATGAAGATTATCTGGACAAGTAGGATCCCTTGCAGAGTGAAGATTTTTCTGTGGTGCTTCAGAAGGGGAAGGATTTGGGATAAAGCAAGAAGAGGAAGACTGTTTGGCATTCCAGATAACCAATGTGATAGATGTGGCGCACAGACGGAGGATGCAGAGCATTTGTTCTTTACATGTCCTGCGTCGGATCAAGTCTGGAGCAGTACAACTTCTCCAAAGGGTCCAAAGAATTATGCACAACAATGTCATGGTTCCCAGATCTATTGATGTTGTATTTCGAAGAATTGGATTTGCCATTCAAAAGGGATTGGCGGCGCAGCTTGTTGCCCGTCTCCCATCAATCGCTCTGTAATAGTTTTTATGGATAATTAATAAGCTAATTGTCTGGAAAGAGATAGGTGCGGCATGGTTACTGCATGGTAGCACGACTGATTTCTGGAGATCGATTAGGTCGGTGGGGATGAACTCGACAGATGACGTTTCTTTGTCATTTGCGGCTCTTTGGGCCATCTGGGGAGGAAGAAATGACCTCATCTTTAAGAACTAGAGGTTTTATTCTGAAAATGTAATCGTTTCATGTCTTTCCCTTTATCGATCCACAAGGTAATGTATATCTCTATAATTCTATAAACTAAAATTTCTGACGGTGAGTCTGATGAACCTCAGTTTCATCATCTTTATTCTCCATAATTAACCCCCTTTGCTTAAAAGTTTGTCAATAAATCCCTTTTAAAGTCTAATAATTAACAGAGTCCTAAATAAATTAAAAATCACAAAAAAATGACAAAACAAAAATTCGTGGTATTTTTAGACTTAAAAATACCCTCAAAAATATTTCGGGCCCTTATTTGATTTCATTTCCAGTTTTGGTCAACATGAATCTTGTAGATCTCGTCAAGATCTACAACTTTCATGTTTTGAGTTTTCTCAAATTCGGCCAATAGGGCCCTCAAAAATAAGGAAAACCCTCTGAATAATTTGATTGGGCCACGTGGCCCGTTCTGGGGGCGCCACGTGGCCCCCGCCTCTCTTGTCTTTTCCGCCTCACCTATTGGCCGTTGGATCGGCCTTTTGATCCAACGGCCAGGCCTCATCCACGCATGTTCAAAATCGGAGCCATCCGATCATTCCTCCTTCTCATCTAAGCCGTCCGCCAGCGCCGCATCCTCAGCTCGACACGTGGCGCTTCATAGGCCGCTTGATGGCGCCTCAGATCTGCCATCCCCACCGTTATCCCCTGGATCTGATTTTATCCCTTCGATCAACCCCAGGATACGATCTCGGCCGCTCAATACTGCCACGCCTTGTGATCGACACGTGGCAGCCCATCTGCCCTCCGATCATGCCGCCCTAGATCTTATCCTGGCCGTCACTCCGCGCCTTACTCTCCACCGTTGGATCTCCAGATCCAACGGTCAGGAGACCGTCGTCAACCTCCCGTCAGCCTCTCTCTCCCACGATCCAGTGCACGAACACCTCGCCCCCTTCCCATTTCCTCGCCCTCACCAGCCACCGCTTCCACGCGCCAACAACCCCACGACCATCGCCATTCATCTCTCTCCCTCGCGACCTCTTCGTCAACCCACGAATCCCTCTCCAGTCCTCCCATTTCTCCCTCAAACCCACGTCGTCCACCATCACCTCCGCCACAACCATCTTCAAATACACCGGTCTCCCCTCCATCTCAAACGGTCCACCTTTACGCGAGGGCTCGCCCAGCCCTCCTCCGTCTCCCTGTGACAGGGGGAGGCGGAGGATCGAGCGACGACGACGCAGCCCCTCCGGTGAGACCCTCCGCCTTCGATGGCGGAGCTGCGGCGCTCCGCGACCGCCTGAGCTGCGTCGAGTAGCTGCCAACGTCCAGCGACGACCAGAGCTCAGCTCCGAGCTCGCCCCCAAGCTCCGCTCCGCCTCCGATCAGGTAAGCTCTTCCTCCTTTGATTTTTTTTTATTTTTGCTTAATTTCTTTTAATTTTTTAGGCCTATCCGGCCATCCCCTCGCTCCGATGGCTATCCCAATAGCTTCGCCACACTCCCCCCTTCCTCGCGACACTCTCCGACCATCTTCTCTCTTCTTCCATACCTCGAACACCGCCGACCCATCCCCTCCGCCATCCACGGCGGAGGAGCTCCGGTTCCCCATCTCCTCTCGCTCGAATGGAACCACATCTCACCCACGCACGCACTTCGATTTGCTTCGGCTATGTACCTAACGTGCAGGTCATCAAGAGCGTTCAATGGACGGAGCTCTGCCGGAGCTATCTTCATCGACTTCGCGGTGGCCATCCGAGCTCCGACGAGCTACGCCAGAGCCTTCTGGACCTCCCCCGAGCTCTCAGCTTTCTCGACGGCCATCCATGGAGCTTCGGGGAGGTCACGTGCAGCCGGAGACGAGAGGCGGAGGAGGAGCTCCTTCGCCGGAGCTCCAAAGTCGCCGCCAGCCTTCGGCCGAGGGAGACGTTACAGGCGCCGTTGGATGCCCCTTTCTCGGCGCTCATCCAACGGCCATGATGCGGCCACATCATCGACTCCAGCAGCCGCCCGATCGTCACGATCGGATGGACTCCAGTCGGCCACGCGTCAGATCCAGAGCTTCCCCAACCCTCAGCGATCGATCCTCCAGGTCCGGACTTCCCGAGCCTACACCGAACCTCCTGGAGCTTCGGCTAGCACCGAACCTAGGCGAAGCAGCTCCGAACCAAGCCGAAGCAGACGCGCCTCTGTCGAGCCTTCTTCCGAGCCTAGATAGCACGTGCATCGCACGTGCTACTCTGGGACATTTGCAGAGATGCCCACGGATTTCTTCAAATTTGCAAAAAGGTCCTCGCGCCTTTGGTAAAATTACAGGGAAGGACTCGCGCATTATTTTTATTTCTTTTTAGTCCCTCCCAGGGACCTTTTTGTAGTTATCCTTTCATGTTTTATTTCAGTTATGCCCTTAGCTTCTTTGTTGCATATCTTGAGCCTCGTAGCTCCGATTAGGTTGATTTCAGTTTCATTTTAATGCTTGTTTGACGTACTTTTTAATGGTATATTTGTTTTCTTGATATTGACACTGTGATCTCAATGTATTTTTAATTAACGCTAGTGTTTTTTTTATGCCTCTCTGATTAACCTTGCACTTTATGTCAAATGAGTGGTTGCTTCATTTAAATCTGAAATCAACTTTGGTTTAATTGGCTCATTCTTTTTAACTTAGGGCATATTTCTATTGCATCGCATTGTATTTTATGGCATTTATTTGCACAATTAAAATTGATAAAAAAAAATGCATATTTATATTTAATGCATTGTCTTGTCATGTCTTGTCTTGTTGTGTCTTAGCATGGTTTGACCTATAGGCCTTTAACTCTACGCTAAATTAAACACACTTAAATCCGATCAATACGAGAGAGGCTCGTGTCCCTGAGTTCGACCTTGGTATCTTGCCAAGTAAAATAATTAACGATCACCTCATTTCGATTCATTATGGCATATATCTAAATGAGGTGATCGCTTTGACGACCCGAAACCGGCCCGACTACGATGATGAATTCCATGTGCTAAAAACACATTATTAAAGGGCCGATTAGTCGGCTCGTCAAATGGCGCCATTGCCGGGGACACGGCTCATTTCTTTTATTTTTTAGATTTTTGCGTGTTTAATTTAGTGTTTCTTTTTATTGGTCAATTAACCGCAAATTTTGCATATAAAATTTTTCTTTCCTTTATGATATCTAACGATTGCTTTTGTGGCAGGGCCCTTGATGGATCAAGGAGGCGAGGAGCAGGGCTTTCCTCGCTGCGAGGAGCCGCAGGAGCATGCTTGGAGCAAAGGAGGAAGAAAAGAAAAAAAAATGTGTCGCATTTTTTGTTGCATTTTATTTTCTTTTAATAATTCGTCTTTTACAGCGGTCTTCGATCGAAGACTCGCGTGTGTAATCGAACGAATGTGGTTGTGTGGGGATCGTCCCCACTTGAGTGTCGACCTAGGACTAGGCACGCGGCTCTCCGAGCTCATTTTATTTTTTACCTTATGTGCTTGATCGTAGGTTAGGACACACTTTAAATGAAGACGCACATAATCTCGTATCACTTAGCTAAAATTCATGAAGATTAATCACCGCTAATAGATGCATGATTAGGTGCGGCTTTTTCGACTTGCATACATGTTTGATTTGATTTTCAAAACGGCCCCAGATTTTTCGCGGCTTTTATCGTCAAATCACTGCATGATTTCTCACTTAGCCTCGATCGCGTTTTTCTTCATCGAATACATGTTTTTCACGGCTTTCATCTCCTACATTGATCACCTAGGATTAATGGAAAATGGAATGAACGGTAGACGATGATTTTCTGATTGATGTGCTATCCATAATTCAATGATAACCTAAAATAAAATTGGGACTGTTAATTGCAAGTCAACCAAAAATGGAGTAAAATTCGGTTTTGGGAGAGCAATACCTTCGCTTACGCAATAATTTTCACTTCACATCTTTTCTTTGCGTAAAAATCAAATGTTTTACCACCAATAAAATAGACAAGATAATTGACCAACCTTGGTTGGTTTCATGTGTGAGTTGGTGAAATTAAGGGTTTGCTTGCTTGATTGAGCCGTATATTTTGCGACACATAACCCCAAAACCGTAGTCACTCCATTTCATCTACAAGATTCAAAACCGCTCACTTGTATATCCATCCCTCTTCTTCATTCACCTTGGGTCCCTCCCGACATCAAATCCCATCTTTATACTTAGGCTACTCTCAGTCTAAGTATAGGGGGGACCCGAGTCCACGTGATTTTCTCTACTCCTCTTTTCTTGCCTTTATACTTAGGTTATTTCTAACCTAAGTATAGGGGGAGCCCCTCTTAGCTCCCGTATATTCTTCTATATTTAAATGGACCTATGTTCTTGTAACATCTAGTGCTATGAGGACATAGCAAAGTTTAAGTATAGGGGGGTATACCGTATATACCGTATATTTACTTTAGTTATAATCTGAAAATTTTGAAAAATTAAAAACTTTTTGGCTAAGGTAAAAATTCATTGGACTAAGAAAACTCAAAGGATTTTCGCGGTTTTTCGATATTATGTTACACTATTTTATAGAAATATTTTCGAAAATGATTTTTTAAAATGTTTTGAAAATTTTCATTTTGTGTGACTTGGGTTTTAAAAAAATCACCATCTCTTTTCAAGGAAAATTGAGTCTAACTTATATTTTAACTCTCTTATTAAAATCCATAAAAATCAGAAAACCCCTAAAAACCTTTAGGAGCTATTAGTGACTACTAAGCCCAATTAAGAAAGCCGCGTTCAGTGAGGGTTCGCCCTTAGCAGATTGGATGGTTTAGAGGACATCGCGTAAGGCCCCGTCCTCAAGCAACGGGCTTCGGCCTGTACTTACATCTATACTGGCTGAATTGTAGCTACTTAATTGAGTTTAGGCAGTTGTTATATCTCTTGAAGTTCAAAAAAAAAGTGTCTTGTCTTGAATGAAGAAGTTGGATTAATCCTCTACATTTTCACTTTCACCCGGGATCGGATTTGGTCAAGAAGACTTAGCTTTTAGAAGTCTTTAGGATTTTTAGGTTAACCAGCCTTAGCCATCAGGGTCTTAGACTTAATCATCCACATTCCCCTAGGTTTCTAGATTTGCATGCTATATGCCATGCTTAGTCTCAGACAGAAAGAATATGATCAGCACATCACATGCACGGCTGCGGTTCTCGATGAGATGAGTTGATTTTTCACCTGAGGGATTGGGATGAGGAAGTCGAATTTGGATTTGATCTAATGATGCTCGAGGATGGGATAAAATCTTTGGAGGCTTCGGGAAACCTGAGTGTCAGCAATATTAGCCAGTATGAGAACTTGATTCTTATACTAATCTCTTGACATTAACCTAAGTGCCTGGGTGTGAAAAATAAATAAAAAATTGTTGATCAGTGTGCGCCAACTCTTGGTAAAAGCAGTGGAGCTAGCCACCAATTATACAAGTCAATGAAATTCAAAGAAAAGCTCTCATTCCACAAAGTTACATATCAAAGAGCTTCCACCAAAGGCGAGCGCTCCCAAAATTTTTCAAAGTGTCCACTTGGACCACCGCTATTAGGACCAGGAGTCGGGCTAGCACCAAAAAAGGGCTCTGCATCGTAAATGCTACAAGTCTGGGTGTAGAAGGTATAATAGATACTCAAAAAAGACACACCCCAGTGTACTCCCAGGAAAACAAGTGCAGACGGCTCCAACTTCTCTTGACGGACGCACTAATCAACACCAAAAAATGTGTTGCGTAAAAGGCACTAGAGAGAATCCTTGTTCCAATGAGAGGGAGAGAAGAATTGACACAATCCCATGCCCTCCATTTCTGGCCTGCCATCTACATTTTCTAAGTCTGACAACTAAAGAGACGGTAGACTGAATGCAAGATTTGATTTATTCCCTAGTGCTGAGGATTGGGTCCTTAGGAGATTTTCTCGGACCAAGATTTTGGGTGACGACTTGACTCTACTCTCGAAATTGCAGTCAACACTAAACTCATATCCTTTAGTTTATATATACATCAGAGAGAGTCTAGAGAAATAGAGGAATTGGAAGCCTCTTGATTAAGGCTGGGTTGAACTCTAAAATTTTGGATCTCTGAAGCTGAGTCGACTTGATCAGATTGAATCCTGTATTCACATGCACAAGGGGGTTAATCCAACTTAGTCATTCTTTTTGATGCTCGAGGACGAGCAAAGTTTAAGTATAGGGGGGTGATGAACCTCAGTTTCATCATCTTTATTCTCCATAATTAACCCCCTTTGCTTAAAAGTTTGTCAATAAATCCCTGTTAAAGTCTAATAATTAACAGAGTCCTAAATAAATTAAAAATCACAAAAAAATGACAAAACAAAAATTCGTGGTATTTTTAGACTTAAAAATACCCTCAAAAATATTTCGGACCCTTGTTTGATTTCATTTCCAGTTTTGGTCAACATGAAACTTGTAGATCTCGTCAAGATCTACAACTTTCATGTTTTGAGTTTTCTCAAATTCAGCCAATAGGGCCCTCAAAAATAAGGAAAACCCTCTGAATAATTTGATTGGGCCACGTGGCCCGTTCTGGGGGCGCCACGTGGCCCCCGCCTCTCTTGTCTTTTCCGCCTCACCTATTGGCCGTTGGATCGGCCTTTTGATCCAACGGCCAGGCCTCATCCACGCATGTTCAAAATCGGAGCCATCCGATCATTCCTCCTTCTCATCTAAGCCGTCCGCCAGCGCCGCATCCTCAGCTCGACATGTGGCGCTTCGTAGGCCGCTTGATGGCGCCTCAGATCTGCCATCCCCGCCGTTATCCCCTGGATCTGATTCCATCCCTTCGATCAACCCCAGGATACGATCTCGGACGCTCAATACTGCCACGCCTTGTGATCGACACGTGGCAGCCCATCTGCCCTCCGATCATGCCGCCCTAGATCTTATCCTGGCCGTCACTCCGCGCCTTACTCTCCACCGTTGGATCTCCAGATCCAACGGTCAGGAGACCGTCGTCAACCTCCCGTCAGCCTCTCTCTCCCACGATCCAGTGCACGAACACCTCGCCCCCTTCCCATTTCCTCGCCCTCACCAGCCACCGCTTCCACGCGCCAACAACCCCACGACCATCGCCATTCATCTCTCTCCCTCGCGACCTCTTCGTCAACCCACGAATCCCTCTCCAGTCCTCCCATTTCTCCCTCAAACCCACGTCGTCCACCATCACCTCCGCCACAACCATCTTCAAATACACAGGTCTCCCCTCCATCTCAAACGGTCCACCTTTACGCGAGGGCTCGCCCAGCCCTCCTCCGTCTCCCTGTGACAGGGGGAGGCGGAGGATCGAGCGACGACGACGCAGCCCCTCCGGTGAGACCCTCCGCCTTCGATGGCGGAGCTGCGGCGCTCCGCGACCGCCTGAGCTGCGTCGAGTAGCTGCCGACGTCCAGCGACGACCAGAGCTCAGCTCCGAGCTCGCCCCCAAGCTCCGCTCCGCCTCCGATCAGGTAAGCTCTTCCTCCTTTGAATTTTTTTTATTTTTGCTTAATTTCTTTTAATTTTCTAGGCCTATCCGGCCATCCCCTCGCTCCGATGGCTATCCCAATAGCTTCGCCACACTCCCCCCTTCCTCGCGACACTCTCCGACCATCTTCTCTCTTCTTCCATACCTCGAGCACCGCCGACCCATCTCCTCCGCCATCCACGGCGGAGGAGCTCCGGTTCCCCATCTCCTCTCGCTCGAATGGAACCACATCTCACCCACGCACGCACTTCAATTTGCTTCGGCTATGTACCTAACGTGCAGGTCATCAAGAGCGTTCAATGGACGGAGCTCTGCCGGAGCTATCTTCATCGACTTCGCGGTGGCCATCCGAGCTCCGACGAGCTACGCCAGAGCCTTCTGGACCTCCCCCGAGCTCTCAGCTTTCTCGATGGCCATCCATGGAGCTTCGGGGAGGTCACGTGCAGCCGGAGACGAGAGGCGGAGGAGGAGCTCCTTCGCCGGAGCTCCAAAGTCGCCACCAGCCTTTGGCCGAGGGAGACGTTACAGGCGTCGTTGGATGCCCCTTTCTCGGCGCTCATCCAACGGCCATGATGCGGCCACGTCATCGACTCCAGCAGCCGCCCGATCGTCACGATCGGATGGACTCCAGTCGGCCACGCGTCAGATCCAGAGCTTCCCCGACCCTCAGCGATCGATCCTCCAAGTCCGGACTTCCCGAGCCTACACCGAACCTCCTGGAGCTTCGGCTAGCACCGAACCTAGGCGAAGCAGCTCCGAAGCAAGCCGAAGCAGACGCGCCTCTACCGAGCCTTCTTCCGAGCCTAGATAGCACGTGCATCGCACATGCTACTCTGGGACATTTGCAGAGATGCCCACGGATTTCTTCAAATTTGCAAAAAGGTCCTCGCGCCTTTGGTAAAATTACAGGGAAGGACTCGCGCATTATTTTTATTTCTTTTTAGTCCCTCACAGGGACCTTTTTGTAGTTATCCTTTCATGTTTTATTTCAGTTATGCCCTTAGCTTCTTTGTTGCATATCTTGAGCCTCGTAGCTCCGATTAGGTTGATTTCAGTTTCATTTTAATGCTTGTTTGACGTACTTTTTAATGGCATATTTGTTTTCTTGATATTGACACTGTGATCTCAATGTATTTTTAATTAACGCTAGTGTTTTTTTTATGCCTCTCTGATTAACCTTGCACTTTATGTCAAATGAGTGGTTGCTTCATTTAAATCTGAAATCAACTTTGGTTTAATTGGCTCATTCTTTTTAACTTAGGGCATATTTCTATTGCATCGCATTGTATTTTATGGCATTTATTTGCATAATTAAAATTGATAAAAAAATGCATATTTATATTTAATGCATTGTCTTGTCATGTCTTGTCTTGTTGTGTCTTAGCATGGTTTGACCTATAGTCCTTTAACTCTACGCTAAATTAAACACACTTAAATCCGATCAATACGAGAGAGGCTCGTGTCCCTGAGTTCGACCTTGGTATCTTGCCAAGTAAAATAATTAACGATCACCTCATTTCGATTCATTATGGCATATATCTAAATGAGGTGATCGCTTTGACGACCCGAAACCGGCCCGACTACGATGATGAATTCCATGTGCTAAAAACACATTATTAAAGGGCCGATTAGTCGGCTCGTCAAATGAAGTACAGTCACTATTTCAAAAAAAAGAGTTTTGTACGATCACCTCATTTCGATTAGTCATTATTTCGAGATTTCACCCTCTTTTATTTCAAAAAAAAGAGTCTTTCTTGAATATAGAAATGCCGCAATCAAGTTTTGTACGTCCACATTACATGATGTACTTCTACAACAAGACTAAGTACCACTAGCTAGAAGAAAATCAATTGTTGACTTTGTCAAAGATTTGTTGATATTGTTTTGAAAGTGAAACATTTGTTGTTTATAATTGGCGCATGTTTAAGAAATAAATGATATATTTGATGACTCGCTATTGCTGCATGATTTTTGAAATGTTATTCTTCTCGCAATTCAACGTAATTATAAACATAACATTTACTGTCATGGTTTTAACCTTACCTTCATAGCTTTAATCTCCAAGACCGATGACATTAACTGTATACTTAAGATGGAACCTCTTATAACGAAGTTAAATCCCAAGTCTTAGCTAACTAGAGAGGATCCTCTGATGTGGTGCTGTGCATGTTGTGGTCGTTCGAGCCGCTCGATCTTGATCGAGCGGTTTGCATGATCTTTTTTTTTGATGCAAAAGAGGGGGAAACACACATTGGTGTCCGCCCCAAATATATTAAGAAAATAATTATAACAGCCAGGACTCGAGGAGAGTCCGAGCAAGGTGGGTTACATTTTCTACATAAAATCTCTCAGCACGAAAAATTACACCATTTCTAGCAAGTCAGAGAGCCCATAAACCTGAGATCGGCTTCATTTATTCGATAGGGAAAACTACTTCACTTGCCCTCATTCTTTATACTGATGATATCATGTGCTTTCTTGTATTTTTTTTCATCTACAAGGTCGATGCAGGCAGAATCAAAGATATATATGAACTTATAACTTGCTCACTATTAAAGTACTTAATGGAAGTGTATGCTTACAATGTCTTAATTTCAAAATTTAGAGATTCTATGCGGAAACAACTTGTTCAACTAATAATATCTACCATAATATTAAAATTTATGGTAGTGCGTGCTTGGATTCTGAAGAGGGTCAGGTGGCAAGAACAGTAAAGGGACGTGGAAACATGTAAACTTATGACGAATACTTTGATTTTCCGCTATCAGATAAATTTATGCTTGTTCTAAAGAAAGTCATCTGTTTCGAGGATACAAAAAACATACTTAAGAAATTACTGTTTTGTTTCATTTATCAGTGTTTACGGACAGGGAAAAGGAAAGCTTCCTGACCATACGCAGATCCTGAGAAACTAAATAAGAGATCTTTATATTATCGAGGTATTGCGACAAAGATTGCACGGAATAATTTTATGATTATTGACCAGAAAACTAACTGCAATCGATAACATCTTTAGAATTTTGATCTCTTTTTTTTACAAGGGACATGCAATTTGACCTTCATTCTCAGGCTTTTATTTATTAATATATCCTTTGCATGCTGGACTTAGTGGACTATATGATAGAGATTAGATAATAATTGTGTTGCTTACTACATATGTTCGATATTTTATTTCAGTTCCACTTGTCATGCATTAAGTAAAAATCATCTTGATTGCATCAATTGCTGATCATTACTTATACATCGACTGTTCAAAAGTTTCAACTTCATATATTGTGTACAATTGTACCTGCATTATATATATTTCCAGATTATCATATCAATATTAATCTACGTCGAGAGCAGGTTTAGAAATAAACAAGGGACAACGACGTCACAAGCTCTTTAGATAGCTATCCAACTCGACGTGGATGGACTCAATCAAAGATTTGTTAACAGGTACTTCGTGAAAGGGCAATATCTATTGTTTACAGGCATAAGAAGGAAAAAATAGGTATTTTATTGAACGACTCACGAATGTCGTAAGAGTTAATTTGAGAAATATGACAATATCATACTTTATTGAAATTGTTTGAAAGGTTCGAGTGGGTTAATGATTTCGTCATCAAAGAACCACTGCCAGCCATTTGTATGTGGGATTGACTTTAAAATCGGACCTTATCGGCCGATCGGGCCAGTTGGATGACAAATTGCATGCGACGTGATAAGGTCGGGCTAGTTTTTGGAATAGTGGAAATAATAAAAATAAAAAAAATACTCTTCGATCTATTCACCCACTCCGATTTAGTAAATCGATTGAACCCAAAATGAGTCAATAGAAAAAAAAGTGAACCCCTAAACTAAACTCTCCGTATATGCCTCATCATCTTCCAACGGAAGTAATTGCTACATTGACCTCCTCATCATCGTTGTCGCCTCCTCCTCGTCCTACTCATACAATGGTCACCACCGCCCCGTCGAAGCTTGATCCTTCCATCATTGTCGCCTCATCCTTCTCTTCCAGTCGACGCCACCATCCATCCTGGTCTCTTCCCTCCCCCATTGTTGTCATCTCCTCCCCATTCCTCCTTTTAGTGAATGCTATCATCCCATCGGAACCTCCCCTTCCCTTCATCAATGCCTCCTCCACATCTCCCTTTCCACCAGGTACCACCTTTCCATATGAATCCTTCGATAAGCCATCACCCCATCGAAACCATCAGACCCCCACGCGTCTATATTTTCCTTATTTCTCATTTTTTAATAAATCAAAAGCAAGCTATAAAAATACATGCAAACTTTGAAAAAAAATCAAATAAATTTAAAAAAATCCAAAAATAATTATATGAGTTAAACTTTATTATATAATAGATCATACCCGAAGATCAAATACAAAATCTTAAAAATCTAAAAATACTTCAAAACTTCTAAAATCATAACTCATTCTACAAAAATAAAATATGTATAATAACTTGATTAAAAGATATTTTAATTCTCTTTACAATAAAAATAAAAATAAGAACCCTTTTACATTGTTTAGCGTTTCTAAAATAAAAAATAGTTCCATGTTTCTATTAAATATTGTTTTCTCTTTAAATCTTAATATAAAATCAAAATAAATTCTAAAAATCTAAAAAAATAGTAAAACAATTTTAAATATAAAAAATATATAAATGTTTTCTTTTTAATTTTCGAACATATTATATCATAATAAGAATAAAAAATTCTTTCTTTATTATATAAATATACCATTTATAATTCAATTCAAATATTATAAAATCCATAAAAATATAAAATAAAATCAAATAACCCGAACTCAAAAAAATTAAAATAAAAAAAATAAAAAAAATGCATAACCCATACACATACGTATCTACTTATACGTAGGATTTTCACACCCATAATCCTGAGTAATTTTGTAATAACATTCATAACTCTGCATAATCATGAATTACGCTCAAGACCCTGAATAAGTGTGTCGTCTTACACCTATAACCTTCCATTCCGTTACTTCGTTAACTCAATCAGATGATTGGGTTAATCTAACCAATTAATGATCTAACGGCTGGAATTAATCTAAATAAATAAATATCATGCTTCGTTCTCTTGAACCAGCCCTGCTACGACAGTTGATGGTGGACAACCGCTGACAAGCTTGCATGCGGCAGGAAGGGAGACAATGGAGGGCAGCGACAGGGGTGGGGATGTCGTATCCAGACCGATGGTGACAGGCTGCAGCAGGCCTACAGGGGTGGGGATGTTGCATGATGTTGGGTCTTGCAGACGGGCTTCGATTGGGGGGGGGGGGGGGGGTTGTTGTGGAGGACCGTCGGGGGGGGGGGGGGGGGCTTTGTTTGGTGGGGGATTGGGAGGGGGAGGGTGGGGGCTTCGGTTGGCGTGGTGCTTGAGGGGGTCGACGGAAGGGTGGGGGGTGGGGGCTTCGGTGGGCGCTTATTTGTAGGTTGGTCGACCGACGAGGGGGGGGGGAGGGCTTGCAGGTCGATCGACCGACAGGGGGGGGGCTTGCATGTCGGTCGACCGGGGGGGATTTGGTCGGTGGAGGACTGGGAGGGGGGAGGGTGGGCCTTCGATCTGCGAGGGGCTTGAGGAAGGTCGACGCAGGGGTCGGGGGGGTGGGGGGGGGGGGGTGGGCGGGGGAGCTTGCAGGGTCGGTCGACCGAGGAGTTGGGCACTTGCAGGTCGGTTGGTGGGCGGGTGATGAATCCACGATTCATCGCCTTTATTCTTTTATTTTAGCCTCTTTTACTTAGTCAAATACCTGTGAATACCCACTAATTTCATAAAATTATCATTTTGCATGTATTTGTTAATTATGCATTTTTAACACTTTTTGTACATAAATAAAAGAATAAAGAAGAAAAGAAAAAGAAAAGGAGGTATTTATGCAATAAATACAGACTGACCCAAACCCCGAGAGAAGGTCAAGACTTGACCTGATCGACCAGGAATAAAGTAGGGGGAGATAGGGTCGTTTGTCAGAAAAATCAAAAATATCTTGTACATATTTTTCATGTATATTTGTATAAAACTTACATTATTTTATTTGTACATAATTTGACCTCAAACTAATTATTTTTATAAATAAAAGTTGTAAATAAAAATGTGTTGTAAATAATAAAAATATTTGTAAAATAAAATATTGTATATATTGCAAATAATTACACCCAGAAAAACCTGCAAAGTGATAATTGAAACATCAATTCTGGCTCCATACAAGCTCAAATTGAACCAAACTCACTTCCACCATACTATAAATTAAATTATCTTTCAAATGGCTATGGTTTCGTATTTTTTGGGGTTACAGTTAAAAAGTCAGTTTTCTGGGGTGCATTGTGCAGTTTACCCATATACTTATTGTACATATTTATTTATATTTATTTTTATACATAATGTATATTGTAAATATTGTTTTCATTAAAAAAGCAAAATAAAAAAATTAAAAATAAAAAAATCTTTTATAAAAAATTATTTCCTTATTTGAACTTATGTACATTGTATTATATGTATATAATATATATAACTAACTTCCTTTTATAAAAACCGTCAAAAAAATTTAATTATCTAACATTAATTAATTTAATTTAATTCCGAATTTTGTATTTAATTATTTGATTTTATTTAATTTATTTAATTTTATAACATGCCATATATATTAGATTTGATTTCATGCCTTTAATGGCCACCATTAAGGTGGCTAATTAATTTCCAATTAATTAACTAATTTATTTAACTTATTTATTCCAAATTTCGTAATTAATTATTTAATTAATTTATTAATTTAATTATTTTATTAATTCATCCAATAAAAACTTTCCACATTTGTCCATACCTTCCTTTTTCATTTTTCTCTCTCTTTTTAATGGGCTCCTCCTCCCTCATTCACATTTGATCAATCTTTGGCGGAGAGGAGCCCTATTTTCGAGAGGTTTCTTGTTGAAGAGGGTCCTAGCCTCCGATCCAGTCGGTGACAGCGACTTGAGCTTCGTCGAGGCCATCATGGCGTGTCCGAACCCCAAGGTGAGATCCACTTTATTTCCTGTCTTTTTCTCGTAGTTAAATCGTAGATTTATTTTCTTCTTAGGAATAGCTAATCTTTAGAATTTAGATCCTAAAATTTTCACCGCACCTTGATCCGCCCCCGACACCTATTTTTCATCTCATTTTCTGACCCCTATCATATTCACGTTCTACCTCACACAACCTTCCACCTCGGACCACACACGGTGGTCGGAGTCACGGATCTCCCTTCCGCTTCGTCAAGATCCGACCCATTCACCGTTCCTATTTTTGTGCATAAAAAAACATAAAACTATTTTTCCTGTTATTCTCGCAATTACTTTTTGCAGGGAAGAATAAAAAAAATTATTTTTTTATATCTCTAACATTCGTTTTGCAGGTAAGAAAAAAATAAAAAAAATTGTTTATATCTCTAACTGTGGTTTTGCAGGAAAACATAAAAAAACATAAATAAAAAAATTGTAAAAAAAATTCCTTTTTATATTTCTATTTACATTCCTTTTTAAAAAAACAAAAAAATATATACATTTTTTAACAATTTCTTGCAGGCAAAATAAATAAAAACAAAAAAAATAAAAAAATAATCTGCTGAGGCCGTCCACCACCGCCTGGGCAACCCCGTGCCCTCGCGCGTGAACTGCAACCTCGCGCCGTGCGCGAGGGCGACGCGCCGCCACCACCAACCGCGCAGGTCTCTCCACCGCCTGCGTGCGGCCCGTCGTTCTCCCCTGCTGCCACACGATCGCCACCCCGCGGCTCCGATCCCGCACCGTCACCCATCAAGCGGCCCAACCGCCCGTCCCTGGCCTCCGCCCGCGCCTCCTCCATACCTCCGAAGAGGCGGCAGCGTCGCCCTCATCCGCGCATGGCGTCCTCCGTCGTTCCTGCAAGTATATTGCCTTCATTCCGTCCTCCAGTGCAGCCCGCGCGCCACCCGCTGCACGCCAGCACGCCGCCCGCGTGAACCGACCGAGGCTGCTAGCCCCGCCTGAAACTGACTCTCCCGTAGGCGCTGCTGCGTGGCTCGGCCCCGCCCAAACATCTATCAGCCCAGCCCGCCGCGGGCGCCGCCCCCCATCCCTATGCCGCCACCCTCTCTGCCCGCGTGCGGCCTGTGTGCAGCCTTTACGCGCAGTTGCGCGGCGCGGCCCCGAAGCCACCCGTCCGAGCTCCTCCTCCCTTCTCAAGGGGTGGAGGCGGCGGTACCCCCTCTCCTTTGGGTTGGAAGGAAACGATGGATTGAGAAGAAACCCTAGGGTTTGGATTAAAAAATTGGAAAATTTACGTAAATGCCCCTGGGAGGTTTTGAAATTGCAGTCACATCCTTGAGCTCCATTAGACATGTGCTTTTAGTGGGTAAATTACAAACTTCTTCCCACCTTTTATTTCTACTATCATTTTGTGTCAAAATTTTAAATATCTGCGTTTCAGCCCCTACTGTTCAGAACAATAACTTGCAGGACTTCTTTGAATGAAATAAATAGTTTTCGTGCTCTAAAAATCTTGCAAAAATTTGTTTAAGTTCCTGCTATAGTGCTTGTCATTGTATAAAGTTTTCATCAAATTTTATTGTCATTTAATATATTTAAAAAATCAATAACTTTGTCTTTTTTCTTGCTTACATTTTGAAAATTCATAAAAATTCAAAAATTAGTCTAAAAATTCCAAAAAAATACTGTAGCTGTGTCTTGGTGTCTTTTAATTTCTGACCAACTCTTGTGCATTTTTCATTTATAAAACTCCAAAAAAAATTGTAAAAAACGAAAAATCTTATAAAAATTGTAAAAAATTGTAGAAAAATCCAAAAATAGTGATTTCAGTTTCTATTTGTAGATATTTAATTGTAGTTTCTATTAAAAAGTAATCTCCAGGAGTTTTGAGCATTTAAAGAATTTGTAAATTGAAAAATACTCCTGGATGTGAATAGTCTCTTTATTTTGCATTGTTTTATTTTTAGAAAATCACAAAAACATCAGAAAAAGCCGAAAAAATTACCAAAAATATTTTAATATATATAAAACACAAAAAGATTTTCTTTCCAATTTTCTATGCATTTTTTATTATTTTAAAAAAATACCAAAAAGAGTTTGTGTGTGTGCTTTCATGCATTTTGTGCTTATTCAAAAAATACAAAAAATATATAAAAGTCAAAAACCACTAAAAAAACTCACATCTGAAATTTGACTATAGAGCTTTTCAAACATGCTCCTTGTGTTCGACCCTGGTCGCTATACCAGGTAAAAAGAATAGCGAAAAGCCGCTTACATTATTTTCTTGTTTGATTTATCTATTTAAGCGGTTCATTTATTTTCTCGTTGACCGAATCCCGTGGTTGAGAACGACGACATCTCTTTGATCTTATTTTATCCCATCTTAACCGCGTGGTTTTCGTGTCATCAGAATGGCGCCGTTGCCGAGCTTTAGAAGACTTTTATCCTAGGACATTGGATGAGTACACAGATCATGAAGCCCAGTCTGCTTCTACCTTGAGACCCTTTGTTCTGGATTTAGAGTTAATTGATCTACTGCCTAAGTTTTTAGGGGAAGTTGATGAATCTGCGTTTCATCATCTTTATTCTATCATTTTGGCCTCAAAAACCCTAGTAAATGCGTATAAATAGGCGTAATTCATGCATTTTAGCATTCATGTATATGTGTGTAAATATTGTATAAATTGCGGTTTTTAAAGCCAAAATTATAGAATAAAGAAAAGAAAAGAAAAAAAAGAATAAAATATTGTAAATATTTTATGACCCGAAACCCCGAGACCTAGGCATCTTGATGAATAGGTCGACAAGGAATAAAGCAGGGGGAGATAAGGGCCAAAAATACCAATAAAATCCCTTTTATTTTATTCATTCTTTATTCATTTCGGGACCCATTTTTGGTTCCAATTTTTATTCATCAAATAAAGAAACTTTACACATGAAAGTTGTAGATAAATTAATAAAGAAAAATACAAAATTTATTTCACTGAAAAATAATGTACAAATAAAAAGTTATGGTCTGAATAAGAATCCAAAATGCCAACTTCCCAGACCCGTATCTCACAAATAAAAACTCCAAATGCAGCGTACTCACCTTTAAGTGTGTATAGAAGAAAATAAGCTATTTAATGGCGGTGGTTTCGCATTTGGCGGAGCTACGGTTTAAAAGTTGAGTTTTGGACCCTCATTGTACCTTGTACATATTAAAATATTCAATTTATTATTTATTTATTATTTTTATAATTTTATATTTTTATAATGTTGTAAATAATACTTATAATAATTATGTATATTAAAATCAGAATAAAAACATCATTAAAATTCAAATAAAAATACTTGTATATATCTGATACATAGGTATTATACATACACTTATACCTATATAAAATACACTTCTATTTTATTTAATATACAAAACATATCAGAAAAATAAAATAAAAATATATTTATGTATATAAAAGTATTTTATAATTTTATAAAATCATAAATAAAAATAGTAATATTAAAAATACCTAAATAAAAATAGAATACTTAAATACATAGATATAGATACCTATAAGGGCATAAATGCAAACTTGTAAAAATATACTTCATAAAAATAATTAAAAATCATAATAAAATAGTTTATAAAAAAATAAACGTTTTTTATTTTATAACCATAATTTAAATAAATCATTTTCTATTTTTTATTGAATTTATAAGCATTTTTGCCAAGGTTTTTTCTGGTTGGTCCACGTGGACCAACCAGATCTCTTCCTTGGTTGACCTCGGTCAACTCTCTGACCGAGGTCTAGCAGTTGTCAGAATGCATTTTTCCTCGACTTCGCGGCTTGTTGTAGACCGTTCCTTTCACCGAACGGGGTCGGTCTCTTCACGAGATTTGTAGTCCTATGAATGATCATCCACGCCCACTTTTTGTTTTGACGATTCGATCAAGGATTCGCCCGTGACACGCCCTTGAACATCGCGCCTCGACCATGGTTCAAAATGGACCCCCCGACTTCCATTGGCTTTTTGATCACTCTTCCACCGCAAAAGCCCTACCCTAGACCCTCGTCTGGACCCTTGGTGACAGCAGGAGTGCGGAGAGCATCTCAGCTGGGCGAATCGGCGTCGAATCGAGCTAGATCCCCTTGCCGAAGTCCTCGCCGGAGGGCACTGATGACACGAAATCCGTACGCGATCGAGAGAGGTGTAAATAATATCGAAAATGTGTCGTCGTTCTCAACCACGGGAATCAGTCAACAAGAAAAAAATAATTTAAACCACTTGGAAAAAGATAGAAATCAATCAAAAATGTGTGTAAGCGGTCTTTCGCTATTCTTTTTACCTGGTATAGCGACCAGGGTCGAACACAAGGAGCACGATTGAAAAACTTTATAGTCAAATTTCCAAAGCTAATTTTTTAGTGGTTTTTTTTATTTTATATTTTAAAACAAGCACAAATGAAGAAAATGGATAAAATCAAAGAACCCACACTTTTTCGTATTTTACAATTTTTTTGGGAGTTTTGTATAAAAGGAAATGGACAAAAACTTGAATAGAAATTAAAACACAACAAAACACAGCTACAGGAATTTTTGTGGATTTTTTTTGGCACTTTTGCGAATTTTTATGAATTTTCAAAATGTAGACAGAGAAAAAGACACAAAAATACACTGTTTTTTTTATTTTTTAAATATATCAAACGATAATAAAAATCAATGAAAAATTTATGCAACGAAAAGAAATATAGCATGAGCATATACCATTTTTTTGAGAATTTTCCAGAACATGAAAACTTTTATTTCATTGAAAAGATCATGGAAAATTAAAGTTTGAAGAACAGGGACCAAACTGTAAATAGTTGAAAAGTTTCGGACTGAATAGTAATTACACAAAATTGAAGGGAGAGATTCAAAATTTACCCAAATATCACGTGCCAAACATGTGAACTTCTTTAGAGTGCAGGGGCGTCTTCGATATTTTGTAATACACCAAGGGCTTCTTTGTAATTTCGTCAGATATTTTAATATCCCTAGGTTTCTTTAGGTCTTCGTTTCTTCACAAAGCACAAGGGGAGATGGGGCTGCCGCCGTCGCGCGTGGGGAGATGCGGAGGTGGCGCCTGGAGCGCGCTCTGAGGCGGTGGCGCGAGGGCGCGCAGGATAGTGGCAGCGGCGGGGTCGGAGCGCCGCCAGGCGCGGACCGCAGCAAGGACGGAGACCGTGGGTCGCGCGGCCGGTCTGGCTGTTCTGGAGCGGAGGACGGTGTATATGGCGGACGCGGGGCGCTCGCCACGCGGAGGAGGTTCTGGCGGCGCCGCGGGTGCGGTTTGAGGGAAGGCTGATGGCGGTCCTGCGCGGGCGGCTCCGCGCGGCTGGAGATGGTGCCGTGGCACCGCCGCTTGCGGAGCCCAGGGGGGTCAGAGGAAATGGCGGATGCGGGGCGCTCGCGCGGGGAGAGGGCTTCGCCGCCGCGGTGGCACCGCCGCGGTTGGAGGGAGGCCGCACGCGGGCTCAGAGGCGGGGTCGCGGGGGTGCCCCCGCTGTGCAGGAGTGCGGCCGCGCCTGGAGGGAGACGGAGCAGCGCCCGCGGAGGGTTACGGCGTCTGGAGCGCGGGAGGTCGCCGGCGGTTCGGCGTGATGGGCGTGGGCGGCAGGGGTGGCGACCTGCTGCCCCCTTTTTTTATTTTATTTTTTTTGTTTTTTTTATTTTTGCTGCAGGAGCTTGTTAGAGAAATTTTTTTTTATTTTTTATCAGAAATATGTAAACCGTGACTAAAAAAAACTTTCATTGCTTCTTTTTTTAAGTTTTATTAAATGAACCTGCAAAACAAATTATTAGAGAAAAAGGATTTTTTTTTATTTTGTTGTTTATTCCTGCAAAACAAATGTTAGATAAAAATGAAGACAAAAATGTTTATATTTTTTTTATCCTGCAAAAATAAAGATTAGATAACAGGATACGATTTTTTTAAATTTATTTATAAACAAAGATTGGAATGTAAGAATGAGCAGATCTAGGCGATGCGTGAGATAGATCCGAGGCTCCGGTCACCGTGCGTGACCGGAGGTGAGAGATTGTGTGAGGTAGAACGTGAATATGTAGGGATCGGAAAATGAGATGGAAATCGGTTTCGAGGCGGAAAAGTGTGATGGAATTTTTTTTAATCTAAAAATTACTTCCTACTCCTACGCTAAGATCTAACTCTACGATTACCTAGGAAAAACAAGTAAAAGCGGATCTCACCTCAGGGATCGGACAAGCCATGATGGCCTCGACGAAGCTCACGCCGCTGTCACCGACGGGATCGGAGGCTAGGACCCTCTTCAACAAGAAACCTCTCGAAAACTGGGCTCCTCTCCGCCAAAGATTGATCAAGTTTGAATGAGGGAGGAGGAGCCCATTAAAAAGAGGCAAAAAAAACAAAAAAGGAAAATGTTTACAAAAAAGGAATGTGTTTATTGGAAAAATTAATAAAATAATTAAATTAATAAATTAAATAAATAATTAATTACGAAATTCGAAATAAATTAATTAAATAAATTAATAAATTAATTGAAAATTAATTGGCCACCTTAATGGTGGCCATTAAAGGTACGAAATCAAATCATGTATATATGGTAGGTTATTAAGTCACATAAATCAAATAAAATCAAATGATTAAATACAAAATTCGAAATTAAATAAAATGAATTAATTAATGTTAGGAAATTAATTTTTTTGGTGGATTTTATAAATGGAAGTTAGTGGCATACATATATTATATACATATAATATAATGTACATAGGTGCAAATAAGGAAATAATTTTTATACAAGATTTTTTTATTTTAATTTTTTTTTAATTTTTATTTTTATTGAAAACAATATTTATAACATATACATTAAGTAAAAATAAATATTAATAATTATATACACAAATATATGGGTAAACTGCACAATACACCCCAGAAAACCGATTTTTTAACCGTAACTCCAAAAAATACAAAACCACAGCCATTTGAAAGATAATTTAATTTATAGTATTATGGAAGTGAGTTTGGTTCGATTTGAGCTCGTATGGAGCCGGAATTGATGTTTCAATTATCGCATTACGGCTTTCTCTGGGTGTAATTATTTACAATATATACATTTTTTTTATTTTATAAACATTTTTATTATTTACAACACAATTTTATTTACAACTTTTATTTACAAAAGTAAGTGGTTTGAGGTCAAATTATATACAAATAAAATAATACAAGTTTTATACAAATATACATGAAAAATATGTACAAGATATTTTTGGATTTTCTGACAGACAACCTTATCTCCCCCTACTTTATTCCTGGTCGATCAGGTCAAGTCTTGACCTTCTCTCGGGGTTTGGGTCAGTCTGTATTTATTGCATAAATACTTCCTTTTCTTTTTCTTTTCTTCTTTATTCTTTTATTTATTTACAAAAAGTGTTAAAAATAAATAATTAACAAATGTATGCAAAATGATAATTTTATGAAATTAGTGGTTATTTACAGGTATTTGACTAAGGAAATAATGCTAAAATAAAAGAATAAAGGCGATGAATCGTGGATTCATCATTCCCCTATACTTTACCTTTGCTAGTCCCTTAGCAAACACTTATTTGGAAAATAAGTGAAAATAAAAATAAAGAAAAGAAAAAGGAAAGAAGTTAGAACGATGTTGACTTTCAAACTTATCTTCATAAAAATGTAGTCTGGAGCTCTGTCGGACCTTTGGATTATTGGTGTGTCGGAACCTTAATGGGACATGGAATTAAAACCTAACAGCCTCTAAGTTCCATAAGACTCCTATTCAGGTCTCCTCAACAGTCAGATCAGAACAAGTCTACAGACACAAATTCTTATGACTATGAATCTTTTCTTGTACGTGTAAGTGAAATATAGCTCCTCATCTCAGAAGTAACAAAGATTCAGCCTCTCTCAGCAAGGTAACTCAATAACCCGGTCTGGCAACTCTTTCCTCGAGGAGCGGGGATATTCCCTTCTAAGTTCAAGTACAACCAGCTCAAGAAGAGGGGATGGAGAAGAGAATGGACGGTAACCAGTGTAGTTACCTATCCTGGGATGCATGACCAGTGTAGCCATGTCACCCGCTGCAAGCTCATTAATATATGACTTTGAAGCTCTTATTCTTTTTTTTTTTTACAGGCATTTTATTTTTCTTTCAGGCCTGTTCACTTTTGGAGATTTTGCTTCCTTTTTTTTTTGAAATATATACAAGGTGCAGCATGTACATAAGGAGTTTTTCCTCTTGAGCCAGTAGACTATCCCTCTTTTGAAGCATTATTGCAACCCCACAGCTCCTGTCTTTAGACCTCAACATCACCAGACTAGGTTGAGACGCACTTCCCTCCCTAGAGAAGGACGAGAGGTTCCGCCTAGATGTACTACCCTCGTATGCTACCCCAAGCCAAAAGATTCTGCCCCCTCACTACCTCATCCATGAAGAGCTACGTGTAAAGTGCAGTGTCCAAGGTAAGCCACGGTCTGAAAGAATCATGTGTGTGTTGTTAAATGTTCTACTTAGACTCATCAAGATGACATGTGAACATAGTCTTATGGACTCAAAGAATTAAGTCTAGGACCTGAAAAGTCTTAACTCCAAATCTTATAAGGTTCCTCTGAAATTAAGTGGATTAAGGTCCAACTAAGCTTCATTCTTCAAATTTATTCCAGACTTAGTCTAAATGTCAAAATCATCCTGAAAAATGCTCATGCAAATGCAAATGCAAGAAAATATGTACATGCAAGGAAAAGAAAACAAAAAATTTTTTTTTTGAAATAATTTTCAAAATTTTGAAATTTTTATGGATTTTTGAAAAAAGATGATGATGCACATGCAAAAGGTTTTTTTTTTGCAAATAGTTAGTAATATATACAAATATATACAAAAGTTTTTTTTATTTTTTTTAAGGAAAAGATACATATTTACACAAGAGTGAGTTGATTATTTCACAAGAATGAGATGCAAGAATTTACAACTTGAGTAATTTATACAGGTATATACACAGTTATTTTTTTTAAAAGTTTTTTTTAAAGATTATTTTTTTAAGAATTTACACCGTGTTTTAGCCATAAAAATAATATATGAAAGTACGAGTTATGGCTAAAGTATATATATCATATATACGACACCCCCCTATACTTAGCTCGAACTATGTCCTCATAGTGATCAAAGAGCTGAAAAGAAAGACATAACTCGTGCTGCGTATAGAAAAGTGAAAAGAATAGTATACTACAACGACGAATAAAAGAATGAAATCAATAGAGGTCGGTGATCCCCCTATACTTAGGATCAAGTAATCCTAAGTATAGCAGACTGTACACAAAGGGAAAACCGAGGAGATGAATATACAGAGTCTACCTCCCCTATACTTAGGGTAAAATATCCCTAAGTATAGGCAGCACAACAGAGGTAAAAAGAATCAAATGAATAATCACAAATCTGACACCCCCTATACTTAGGGTAAAGTACACCCTAAGTATGGAACGATCAGGAGATGAATATGGGGTGTGAGAAATAAAGAATGTATGATATGGACAGATGATCTATACAGATGTGAGTCGATCAGTGTTGAGGTGCCTCTCAACAAGCGCTAGAGTTTACGCCCCTAGCTGGGCGCAAATGTTAGGACAATGCAGTATCGAGGTTCAGGACGGCATCTGTAATGCGAATACCGTACTGTTGTTGCAGTCTCGGCGGGAGAACAACAACGGAGTTAGGAGGGTCAAGAGAATAAATTATAACACCCAGGTAATCAATCAGGCGGGTGTCTTCTACCGGATTAAGATATAGGCAGATGAAGTCGGGCTCCAGTAACACAAAAGAAATCGTCGTCTCAAGATCTGTATGGAGTGAAAGGGTAGAGCCGAAGAAGTCGAACGTGGAGAAGGAAGGATCGGTCAGTGAATCCTCCACATCAATCACCGTCTCAAATAGATATGGAAGGTCATGATCAGGAGACTCGCTATAAAGGTTGATATCCGATGCATATAATGTAGACAAATCAGTGAAATCATCTAATATCTCAAAGACCGGCTCATCCTCGCGAGGGTCGTCGAGGAGAGAATCATCAAACTCATTATCAGAAATATTAAAATACTCGGTCTCGTGATCCGACAGATCGGATTCACTCCCAAAAAGTGATACCGAGTACACATGGTCCATGGCATCCTCCCACAGATAACCCTCGGGGAGTAATGCCAAATCATCAGGAAACTTGGGATCAATGCTGTCAAATGTCATGTCCTCTAAAAATGTATCGACCTCATCAAATGGGAGGACACATGGCTCAAGTACGGGACTATCAAGTCTTGTAAAATCCAAAATCGGTCCCTCATCAAGCTCTCTATACTGAGATGAATCCAAGTATATCTCCGAATCTGAGACAATCTTCTGAAGATCAGACACTGAATTAACTGTGTATGGACACTGAAAAGAATCAGAGGATGGCTGAGATGTGGGTTCCTCCTCTATCTCTTGGGATCCTAGCAGATCTAGAATCGAAGAATCATCAATGTGAAGGTGCGGGACTGGCTCAAAATCTGATTGTAAATCCAATGGGTCCTCAACCAGTGTCCGGCTCTGGGAACTCACAACAGTAGGCAACACATCCATCAAATGAGAAGTAGTAGCATCCATATCCTTTGATCGGTGTGTGATGTCAAGATCAACATTATGTATCGCACACTCAACAGTTGTCATCTCTCCCTCATCTGTTGTCCTGAATAAATCATCTCGTGTATATGAAAGATCAGATAGTGTTCTCAAGATGGTCCCAACTAAATCCAGGTCAGGACTGTGGTGTGAACCACCACACGAGGTAATGACATATGAAATCTGCTCTGCGGTCCTCCCCCTCATGGCGATATGGATAAGGTCAGTCATAGAAAATCCATGATCAGGAAATCGCCTTAAAAGTTCTCGTAATCTCAACCATGAATCTATCAATGGCTTCTGGGGGTTAACTGAAAAATCACGAATACATGACCGCATCATCTCTGCTCTACATTGGGGGTAAAATTTCTTCAAAAATAATGATCGTAGATCTCCCCATGTAGTAATCTTCCTTCCCAATCGCCTATGCCAACTCTTGGCTCTACTCTGAAGTGTAAATGGGAAGGTAATCAGCATCATGTCCTCAGAGGTTATATCGGAATATGACCGTGATCCACAAATTTCCTCAAACTCTTCGATATGCAAGTAAGGTTCCTCGTGCACTTCCCCTAAAAACGTGGACAATATATTAATTAACTCTAAATCCAAAATGAAGGGGCTCAGTGTAGAAGCGGAGTGTGCTTCTTGATCGGTGTACTCATCCATCATCTTAGGTTTAAAGTCATCTAAAACATGCCAATGCCCCATTTGATCGCCTATGGGATGCACTCTCATCTCAGCAAGGTGAACACCCATGTCTCGTGTTTTGGTCAATCTGGTCTCTGTGGGTGTCACTCATAGCATGTCCCAAATGGAGGTGGGTAGGAGAAGATGAGAAGTCGGACGGGGGTTCCGACCTCCCAAGAGAGTGGGCGAGAATGATGGACATGAAATGAAGAAGCCGTAAAATTCGACTGGAATGGAAGGCGACCCATCATGAAGAGAGAAATGAAGGGATGGATGGAGGGATAGAAGGGAGTAAAAGAAAGAAAAGGCATAAACGAAGAGAGAGATAGAAGGGAGGGAGGGATAGATAGAAGGGAGTGAAGATGGGTGACTACTAATGATTCAAAGAGGGAGGGATAGAAGGGAGATAAGAGGGAGGGAGGAAAGGATAGAAGCAGAAGGTGACCGCTAATGATAAAGGAATGATCGTAACCGACTCACACCATAGACATACAAAACACAAAGCAAACCCTCAATTCACCAACTCTACACAATGTGAAGACCGTGGGATTTGGTCTTTTATCTTTCAATTTTAGAGTTAGGTGATAAGACAAAGTTGTACAAACACTTAGGAGGCTTGAATGGGATTTGGGCACTACTCCTTAGTTGGTACGCGAGCAATTAAAAACGCAGACAATGAGGGGATTGCTCTCCCAATACAATGAAGTGGTCGATTACGTTTGATTTTAAGGTCGAGTTCAATTAGCAGTCCCAATTTTTTAATTTTTGTTTTTGTGATTTTTTTTGGATATTTTCAATAACAACGCCTAACGAGCTTTCCGATTCCTCTTTGATTGATTTGAGTCCAAAAACAGGGGGAGGGATCGAGAAAGACAATGCACGGTCAAAAACAATGATGCATGCAGAGATAGAAAATGCGTACCTTACTCCAGCACTCTACATGCAAAATGATCCGCGCAGAAATTTAAATACAGAAATAAAACTACCTAAATGATGCAGGCAGTGAAAACCGAGTCCTATATGAGCAAGTTCTACTCGCAGAACCGTCTAATCGGTCACCGACCTCCAAGCCAAAGGTCCGGTCTTGGCCCACCCCTCCTCTGCCCGACAAATCGGGGTAGGAAAGCGCTTTACAGGGTGGACTGCGGCACGTAGGCTACGAAGGAGATGAGTCGATTATTTTTATTAATTGATTATTAGTAGGTCAATTAAACATTTTATAGGAACAGGCAGATAATTAAGTGTGGGAGACCCTACTAATTACGGCACATGCAAGAGAAAATCCTAAAGCTAGGGGCTCGAAAATCACGTGAATCAAATAAAATAAAATAAAATAAATGCGAGAAAAAAAAAACCCGATGAAAAACAGCGGTGAGGTCCCCCAAGTGCACCGGCACTTGGCGAAACAGACCCCGGATAAAGTGTTCAAGTCCACAGGTCCAAAGATCCTAAATTATTACAAAACAAATTGTTCTCTCTCAAAAATTCTTCTTCTTCTTCTCCCTGCTCTTCTTCCCGTCGGGTCCTCAAAAAGTAAATTCCAAGTTGTCCACGCAGTACCTCGCACAAAAATTAGAGAGAAAAAGGGTCAGAAAACAATTATAATATAGAGAGACAAATATCACAAAAATGAAAAATGACTACAAAGCCGTGCTCCCGGCAACGGCGCCATTCTGATGACAAGAAATCCGTACGGTTAAGATGTGTAAAATGATATCAAAATTGTGGTCGTTGTTCTCAACTGCACGAATCGGTCATCGAGAAAATAATTTAAACCACTTAAAATAAGATAAATGAATCAAGACAAATGTGAGCGGTCTTCGCTATTCTTTTTTACCTGGTATAGCGACCAGGGTCGAACACAAGGAGCACGATTTAAAAACTAAGTAGTCAGATTTCAGAAAAGCTAATTTTTTAGTGTTTTTGAATTTTTATATTTTTTTGTATTTTAAAACAAGCACAATATTCACAAGGGTTAAAAGCACAAAAATTGGACAGAAGTTAAAACAAAATCAAACTCAGCTACATGGAAATTTTGTGGAATTTTTGGGCACTTTTGCGAATTTTTATGAATTTTCAAAGTTTAAATATGCAAAAGACAATGTTTTTGATTTTTTTAAAAATATCAAATCAACTCAAAATACTATGAAAAATTTATACAAGGTTAAAAAGCTAAAGCAGGAGTATATACAATTTTTTGCAAAATTTTTGGATGAATAAAAATATTTATTTAATAACAAAGATCATGCAAGGTTAATGTCTGAAAAGTAGGGACTTGAATGTAATTTTGAAAAATATTCCACTGAAAATAAAAACAGAGATAAAATGTGGGGAAAGAACTTGTAAGTTACCCACTAAACTTGTGCCATGCACATGATCTGGACTTGAAGTTCTCACAAAGATCTTTTTGCAATTCTGAAAGGTTCCAAGAGTATATCCGTAAATTTCCCCTTTTCTTTAGAACAAACCCAATTAGGGTTACTGTATGTCTTCGTTTCTCAAACATGAACAACAGGAGGACAGGGCCGCCGCCCACCAAAGATGGGAGAGGAGGTAGGCCGCCGCCCACCGCCACAGATCTGGAGCGGCGGAAGCGCGCGGGCCGGGCCTGGCGTTGGGGATCACGCGTCGGCGAGGAAGGCGCCTTCGTGCGTGGCAAGTCTGGCAAGGAGACACGGGGTGTGGCGCGCGGGAGGCGGCAGCTGGAGGCGGCAACTGGAGGCGCGCGGGGGCGCTGCACCAGTCGCGCGGAGGGCAGCACGCGGAGGCGCGCGGGTTGCTGGCAGGTCGGGGGTCGCGCCTCCGCGCGATACGCGTGTGCGAGGGAGGGGAGACCTGTGGGGTGCGCCGGCTGGCGCAAGGTGCGCGCACGGGGACGGAGGAGTACGGGGCCGCCGCTGTGGCGGAGGTGGTTTGGCTTCACGGCGGGCTCGGCCACGGGAGGCGCTGGGTTGCGGCGCAACGGCCCGCGCGGAGACTGGCGCTGGTGCGGTGCGGGGCGCCGCCCGCGGAGGGGAAGGACTCGGCGGAGGGGGGCGGGCTGACGGCAGGAGGTCGCGCCGCGCGCGCAACACCGGCGTCGCGGTGGAGAGGCCCACGCGCACGCGGGGATGCACGCCTGGAGGAGGTCGCGGGTTTGGCGGGGGATGGCGGCTGGCCTGCCCGCGCTGCTGCTGCCTATATTTTTTTGTTTTTTTTTTGCTGCAGGAACTTGTTAGAGAAAGAAGAAAAAAAGAATTTTTTATTTTTTATCAGAAATATGTAAACCGTGATAAAAAAAACTTTTATTGCTTCTTTTTTTATGTTTTATTAAATGAACCTGCAAAACAAATTGTTAGAGAAAAAGGATTTTTTTTATTTTGTTGTTTATTCCTGCAAAACAAATGTTAGATAAAGAAGACAACTAAAAAATTATTTTTTTTATTTCCCTTGCAAAAACGGATGTGAGATAAACAAGGAAAAATATTTTTATTTTTTATTTATATACAAAAATGAAAACGGTGAATGGGAGGATCTTGCGCGAAATGGAAGATAGATCCTAGACTCCGACCACCGTGCGTGGTCGGAGGTGACAGGTCGTGTAAGGTAGAACGTGAATATGTAGGGATAGCGAGATGAGATGAAATCGGTGTCGGGCGACAAAGTGTAAAATTGAATTTTTTTAATCTAAAAATTACTCCCTATTCCTACGCTAAGATCTAAATCTACGATTACCTAGGGAAAAAGACAGAATAAAATGGATCTCACCTCGGGGATCGGACAAGCCATGATGGCCTTGACGAAGCTCAAGCCGCTGTCACCGGCTGGATCGGAGGCTAGGACCCTCTTCAACAAGAAACCTCTCGGAAACTGGGCTCCTCTCGCCAAAGATTGATCAAGTTTGAATGAGGGAGGAGGAGCCCATTAAAAAGAGGCAAAAAAAAACAAAAAAGGAAAATGTTTACAAAAAAGGAATGTGTTTATTGGAAAAATTAATAAAATAATTAAATTAATAAATTAAATAAATAATTAATTACGAAATTCGAAATAAATTAATTAAATAAATTAATAAATTAATTGAAAATTAATTGGCCACCTTAATGGTGGCCATTAAAGGTACGAAATCAAATCATGTATATATGGTAGGTTATTAAGTCACATAAATCAAATAAAATCAAATGATTAAATACAAAATTCGAAATTAAATAAAATGAATTAATTATGTTAGGAAATTAATTTTTTTGGTGATTTTATAAATGGAAGTTAGTGGCATACATATATTATATACATATAATATAATGTACATAGGTGCAAATAAGGAAATAATTTTTATACAAGATTTTTTTATTTTAATTTTTTTTTTAATTTTTATTTTTATTGAAAACAATATTTATAACATATACATTAAGTAAAAATAAATATTAATAATTATATACACAAATATATGGGTAAACTGCACAATACACCCCAGAAAACCGATTTTTTAACTGTAACTCCAAAAATACAAAACCACAGCCATTTGAAAGATAATTTAATTTATAGTATTATGGAAGTGAGTTTGGTTCGATTTGAGCTCGTATGGAGCCGGAATTGATGTTTCAATTATCGCATTACGGCTTTCTCTGGGTGTAATTATTTACAATATATACATTTTTTTATTTTATAAATATTTTTATTATTTACAACACAATTTTATTTACAACTTTTATTTACAAAAGTAAGTGGTTTGAGGTCAAATTATATACAAATAAAATAATACATGTTTTATACAAATATACATGAAAAATATGTACAAGATATTTTTGGATTTTCTGACAGACAACCTTATCTCCCCTACTTTATTCCTGGTCGATCAGGTCAAGTCTTGACCTTCTCTCGGGGTTTGGGTCAGTCTGTATTTATTGCATAAATACTTCCTTTTCTTTTTCTTTTCTTCTTTATTCTTTTATTTATTTACAAAAAGTGTTAAAAATGAATAATTAACAAATGTATGCAAAATGATAATTTTATGAAATTAGTGGTTATTTACAGGTATTTTGACTAAGGAAATAATGCTAAAATAAAAGAATAAAGGCGATGAATCGTGGATTCATCAGGCACCTTGTGCGCGCACAGGTGAGGTCTTTCTTTCTCCCTTTTTCTTCCTTTCTCAAAGTTCTACTGTCAAAAAGGCCACAGTGATTGTTCCTCGTCAAGATCGTTGTCCCGTAGCCATCATTTCACCCCCGAATCAACTGCGGCCGCATCGAGTCTCGCCGGCCGTATTTACCGTTCCATACATCTGTTCCCCTGTGCGAAATACGCCACGAGGTTGGGGCATTTTGCCCCCAACTTCTTCATCCTTTGTTTTGCAGGTCCAGGAGCTCGCAGACCCCACCTGGGGGTCGAGGTTTCGTTGCCGTCATGACCACCTA